>OY735218.1:29419136-29486636 GCA_963457665.1 Thysanoteuthis rhombus
AGTCACGTCCGCGATTAGAAATACATTATCAACGTTATCATTTCAAAAACGGTCGGTTAGAATGAAAATACTAAGCAGGTATGAAATCTAATAAAAGCATAGTTGCCTTGTTGAAAGCGGAGTCAGAAATTGGAAGCCCCTCCTACAACTGAATAATCCACAATTGTATACATAACAGATGCTATTTTTATTCAGGTTATGTCTTCGCTCCAACTTTATTGTTGTTGTACACACGCATGGACACATTATTCTTTATCTCGATGGTAAGAACAACGCTACGTTGAAGTGGCTACGCTATCAGTCACAGGTTCTTTTGCATTTTCTTCGATTTTTTGTTCTATTTATTTATTTTATTGTCGAGGCCAAATGATACATCCATCGTATAATAACGGGAGATCATTCAAAATAAGTGTTTCAATGAAATATAACACAATTCTGTCGAAAGATTTGTAATACAACGAAACAGCTGTCTGTGGATGACACAATATTATATATATATATATAGATAGATAGATAGATGGATAGATAGATAGATCTAACGATTTCTACCTTTCCAATCATGAACTTTTCCCGTATCTTGACATCCCTTCCCTTATCCCTTCCAATCTATGCTGCCCGTCCATGTTTTTATCTAAGTATTATAAAAACATGGATAACACTCTTTTAGTAAACTACGTGACTTTTCTGCTTACTCCCTTACTACCCTCTAATCAAATTTCCTAACATTCTTTTCTGTCCTCTTTTGTCCAACCATCCTAATTAACTACCTAACTCCATCTTCAATCTTCTTTTTTCATACCTTCTTATTAAACTATCAAACTTTTTTCAGCTCAATCCTTTCCTATGTTTTTATACTTCTTATATTCCACTCTCCCTCTTCCTACCATCGTATTAAACTACCTAACTGAGTTTTCTCCCATTTTCCTTCCAACCCTTTGATAAACTACCACCATTTTTCTGTGCAGTTCTCTATCTTCTTTCCAATCAAAAATTTACCCCGATATCTTATTAAACTACCTATCTTAGTTTTCTACCATTTTCTTTCCTGCCCTCTCATTTAATTAACTAAACTTTTATCTCTTCTCCTCTCTTACCATCATCATCATCATCATCATCATCATCGTCATCATCAGTCTTTTGACGTCTGTCGTTGGATATAGACCTTCCCCAGGATTCGCCACACTTCTCTATCACTGGTGTTGCAGAGCCAATATTTTCTGAATTTGTCTAGCTCGTCTCTCTATCTAATATCCTGTCGGCTTCGGTTACGCATATGATCTCGGGGGATTTATCTCGTGAGTCGCGATGTCCATCGGTTATCCACCATTCTTGCAACATGGCCTGCCCACTGCCATTTGAGATTTTCAATAGATTCTATGATGTTTCTGACTCCTGTCTTCTTCCAAGTCTAATGTGCTGTCTTGTGGTCTCTCCATGTGAGGCCTAACATAATTTTTCCATGTCCATGTTGCATGGTTCTCAATTTGCGGATCTGTCTCTTGGTTAGGTTCCATGTTTCAGCTCCATAGGTGACTATTGGGAGGATGCATTGGTTGTATACTTTTCTTTTTAGGATTAATTTTAACCGTCAGCAAAACAACGGATCATGGAGTAGTTGATATAATTATGTATCGCTGGTGCTCGTGTGTTCAAGAGTAACACTATTCTGATCATTTGCGTTTCCGATCAGCGGAAAGAGATTGTGAAGAGATGAGCTGCTGCCGTTTCGCTCAAGTGGCTTTATCTACACATCAAGCAAAATAAAATGAATTGCATGGGAAACACAATGTGTTTATTGGGATTATAAATGCTGCTCACGTTTGATAAGCAGTCTACTTTGGCGCCAGTGCGCATGTGTACGTGCAAGGAATTCATTATCAACTTGAGATATTGTTCCTTTTAGGAGAAAAAAAAAGTTTCCCAAGACAATCACAATGAAGTGCGTATATTGGATATAGATGGATAAATAGATCGATGCAATTGTTGCAAATTGTATAAGTACTGACTACGAGAGATGTTGGACGACTGTTCAGAGTGGAAAAAAACGTATCGCTACACCGTATTCATTCACCAGATAATTTGACAAAGATCTTCTCAGTGGCATGTCCTAGAGTTCGTCAGGGGAGAGAGAATGATCGTAACTATCTTTACTGCCTAAGGAAAAAAGCTGATGCATTCACTGCCATCTTTGGCAGAAACCAATTATATTACTACAGTAATTATGAAAAAAAAAGTTGCTCTTATCTTCTACCTAAAATATTGGTTGCTTTATTAATGGTATACCTGGAGCTAAGTCATATGTCATCATGTTTACACAGTAATCTTGAAGGTTAATGCAGGGTATGGTCAACTAAAATTCTTGGATTCATTTTCTATTGAATTTGAATCAACTGAGAAGTTTCGGCGTTTACTGGTTGGCATTGGGGTACATTTTATTACATTGCATGAAGTTGGTTTGGGTCATAACTCTGAATGGAGGAAAATCTTTTTTAGAAATGATTTTCCCCTTTATATGACAATGCTGTTGATTGATATTTTTTTAGATTTCAAACAGTAGAATGAAGTTCTTACTTAATGACAGATAAAATGAAAAAGAAAGTGGTAAGTACGTGTAATAAGAGAACACTAATATAAGTATTAATAAATATTTTTTTAATGAAATAATGTAAGGTACATGTTATTTCAAAAAAAGTTGTATATAATGCAATGCAATATAATATAATACAATATCTGATGTATGATGGGTTTATTTCAGGAAATGCTCGATACATTAAACATTAAATTGACTTGAAGTAGAATGTGAAATATGATAGAATAAAGAGTTCGCTAAAGAAACACGTTTATGCGTCTGTCTTTCGGAAGCTTATTCAGGCAAATGATTTGGTGTATCTTAGATCCCTATTCAGGGCATTTTTTGGTGGGGGGTCTATTTTTAAAAAAATACATTTGCCTGAAGAAGCCTAACCAGGGTATAAATACTGTACATATATAGTCTAGAAAGTTTTACAGCCATAAACACTGAACATTAGAAAACTTTTCCAGTGTTTTTTTGTGTCACACACGCACACATACACGCGCACACACACACGCGCACACACACACACACACACACATATATATATATATATATATATATATATATATATATATGTGTGTGTGTGTGTGTGTGCGCGCGTGTGTGTGTGTATATATATATATATATATATATATGTGTGTGTGTGTGTGTGTGTGTGTGTGTGTGAGTTTGTGCGTGTGTGTGTTTGTAAGTTGAAATAAAGCAAAGAGCCTTTGGCTGAGCAAGTTCGACCTTCAAGGCGAAAAGATTGAATTAGTCCTAAAAAGAAGACTAGATAACCAATGCATCCTCCCGATAGTCAGCTATAGAGCTGAAACATGGAACGTAGCCAAGAGACTGACTTTCAACTGAGAACCATGCAATATACACATGAGAAAATCATGCACTACATCACATGGAGAGATTACAAGGTAGCATTATATATAAGGGGAAAAACAGGAGTCCGAAATATCATAGAAACCTTTAGGAAACACAAATGGGGAATGTTTCGTCCAACGATGTACCATAAAAAGACTGATATATACATATATTCTGGGAGTTAGAGAGAATTCAATGAATAAGCGTATGGGAACTCCTTAACTGAGGGAGCTTTGGGATTGGTTTGCCTTCAATATCTACGATTTTACCTGAATTGGCGCTGATTTATCCGAGATTCACAATGTTTTACCCGACTTCAGAGGGTGGCGTTGCACCACTAATGAACACCTATGATTTCTTACACTGATTATGACCTAACATTTGCAAACGTATAATCATATTTTAATTGAGTAAACAGTTGGTGTGCTTTGTAAGTTAAATATATTTCTAAGAACATTTTGAACATTTAATTTAGTGTGAAAGAATAATATACAAAGCCCACGCCATAACAATCATATTTACACAATAAACATTTGCAGTGGTGTAATAACATCATAATTCTCTTTAAAATCATTCACATCTGATGACTATTTTACAGTCCCACAACTCTATTGCTGAAAAAGAATTTCTTTAATATTCAATCTAATACTCCCATGTAGGTCCCCCAGTCCTTTCGAGTAAAAAGTACAAAATAACATCAGCTTTTAAGCGTTTGTTGTTGGACATAAACCTCCCCCAGGATTTGCCAGACCTCTCTATCCTGAGTGACATGTAGCCAGTACTTCCCGAACTCATTCAATTTGTCGCGCCATCTTGCATTTTGTTGGCCCCAGTTTAGCGTGTGATCTCTTGGGATCCACCTTGCAAGTCTTGCCGTGCAGCAGTTGTCAGCTATTCTTGCAATATGATCAGCTCATCGCCATTTAGGTTTTCTTATGAATTCTATATTTTCCCTCTCGAACATTGTGCTACCCAGTGAGTTCTCCATGTTATGTTTAGCATGTTCTTCTCTTGCGCACGTTGCATTGTTTCTCAGTTTAAGGGTCAGTCTCTTGGTCAGTTTTCATGTTCCAGCTTCATAGGTGACTCTCAAGGGGATGCGTTGGTTGCATACCCTTCTTTTTAGCTCTAGCTGGATTTCCTTGTCCTAGAAGGTTAAGCTTACCCCGCCAAAAGCTTGCCAACCTAAAATGATTCTTTGTTCGATTCCCTCTTCTTTTGAGGATTATTTTCTGTAGACTCATTGTCCTAGGTAAATGTACTGATCGACTTTCTCCAGTTCTGTGACTTGGATTATGAGTCTACTAAATAAAAACAATGCATAACCTTCAACATTTCTATTGAGTGTCTCCAATCCCTCTTACTTTCTAAGGATGATAACCTCAACTCTTTTAACCTATCCCCATAACTTATACTTAGCGCACCGTCATAGATTGCTGTACAGGAACAACTTTCAAGAACTTCTGCATTATTGCCACCGTTTTTTGACAGCAGGAAATGCATTATTTCTAGGAAAGAAAGATAATATATTGTCTAGAAATCGTGACAAAAGTACGTGAATGTACAAGTGATTTTTTTCCTTGCAACCTCGCTTTCAATCAATCATTATGGAATTTTACAAGCTGTGATTTCTTGTGAAGTCCAACAGACACAAGGTACGTCATTTGAAAAGTACCGAGTTTTTTGTTTCGAAAAAACATGTCGACTTCTTTCCTTAACCATTTTTTCTATTTTTCTCACAGGAGCATGGGTCAGAGCCAACTTAATGTCTCTCCCCTAGTTTCAGGGGCCCCAGTATAACATCTCTTCCCTAGTTTCAGGGCCCCCAGTCTTACATAGATATAACATGAACGGATGAAAATAATTTTTTTTATAACTAGTCCTGTCTGTGGGTCAGGCAAATCACAATTAAGATTTTTTTTTTGTCTGGAAGGAGAAATTTTATAAATAAAAAAATCGAATAGTCCAAAGAGATTATAAATTCGCTGTGAAATATCATTGAGTTGCCTTTGTCTTCTGTCTTATTCTTCATAAAAATATTTATTGGTTCTGCGGTAGATTTCTTTGATTATTTTTTATTCACTTTACTCTCTTTTGTCAATTCTAATGTTAAAAGAAACTACATCTCGAATTTATGTATAAATGCCGAATCATACATTAATTCCTTGATTTAGCTGTTTTGGGTTCTTTTTTATTCATGAAAGAATTCTGTCTGGTCCCCACGTTCAAAATCCTGGATATGCCCCCGATATATATATATATATATATATATATATATATATATATATATATATATATATATATATATATATATATATATATATAACCGAACTAAACTCTCTAAAACCTTTTGCTTACTAAAGTTTTTTTCTTCTTCTTGTAGGTAAGTGAAATGTTTGCGTTTCGAAGTAACCTGAAGGAAATTTTGTGAGTATGAAATTTTTGTATAAAAGGTACCTCCAAATTAGATGTTGAACTGAAAATTGCAAATAAAATTCTTTTGCAGATCTCAATCTGTTGACTTTATCCAGGAAAATTTTTTTATCTCCTACAAAAATAAACAATGCTTTTTCTTTGTTCGTAATTCAGTACCGCAAATTCCAGCTGGACTTTTTGCCTCCCACTTCTCCCACTTCCTTTTCCTTCCACTCTCTATTCTTTTTGTCGAGGGGATGTTGCCAGTCGGTCTATCATGACCTGCTGTTCCACCCACTTTCGCCCACATAGTCGCAGACTGGTCAAGTCTTGTTATTATACGCAACCGTTTTGCACACAGGGAGAACTGTTTCCGGTCTGAAAGAGAGAGAGAGAGAGGGAGAGAAAGAGAGGGTGCTGTTTCTAGTCTAAAAAAGAGAGAGAGAGAGAGAATGTCATACACTGACAACTTTCCTTGTTGGATCCTTTGTCGCATCCAAACTAAACCGAATCCATTCAGAAAATGACCAATGAAAATCTTTGGACAACTTATTCGAATTTAGGCTGAAGAACCTGCTCCCTCCAAAATCATCTCTAACTTTATTGATTTTTGACGGGACATCGTCGCTTTGAAAGGTCTGTGGAAATCAAGGCCTGCTTTTTAAATCATAAACACAAAAAAAATCTTATCAATTTTTAGAATGTACCAGCAAAACCGCATAACTGTTAACCTCCTTCTAGTAGATTAAAAGCTGACGGGTCATCTCGTGGAAACCCTTTGGGGTCATTTTCTGGGTAAACGACACAAATACACTCGTATACATTGCGAATGTAATCAAATTTTTCATGGCGCCTTTCTGACAACATCAGGAATTTCATTTTATTCATAAAAAACACTTAGAAGAGCGAAAGTCTTTGTTTGTAAGCCATTCTTGATAGGAACGGTCACTGTTTGAGGGGGGATTGGTAAGAACCCTTTTGGCACAAGCATAAATATTTCAACAATAAAAATAACCAAAACTTTCTCTCAATTCTTTATCTCCCGTCGCAGACTGGACAATGTTGTTTGATTTTTTTTACCAATTAATTTAATTCTATTGTGAGCATGTGTGTTGTTTACACGTCTTCATTGTTACTAATATAACTTTAAAATACTAGACTTCGACTGCTATAAGAAAAAATTTCTATTTTGTTCCGAAGAAACAAAAAAAAGACATCCCTGTTGCGTGTAGGCGTGCATAGCGTCTCACATATTACTATCATTAGCCCCAAACCTGGAAAGATGTGTGTCATTACGTATATAGTTCCACACTTCGTTTTGTAAGAAAAAACATGGCGCATGCTACCAATTGTTCAGTTATTCGTGTGAGTGTTAAATATCATTTATTCTCAGTCAAAAAGAAATGTCGACGTGTCTTATATTTTGTAAGCATTGTGTCCTCTTGTTTGCAATTAGTGCCATTCGTATTCTGACAGGCGGCGTTATTGTTGTTGTCAGTTGCAGCGACGACAAAACACGATCTCTATAACACAGAAAGAAACATAATGATGCTCATGCCTAACCTAACAAAATAGACTAATGGTCAGTTCCTGCAAAAAAAGAAAAAAAAAAGAGAACAGCGTAACCTACAGGAATTGCAATGAAATGAAAGAATTTTTTGGAAAATTTCTAGTAAAACTAAAGACAAAAAATCTTCAGTCAACTAAGGCAAGGGTCCCCCACCTTTTTCGCACCATGGGCCGGTTTGATATTCAGTTGGACGGGGGTGGGTAATCACGACTAGAACATAGTTGTTAAATCAACTATAGGTCACTGGGCTGGTACACTCAATTTCGTTTCTAAAATCATTTACAAAACGAGTTTGATACCGAGATCCAAGGAAATTAATTTTATTTAATTTTCTATTGACTAAGCCGATACCTGAACAGCGCCGACTCTGGCCGTCTGCTCAAATGAAATTGTCCCCGGGTGATGGCTGGTGTCGTGCCGCTTTGAAACGTTACCCTACCCCCTCGTCCGATGTCTCTCGGAATGCCTCAGGCTAATGTGAAATATCTTCCACGAACCAGCTTTCTTCATTTCCACGGACTCCAAGTTCCCGGCGACGTTGTTGCCAGCCTCGAAGATAGCAGTTAGTACGTAAACAGGTCTGGTCAGTCACGTGACCAGCGTCTTTTGGCAGCATTCAGTGTTAGGGGGCGATCAATAAAAACTTTGAAAAAGGTAGTGATCAATGGATAGATTAGTTTTTTTATCGGCTCCTGTTGTGCAGTGATCACTAAAAGAAAAGTCTGATTCTCATTAAAAAAAAAACATGCGTGAACATTGCCGGACAGAAGCCGGGGGAACGATTTAACAAACGAAAAAACTATTTGGTGGGGTGAACAGAACAAAATGAATAATCTTTCTACATATGATAAGGTGTAAATATTTTAATTTTCTAATCCCTACCTTCATTGGTACGGCCTGTACACATTATACATAGACAGCCATCCAACCAACCAGAAAAAAAACTGGAAAGACCATTTTTGACAGCTTTAGTTTCCAATAAAGCACAAACAAACCTTGACTTGTATACATGTAGACTCCCGTTTGTTGATGCAAAATGGGGAACATTAGAATGATTAAAATACAAATTTAGTAGATCTGTGGGCGGTTGCTAATGCCTGACTGTCTAATCGCTCCAGTGACCGTTCTTGGCTGGTTGGTGGCATCTAATTGGCTGAGCGTGTTCGACTAAGATGTCTGCTGTGATCCATGAAAACAGACGATAGAGGAGACAGGAAAAGTTTTCCTTTTTCTCTATTTGATCGCTCCGGGTAACGAGAAAGACAAATAAATTGGAATTATATCATGGCAAATAAAACAAATTCATGAGAAAGTCAAGTCAAATTCAAATGAAAGACATACAAAAATTAATAATGGTCGACAGTACTTCATCTAATAAAACAAATAGATTGAGATAGGTCCGGTTTGTCACTTAATGGAAACCCTCGCGTTACAAACGTCTTTTGGCAGCATGCCATATTGGGGATGATCAAAAAATTAGAAAATTAGAAACAAAAGAGGGTACCGAAGATTGAGTTATTCCGCTTGTGTGCCGTGTTAATTAAAAGAGTCCGAATTTTCAGGGACCAATTTAACATGAACTTCGTAAATTATAGATTGAACACCTTCTTTAAAAACCTATTCTAAGGGATCTTTTTAAACAAATAAACCCCCATTTTTCTCTAACATTTTTCAGACATAAGAAGGTGTAACTGACACTAGCTCCTTTTCCGCGTCCGGTATGCATGGCACCTACATGGCCAACCAGCCAGCTACCCAAATAAGATTAAACTGGAGAAAACTATGTTGACAATTTTAGTTGGCGGTTCCTAATTTATGAAGGAACTGCTGTGTCGGTAGATACGTTGCAATACTTGGACAGATACAAGGTCTACGCCTTGTTGTACTATTAGGTCAATGACTTTGGGGATTTCAACTGAATCGGAGGCCTTTTTAAATTCAACGAATTCTACAGCGTGTAGCATTCAATATTTTGCTGCTTCCTCTTTTAATTGGTTTACTGAATGGAGTCGGTCGATGGTTGAGTAGCTTTTTTCTGAAGCTAGCTTGTTCCCATGGTTTGTTTTCGTCTTGCGTCCTAGGACCTAACTCTGTTTTAGGCATTGGTGATGTCTTTTCTAGCTTTTTTGTGTAGGTCGATGGTGATGTTATCGGGTCTTTGAAGCCCCCTTTCCTTAGTTTGTTGGTGGCTTGCTTCACTTCCTGCGGAGTAACGTCTGGGAAATCATCAAATTGATTACTTACGGCTTATATGTCCAGTTATGTCCTTTCTGGATTAGGGGCCCTTGCAAAATTCCTGGGCACGTTCGACTATTCGGTCCATATCACTTATTAGGTCTCCATTTACGTCGAACACACGATTTAGCTTTCTCCCTGTGCCAAGAAATTTTCTGTTAGTTTTGAAGTCTCTACTTTTTGCCGGAATGTTTTCAATGACTGCTGTCATGTATCTTCTCTTTGTTTCTTTAGGGTGGTATTCCTCGGTTCCGTTGCTTCCATCCTTTCTATCGAGATGTTGGTGATGGCTTGAGGTTTCTGTGTTTCCCCATGAGATTCTTAGTTTCTTCTTGAAGTTTACTTATGGCTTGTTTACTCTTTGGTTCGATGAGAGTTCATATTTGTTTTTCAGTTTCAGCTTGGAATAGACGCAAAGTCAACATCAAAATATGATCAGCAGCTGCCCACGGAAAACAAGGATTCCCGAGGGATGTGAGTTCGAGTCTGACTGAGAGTTTATCTTTCATCCCTGATGCGCGCTGTTTACTGAGTGTTGTAGATTTACAATTGGCTAAAATTAAAATGAGAGACATTATTAGTCAAAAGTTGATGAAAGTAATTTTCGTTCATGCATACTATTTATAGCGAAAGAGACCGGCTACATAATAAATAATCAGACAGTTATATTGATATTCAAGTCTGAATACAAAATACACGTATAAGTAATTAAACCACTTCTCTCCCTCTCTCTCTCTCTCTCTCTCTCTCTATATATATATATATATATATATAGTATGCGTGTGTGGCATATGTGAAAGCATCAATATCATAATATACCAAAAGATATACGGACAAGGTTATTTCACTATCCAATTTGAAGATTTCAAGAGCCGAAAAAAGTATAAAATAATCTATTTCAATTCTAATTTTTCCTTTTTTTCTAGAAGTTTTTTTTTTGAAAATCCAGGGAAACTACACATCATCTTTCATTTAATACGCACACACATACACACACGCGCACATGCGCACACACACACACACATATATATATATGCATAATATAGATTATATTTCAATCTCTATTCTAAATAAACTTAATGCTGAATGCATTGAGCACCTTTTGAAATAAACCCATCACATGTCGGATATTGTATTATATCATATTGTATTCCTGATTTGAGTATATATATATATATATATATATATATATATATATATATATGTCTGTGTGTGTGTGTGTGTGTGTGTGTGTGTGTGTGTGTGCGCGTGTGTGTGTGTGTGTGTGTATACTATTAACGTTTGCCCCCAGACTTCTCTATCATGGGCACACAGATCTATTTGTTTTGAAACTAGCCCAGTTAGTCACGCCATCAGTATTTTGCTGACCACAATTTCACAAATGATATCATGTTGAAATCCTCGTGGTCAATAGCTATGTCCGGCAGCCGTCTGACAATGTTGTAAACTGACGAGCTTTGCCATCTGAGATTCTTGTTTGCCGTTTCTTATTTTGAATGTTAAGCCTCGAAATATTTCTTGCCCGTCAGTTTAAATCAAACATATATCAATGAGACACCCCCACCATATGTTTGTGTTTGTGCGTGTATGTGTATAAAGCAAAAACAAAAAGAAATGGAAGCATATATATACATATATATATATATATATATATATATATATATGAATATTTGTAAAGAAATGCGAGTGGAACTTAATTTTGGCAAATGGCTGCATTAATTAGCCATACAAGAACTGACCAGATTAGCAACATTTGCCCATGGTAGGTATTTGAGGGATTAGATTTGCAATGGGTAGAAGTATCCATTTCTTTTCTATAAGTATATGTGTGTGTGTGTGTGTGTGTGTGTGTGTGTGTGTGCTTAGATATGCATGCAACTATACATATTCACTCACCTGGTGAAATATATGTGCATTCTTCCATATATATATATGTATATATATATATATATATATATATATATATATATATATATATATATATATATATATATATATATATATATGATATTTCTAAGCATACAGCTGTGGTATATATATATATATATATATATATATATATATATATATATATATATATATATATATATATATATTCTACCCTCTGTCTCTTCCTGCTATCGGTCTGTCTGTCTATGTCCCCTCTCTCTCTTTCTCTCTTTCTCTCTCTCTCTCTCTCTCTCTCTCTTACCCCTTTTCTCTCTTCATGTTTCCCTCTTCCCAATATTCCTTCCAATGTGCCTTTCATGCAATCAAATCCCATTTCAGGTCGATCTCCGAGGAAGAAAATTCGTTAATTACTGAATTCATTGGCGTTTGTCTCTTTCAAAGCGTAACAACCATTTGTGCTCACCAAAAAGAATAAGTAACGAAAAAGAAAGCCCATTACTTCGTCACCTTCTCCTACATCAGCCTCAATTTCGATTTAGTTAAAATGATTGGCTGTTAGGATTGCCCTCCGAGAAGACCTTTTCCTTTGTTCTTCTCTCTTCTGCTTACTGAAATAAAAACGAGGCTTTATTTTTAGGAATACCGTCGGCGGTTTTCTTAAAACTTGAATTCACTTCGAGCGGTAATCAAAGACTATTCAATCTTCTACATCATAATTAGCAACGTGTCTGTTTGTCTGTCTGTCACACTTTGAAATTTTTTTTAAAAAAGCAAGGAAAGGAGTATGGATGGGAAGAAGTTTTGAGAACGGAATCATATCGCAAAATAATTAGCAATCAAAAAAAATGAATAAATAGAATATAATAGCAACCAGTCTGGTTGGTCACTCAACAGAAACTGTCCAACCGACCAACATCTCGTTGCAACATGCTACGTTGAGGGTGATCAATTAAAAAATTATAAAACAGTGTGATTAATGATTATGATACTGCTTTCGGATTCTGTTGGGTCGTGATCACTGGAAAAAGTTCGAACATAGAAAAGGCACGAATGCTGCTGCGTGCAAACTAAGGCACCAATTTAGTATAAATTTACATTGCCAATTGAATCCCACCTCTAAAAACGCTATTAAGAGAGGAATGGTAAAACAAGTTTTTTCTAGATATAATAAGGAGTAAATGTTTAATTTTCAGCCCTCTAGCTCCATTGATACATACCGTGCACTTTATGCGTACACAGATTGCCAGCCAGCTAGCCACCTAACCGATCAGCCAGACCAATTTGAAAAATGAAGAAACCTATGTTGACAGTTTTTGGCAATCGTTTTTGTTTTTAGTTTGAATGTAAAGCAGCTAAAACATTCAATCTTTTCTTTAATCAAATTAACACATTCAATGTCATGCAACGCATGTATATTCGGAGTTACCTTATCGATCAAAAGTCCCTGTCCTCTTTAAAAAGTATGATCCGCTCGTACAATGTAAAGGTCTGCACGTCTAACTTGCACGCATAGGGTTCCAGGTTCGATTTCTAGTAAGAATATGGAAAACTCCTCCTTAGGACAAATTTCTCTGCGCATTCTGCATCTCATTGAGCACACTCTATGCTGTGTGATAAAGGTCGAGGATACATAGATTTTATACCCTTCTTTTTAGGACTAGTGGGATTTTCTAGTTTTTGAAAGTCGACCTTGCTTTACCGACAGCTGGCCAACCTTGGATGATTCTCCACTTATTTCTTCTCATTCCTATGACTTGCTGTCCAAAGTAGATGTAGTGGTCTACTTCTTCCAGCTCTGTATCTAATCCGAGCATATTCCTTGATTCCTTATTCCCCCCGAACGCCAGGTCCAGCCATCTTTGATGTTTGTGTTTGTATGCACTATTAATGTTTATAGTAATAATATCTTGAATTTTAGTATTATCAGCTTGCGGTCGACTAGTGACGGTCTTGATAGATGGGATTAAAAGCAGATGAAATACAAGGAAATAAATACTCGTAAGAAATTAATTATGATAATTGAAATAGAGTAAACTTATCTAGAAATACCTAGATTCTGGGGAATCCAGATGTTATCAATAAACCCATAAAATTAAGTCCCACAAAAGGTGAAAAAAACAGCTTCTTTTCCTGAAAAAATATTTTTACAAGAGTTCTAAGGGAGTATCAATGCCAATATTCAAGTCTGTGGCCCAAACGGTACAGCCAGGAGCACTGGGACACACAAACAAATGAATAAAAAAAGCAGTCACGCACATATAAAGAAAAATAGATCCCTTCACTGTCTTTGATGGCTTGGGTTGTTCAATTCTAGTAGATGAAATAAATACAAGTTGAAAAGTATTGATAATTGACCATGTCGTATAATCAAACTTGTATTTATGTACATCGAATAAGTTCTATGGATTTTGTAATTATTTTTTAAATTTGTGTAAATATTGTGTCTAATTGGATATGCCCAGGGAGGCATAATGAATAAATGATAATTAAAACCCAATACAATATCCCTTCTAAAACTATTTGACGAGAGACAATAGGAATTAGTTTGAAAAAAAAATGCTTGTCAAAAGTGAACAATGGCGTATGTATTAGTATCATCGTTCTCCACTGAAAGTCTCATTGAATGAGCCATGAGGGATGGGTATTCACGTAAGTAAGTTCTGTTCAAGGCACCTGATATATCCAAGTGGTCATCAATCGAATTACTGACCACTCTTAACCAGTATATCTAACATGGTTGCTTTCGTAGACTCTTAGCCTCGGAGATAGGTTCCTAGTCCTGGTCCTTGCTTAGCGGAGAAGTATTCAGTACCGGTTTGAAAGTCCTTTGTACGACTCGATGACGGATAATATCACGGTCTTTCAAATGGGAGGCGAGTTCTATACCACTGGGGAACGGTGATCAGTATGATTGAGAAATCTTCAAATAATGATAATAACAACAGGATAATATAATTAATACTAGTACTACTGGACGAAAAGCATATAAAATTAAAATGGAAGAAATACGAGTAAAAGAGTATTGATAATTGGCCCTACTTCATCAGATGACGAAATCAAAGAGACTGGTTTCCTTAATGATACTTAAAGAGTACTGTTTTATAAAGATAATGGGGCATAGAGTAGTCGTTATTGATCATGTACTTGAATCAATAATATATATAGACATATACGAGAGCTGTCCGAAAAAAATGAATTTTCAAAATGGTGCTCCAATGAATCTTTTTACAGTGCTTACTACTATTTTGTAGTGAAGCAGTAACTTTGACCTTTTAAACGAAAAAAAAATTGCATTACACTACGTAGGAAAGTATTTGAGTTACACGTACTAGGATGGACGTGTCTGTGGTATTTTGGGTATTTATTTTTGTTTGTTTGTTTTGTTTTTTTTTTTTTCATTTTAAGCCAACGGACAATAATAACATTCACAAAAAGCATTCTGCTATCCGAAATGTCGTCTGACTTTTATCTCTTCAAAATCTCCATCGACTTGGGGAGCTAAAAGAAAGAAGTAAATCCACAACACACACACGTTCATACTAGCCGGTGTAGCTCAAATACTAACCAGGGTGGCGTGGGGCATTGTGCAAAAGGTCAGTCACAGCTACTCATTATCGCAGTATCGAGCGCTCTGAAACGTTTCATTATCACGCTATTTCGAAAGCTTTTTGGAAAGCACCCGTAAACATATATATATATATATATATATATGGAGGCATTTACTACTTTAATATATACATTAGCTTGTCCAGAGATTAAATTGCTTTTTCGGTATGAAGGATGTACGAAGTACAAAACATTGATTTCATACATTTATTCAGTCGAAGTACCATTTGCTTCAACACACTTTTGCTCACGTTCTGTTTCGCGAGAGTTTGTCTCAGCCATCGACTTCTATAAGTCAACATCTGAGGATGATTTTCTTCCAAGACTGCTTTGATCCGCAAGGCTTCCATAGCCACGTCGAAACTTTTGGAGCCAAAGCTGCACTGTCCGCTCGGTAATAGATCCAATTCCTAATAATTGATAGATGTTGCGTGGAATTTTTCTGACCAATCTGAAGTTGTATAGAAAAAAAATTGGCAAAAGTCTTTTCAACTACGAAGTAAGTCAACATTCCTGGGAACGACAGATATTTCATGTTGAGATCAAATTTGAATAGGTTATCAGCGTTTGTAAGGAATCAAGTAAATCAAAGATACCGTGGATAAAGAGAGATAGACGGCGTTCCAAACAGAGAGAGAGAGAGAGAGAGATAAAGAGATGTTATTTTATTGAAAGAGAAGATAAGAGAGAAAGAAAAAGAAATCGTTTCATTTTTACGTCACACTACATCATATCGTTACTCTTGTTATCAGTTCTCGAGATTAAAAAATAGAATAGAAAAGAGAGAAAGAAGGAAAGAAGAGAGAGGGCAAAGTAAACAGCGTGCATAACTAATACATACACTACATATATATATATATATATATATATATATATATATATATATATATGTGTGTGTGTGTGTGTGTGTGTGTGTGTGTGTGTGTGTGTAGCCTTATCCTTTGCTGAGAAATCATACAGCATTTCGGATGATATTTTTCCTTCTATTTTTGTTATAATTATTTTTTTCGTTTGTTTCGGGCGTTTCATCTAGGATCAGCTTGAAAACTTGATCGGAAAGAAATATTTTTCATTATTATTAATATTTTCTATTAAAGAAACAATTGTCGCCAAATGCTCGCAAAATTGTGTATAGAACGTTGCAGGTTTTGAACTCAGTCTGTTTCTTTAATCTTTTTCTCTCGACCGCTCTCTTTATCTCCTTCCTCTATTATTCTCTCTTTATCTTTCTTTCCCGATCCCCCGTTCTCTCCCCTTCTGTCTCTCTTCTCCTTTCTTTCTTTCTCTATATTTCCCACTTCACTTTCTCTGTACCTCTCTTTCACACCCTTTTCTTTGTTTTCCTCACTATTCCTCTTTGTCTTTCTATTTCTCTCTATTTTCATACCCCTCCTTCCAACTTTCACTGTTTCACTTTATTCCTCCCCCTCTTTTTATATCTTCCTACCTCCGTCCCTCTTAAATATTTACATCTCATTCTCCTTCTCCCTTCCCTTTCCTCTCCTTTCTCTTGCTCTATTTCTTACTCTCTTTTCACGATTCTTTTTTTGTTCTCCCTCCCTCTGTTCTTCTCTTTACTCTTCTGCCTCTCTCTTCATCTCTTCCCACTATCGTTTTTTTCTTCTTTGGCGATTCCGTCTTCAAGAGCTCAAGAAACATATTAACGTATTGATTTGAACATATATTAACCACGGGTCTGACGAGTCACTAGTAATAGAAACTGTTATGTGGCTAACATCTTTTTGCAGCACGTCGTGTTGGGAATCATCAATTAAAAGATTGGTTTGAGTAGGTGATCAATGAGTGAATCATATCTATTGATTTTATTTTGTATTGATCATTAAAAGGGTCCAAAATCAAAAAACAAAAAAAGCGTGAATGCTGACGGAAAGAAAATTATGTATTCATTTAGCATAAATTTACATTACAAATTGAACCCTGAGAACCTATTTAGACGGGAATTTTTAAAAAAAAAAGTTGTTTCTAGACATAATAAGGAGTAAATGGTAAAATGTCAACCCTCTAGCTCCATTGGTACGACCTGTCCTCGCGATACATACATATATACATACATACATGAATAACCAAATAGCAAGTCTGTCATCCAGACAAGCTAAAAAATCAAAGAAACCTGTGTCGACAGTTTTGGTGACAGTTGTGATGACAGTTTCTAAATTGTGCTTTTGAATTAGTCATCGTACATCTATATGATTGTTTTCTTTTACAAAACCAAAATCAATTTCTTGACAACTCGATGATCACGTGGATATTTTTAGATATTTGGTTTGACAGTCAAGAAGAAAATCAGTTTGCAACAATTGATGTCCGTCTCTTTTCTTCTTTCTTTCTTCCATACTCTCTCTCTCTCTCCCTCTTTCTCTTTCTCTCCCTCTTTCTTATTTGCTCACGCATACACTTCCATTCATTTTTTTCTCACTTTCCTTTCTTTTCTCTGTTCTCCCTTGTTCCTCTCAATCTAGACTATATTCCTGTCTATCTCTGATTCCTCCTCTTCCCTCCCTCTTTCTCTTTCTCTCTTTCTGTTCCTTCTCTGTTTTCCCCTCTTGATTGCTTATTTTCTCTTTAGTTCTGAACTGTCTACATCTCTCTCCCCCATTCTCATTTGCTATCCTTCTTTCTTGCTCTTTCTTCTGTCCTTCACTCTCTCTCTCTCTTTATTCTTTTCTCTTCCTCTTTTGTGTTTTTCCCTCCCACTCCCCCCTAGTCTTTCACACCCTTTCCTTGGTTCTCTCTCTGTTCCTCTTTTTTTCTTCCTTCCACTCTCTCTCTCTTTATGTCCCTCCCCCTCTATCTTTCAGGTCTATCTCTCAACATCTCTTTACATATTTTTGTGTCCCCCCCTCTCAAATATCTATATCCCTTTCTCTTTTTCTTTCTCCCTCTTTTTCTATCTCTTTGCTCTCACTCTGTTTCTTTAATCTTCTTCTCTCGACCCATTTCTTGATCTTCTCCCCCTGTCATTCTCTCTTTATCTTTATTTCCCAATCCCCTGTTCTCTTCCCTTCTATCTCTCTTCTCCTTTCTTTCTTTCTCTGTATTTCCCACTTCACCTTCTCTGTACCTCTCTTTCACACCCTTTTCTTTGTTTTTCCCTCTGTTCCTCTTTTTCTTTCTCTTTCTCTCTATTTCTATTCCCCTCCTTCTAAATTTCACTGTTTCACTTTATTCCTCCCCCTCTCTTTATATCTTCCTGCCTCCATCCCTCTTAAATATTTATATCTCATTCTCCTTCTCCCTCTCCTTTTCTCTTCTTTCTCTTGCTCTATTTCTTACTCTCTTTCCTCGATCCTTTTCTTGTTTTCCCTCCCTCTGTTCTGCTCTCT
Source organism: Thysanoteuthis rhombus (assembly GCA_963457665.1). Lineage (NCBI taxonomy): Eukaryota > Metazoa > Mollusca > Cephalopoda > Oegopsida > Thysanoteuthidae > Thysanoteuthis > Thysanoteuthis major. The sequence continues at coordinate 29,437,630 of OY735218.1, forward strand.
TCCTGTCTGTCCCTCTCCTATTCTCCTCCCTCTATCTCTTCTACCTCACCTTCTCTTTACCTCTCTTTTTCTCAGTTTATCCTGTGTCCGTTCCTGTCCTTCTTCCCATTACCCACTCATTCTCTTTCTCATCCTTTCTCTCTCTCTCTCTCTCTCTCTCTCCTCTCTCTCTCTCTCTCTCTCTCTCTCTCTCTCTCTCTCTCTCTCTCTCTCTCTCTCTCTCTCTCTCTCTCTCTCTCTCTCTCTCTTTTCATTTTACTATAGCCAATGAATAATGAAATAGATATTGGTTAAAAAACCGTGGCCATCAAAGAAGGCTAAGGAATCTATCCTTTTTATGAGCGCGTGTATTCACGTGTGTGTTCATGTGTCTGTTTAGACGAATGTTTGTGTACTTATTCACGCATTCCTGCACCCCTGGCCAAACCGTTTTGTCAACAGAGTTAAAAAATTGGCATCAGTACTCCATAGACACCTGTCTAACTATGTTTTGTTTTTAATCGTGGAAAAAATGGGCTTTCTGGGCATTTTGACGGCTTTCTCTGACGGTTTTATTAATAATTTTTAGTTCTAGATGGATTTCTTTCACACGATTGTAGATGTTTTCCGATGGAAAACGCCAGTGATGTCATAAATAGAATTTGTTCTGACCATGTTTATTCTATTTTCACATGATTTCATATTTTGACGCTACAGTTGTTTAATTATTGAGAGTGATGGCGAGCTCACTAATTTTTTGAAGATGATTTTTCCTCTTTATCATCCTCCCTTGATTTCTCTTTTTATTCCCCCCTCTCTCTCCCTCCTCTCTCTCTCTCTCTCTCTCTCTCTCTCTCTCTCTCTCTCTTTCACTCACTCTTTCCACCATCTCTAGATATTTTCCACTAAAGCCAATAAAAAGTAGAATTTTTTTTTTCAATTCATTATGATGTGTTTCTTTTAGTTCCTTAGATTTTCCAAGTCAAAACCTTTGGGGATCTTTTCTTTTTTTTTTTCATTTTAGTTTGTTCTTGAACGTCTGCACTTTTAATAGGTCCATAAATAGTTCTGATAAATATTTTCGACTTGAATCGGCATCTGAGTCACTTCAAACAACAAAAGGAAGAATAGAAAAAATAAATCAATAATTTTTATTGATCTTCCTTTCTTCCACAAGAATGGCAATTTACTAAGCTTAGCCCAGTCTAGCACACAGGCCTCAGGTTGTCTTGAGTGCCTGCTGTTCCTAAGTGGTCACCTATCCAAGTACTGTTCCTGCCACAAGAGTGGTGTATAGTAACAATCCTGAGCAGTTCGTCGTGAGAAAAGATGTTGAGCGCCTATCCACACTTTGACCTCTTTTCAAACACTTGAACAAAACGTGCCAATGATCTAATTAAATCATTACATCGATTTGTTGACTTTTAATCACTGCTACCAACAACAGACAAGTTCGTTGCTAGTTCTAGGCTTTATATGTTTCATCTGACATTTACATATGTACCTATGTATCTATCTGGACTTCGTCTAGCAGTACATGGTAGAAACTTGAAATTTTGCACATACATTCTTTTCAATAAGTTGAGAAAATGTTGGTTTTTTCTGCAAAATTCCCCACCAAAACAGGTCTTTAGAGGGCAGTTAAATCTGCACATTGGTTTATGCTAAATTGGTTACTTGTTTTTGCCCGCTAGTTTTTGTTTTTCTCAAATCAAACCTTTATTGATTATTATAATCGAACAAAGAGCGAAAACGGTAGATAATTCATTGCTCACCCCTTTTTCAAACTTTTCAATTGATCACCCCCAAGATATCATACATGGGTGGTTGTGATTCATAATATCCCTTAAAATGATAATCATTTCTCTTTTCCTGCATCTTTCTCTCTCTCTTAACCTTCAACTCCCACAGTCTATCTCTCTTTTCCTACCCTTCTACATTCTTTGTTCTCTTTCTATTTCCTCCCGATCTAATTGAATCTCTCTTCCTACAACTCTCTCGCGTTTCTGTTCCCCTTTCTTTCTCACTTTTTTTCTCTGTCCCTTTCTCTCGCCCTCATTCTTTCTGCCCTCCCCTTATTCCACTTTTCTCTTTCTATCTTACTGTCTTTTCTTCCATATTTCTCTTTCTCTCTCCTCCTCTCTTTCTCTTCCCCCTTCTATTTCTCTCTTTATATCTTCCATTCTTTATCTCTCTATGTTCCTATATTCGTCCCTTTCATTTTTCTCTCAATTGTACGTGAAGATTGAAATACTTCGGGAAATACACAATTTGTGGTCAATAATTCAATGATGTAGTACAGGTCCGGCGGCCATACTTTATGGCTCAAATGCTCGAACCATTCAACCATAGTTCATTAAGACACAGAAAAAGATTCTAGTTTGAGGGCAAGAGAATCAGATGGGAGTACGGGGATCGTGTGGTGGGTTGGGCATGGTGTATACCTAGTTCTGAATTTCCAACTTCATTGTATGTTCCATAACAACAAATTGGGACATTTATTATTAGCTATCCTTTTTAAAATTAGCCTCAGGTGGTTACAGAACCCCAGCAGCTCGGATTAACTTCGTGCATTTCTGTGGTCTTCAACCATAAATCTTAAATACCACCTTAACGTATATGTAATTCCCAAAACATATTTCTAACATAGGTGAGTGGTGAAAATACTCTTCACTCTTTGAGCGCTCTTTCGCTTGAATATAGCTTTATTTAGGTGCTAATTTGCAGTACTTACAGCATTTTCTTCACACATATTAGGTAACTGATATAGCATGTTTTATTCATAATGTAAATGTATACAATATCAAAGATAAATATATTAAAAAAATTATCATGTATATTTATCGGTCGCTGGTTCGAATCCTGTAGCAGTCCAATTTTCTTCAAGTGTTTTTTTTCTATTTACGTTGTCGAGGCCAAATGATGCATTCACCGTGTAATAACCGGTGATCATTTCAAATGAGAGTTCCAATATAATTTAACAGAATTTAGAATCATTCTGTTATATCCATTTCTAAATGATATGTATATATATATATAAATATATATATATGTGTGTGTGTGTATATGTATATATATACATATATATATATATATATATATATATATATATATATATATATATATATATATATATATATATATATATATAATTTCAAGGACATGCCAACAATCGGCCGTATATTGTTTCCTGTGGATTAAACAACATACAACCGATTGCTGACGAATTCGAGAGGCACAAAATGTTTACATTCACCAGGTACATGTCTGTATAATTATTATTTTTATATAATAATAGTTCTACTTACTGCGTTAAATATGTGACTGTGATTAGACAGCTACACTGGATAAAATCCGTTTTCATTTGTCTGCTGTTAGTTTTTTACCAATTGAGAATATATATATATATATATATATATATATATATATATATATATATATATATATATATATATATATATATATACATATCAAACTACATCAGCTTTAGGTGAGATACTCAAGCCAAGGGTAGTAATTATCTTCGGTGAATTAAGAAACCAATATTATCTGAATGGAACAGAATAAATGGCTGTTTCGAACCGAAAATTTTAAAAGCGTCACTTATCGGCTCCAACATAAGATTATCAGTCAAAGTAAGCACCATTAGAATCGTCATAATGTGGCCAACGATCTGGCAGTGAATTAATTCAATCACAATAAAAAAAATGTTAAAAAAACTGGGGATGCAGGAATCGACAAACTGCCGGACGGCAACTTCGACACAGTCTGCATTGGAATACACTTGTTAGCGCATGTATGCATCTAAGTGTCCAGAAAAATGATAATCGCTGGAGAACAGGTCTGGTGAATTGCATCAGTTTTTATCAGTTAGTTTTTGAAGCATGAGGTCTTTCCTTGTCCTGCAGCGAGTTAAGACTCGTTTCAGCTCCTCACTGCTAGCCGTGCAAGTTTTGAGGCATCAGTTCCAAGTCATGGCGATCACGATTCCAAACGAATTACTCTATTACAACATCAAAGAACATTGTGGTAGATCTTTTGGGATGAAAATTTGTTTGGGGGTATGTTGAAAGGGGAGCAGGTTAGTCGACCAAGAGAGAGAGATGTTAACGATTACCACAGAGAAACCATTTTTCATCATCAATAAGTGTGATCAAGGAAATATTTATTTTTAACAAAAGTGCAAATTGCTGCAAATGTTTAAACCTTGCAAGCAGCTGACCATCAGTTCTCATTCCTGCACGCTCTTCACCTTACCGATTTGTTTATTTGATTGATTTATTGAACCTTCTGCTTTGTCCCTAACACCAGAGTGTTTATTTCTGGTTGACCTTCCACAGCTGCCCTCAATTTTTCGATGTTGAGTGAACACAACGAGGCCTCTCGTGGAAATCCAGATTACCAGAAGCAATTCTTGGCAACGACAACGCGCAGTCAATTCAGAAGCTGACTCCAGTCCCCCAAGTACTCTCAGTGTTTCAGGTGGTTTCGACAGCGTGATGATCTAATTTGAACTCAAGGGGCATAATGACACAAAGATCGTGTTTATTTGTTTTTGCCTCGATACCCTATAAAGAAACAAAAATTAGAAGCAACCAAAAGAAAAATCCTAGAACACCCGAAATAATAGACATAATGTTTTATAATGTCATATATATTAATGTATCATCATCGTCATCAGCTTTTTAATATCTGTTGTTGGACACAGACTCTTACCAAGATTCGCTAGACCTCTCGATACAGGGCATCGTGGAGCTAGTACTTTTCTAGATTCATCGAGCTCATTACGCCCTCTCATTTTCTGTCGGTCACAATTTTGCATATGATCCCTGGTATCCATATTATGAGTCGTGATATCCAGCGATTGTCTGACATTCTTAAAACATGCCCATCATATCGCCATTTGACTGTTTTATGATATTTCGAACTCTTTTTTTTTCTCTAATATAATGTGCTGTCTTAGGATCTCTCCATGTTATGTTAAACATGATTCTCTCACATGCTCGTTGCATGATTCTCAGTTTGAGAATCAATCTTTTGGTTTAATTACATCTTTCTGCACCACAGATGATTATCGATAAGGTATATTGACTGTATACCTTTTTTGAGGATTAATAGGATTTTTTTGTTTTTGAAAGTCGAGCTAGCCCTACCTAAAGATTGCTAACCTTGTGTGACTCCTCGCTTCATATCTTCTACTTTTGATGATTTCATGGAGTCTCACTGCCCTAGGTAGATGTAGTGATTTACTTTCTTCAGCTCTGCATTTTCGATTTCAGCGATTTCGATCATTGTGTCTTTGTCCCCTACATGTTTGTTGTAAATGATATTTGTTTTGCTGGAGTTCATGTGGAGGCCAACTTTCTTACTTGCTCCATTTAGTTCGTCTAGCATTAATTGGAGATCGTGAAAGTTCTTAGCAAAGAAGGCGATGTTGTGAGCAAATTTGAGGTTACTTAGGTATTCGCCGTCTGTTCTGATTCCTTTGTGTTCCCAGTCTAGGTTTTGGAAGATCATCCCAAGGTAGGCTGTGAAGACTTCGGGTGAGTTAGCATCACCTCATCTCATAACTCAGAAAAGGGGTATAGAAATGAAATTGTTCAGGGGAAAGAAAGATCGAACACAAAAGCAACTATTTATTTTGTCTCATCCTAATGTTTATTGAAGTCATAGCTGTTTTGACCTTCCTCTGCAGCACAGACGTGGGGGTAGACGATTATATTTGAGTAATTTGTAAGGCCCTCGACTTTGGTCCCATTACGAAAATCCCCTTGCACAACAGCAGGTAATAATTAAGCTCATTAAGAGGGCCCCTCTCGACATGACCCTTCAGAAGATTTGGCAGCAACAATGTCTGAACAAAAGGGGTGCCAATTTTCACCCCTGCTATTCCTACCTCTGTCGTCCTCTTGAAGCTGGAAAACGTCCAGTTCAAATAAGTCGATAACGAAATTTAGGAATAAAGATGAGGAACAACGCCCAAAGCTCCTATATAGATTCCAACTATTCAAGAGCACTCTGTTTCGTAGATCAGAAGATATTCATTAGAAAGATCGGCGCTGATATCCCCCGCTTTAAGAAATTTCGCTTAACACAACTTTTCTGCTTGTACAATAAAAAAAAGCGAAAAGCGATAATACGTAGGGCATCTGAATTCAACACAAAACCAATAATCTTTCCATGAAGTGCATGCACAGACTATTAAGTCATATTGGAACGAGTTCAAGTCGAGAATTAAGAAGATTCATGGAGGTTGGTGTAACATTTTAAACAAATACCCACAAGAATTTATTCGGCGTGACAGATTTCGTGATATTACATTTATATCTATTTATATCTATTTATCCATATGAGTGAAAAATATTTTGAATTTTGTCAATGAAATAGAATTATTCTAATGTGTTTCCCGGTTTCCCTGAATTGTGATGGTTCACAATTAAACATCTTTCCCTTTGGACTACTTTACAAAGGAATGTCGAGCGATAAGACTTACAGAAGTGCTCAAATGACCTCTCCAGGGAAGACCATGTCAAAATAGCCCTCTTCGAGGGGATGTTAAAATGACTCCTCGAAATACTCAAGGTATTGGACTTCAGCTCAATACCATTAAGTACTCTGTTAATGTTGTGAACCAACGGGTTTATACACAGACTAGTTAGTTATACTGGGACACAAAGTCAAGCGAACACCTATAAGAATGTCATATCATATTTCAGGTTAGGCGTATTTAGAAAGTTATTTATCCATATGAGTCAACGAATTTATCAAGAGGATAGATTAATTTTTATGTTTACCTTGGTTTCCTCAGCATTTCCCGAAATTATACTGGTTTATAATTAAACATTCGCTCGTTTAGACTACTTTGGAAGGATATTCAATTGCCAAAATCTTGGGTGTTTGTTCAAATGATCACTCTAAGTGATCTTTTACGAAAGGGAGGTCTTAGAATGATTCATCTGAACACTCAAGGCATCCGATTTCAGCACAAAACCCTTGACCATCCAGTGAATTTTTCGAAACGGATTAACTACATACACAGAATATCGATAACGAATACCCAAAAGAATTATATTAGCTATGAGGCATTCCAGATTTTCCGATGACGCATTTAAACGTTTACGTACTCATAGACTGAAAAATATATCTAACTTTATTCAATGATTAATTCTCGTGCTTTACTATGTTTCCTTATCTTTTCCCAAATTACAATTAGATATCCAACCACATTTTGACAACTTCAGAAGGAAGAATGTTTAGCTGACAAAACTTTAGATATTTACGTTCTCGTATGATTGAAAAATATATCTAACTTTATTCCATAGAATAGATTAATTCTCATGTTCTGACATGTTTCCTTATCTTTCTCCAAATCATAATGGTTTACAATTAAATATCCACCCACTCTTTTACAACTTAAGAAGAAAAGATGTTAGACCGACATCACTTAAGGGAGACATGTTCAAATAACCAATCTAAGATTGGAGATTTTAATTTTAAGTTGGGGATGAGAAAGTGATCCGTCATCTTCATTTAATCCCCGCTTGTGTAATTCCGCTGAATAATGGCTGTTTGCGAATGATGAGATGACCGTCTGTTTTCTTTATCTTGAAAATTACTATTGATTTTGTTGAAATCATTCAAATTTGGTCGGGGACATTAATTGCTAGAAACCAGGGATTCATTTCAGTATTGGTTGAATCGTAGCAATGATTTTGTAGGCGGAAGGCCATAGAATATGGATAAAGGATAAAGGGTAATGAAACTATTGATTTTCTCCTTTGATTCTCATATAATTGTGGAATGTCAAATGTTTTGGCATTGGCAATGTAGTCCCTATTTGTAGAAGTGCCTACTCTTTTGCTTCAATGTGACATTATAACTGTATACTAAACTAGCTTTATACCAGATAGGTGACTAGAAAGATTGTTTCGCACAAATCTCCCAAAATTAAAGACATTCTAAATTCTGGTTTTTGCATGAATTTAACGACTCTTCGGTGTGGCAATAGATTATCCATTAACCCATCCAGTACCACGAGATAGGATTGAAACCTTCGCTTCGGAGGCCAGTATCCTACCTCTACACGACGGAACTGGACGGTCAGTAAGGTTGGATATAAGCGATATATTTATTTAGGATATTTTCCCCATTCACCAGAGTGCTCAATTCCAATGGAAGAGCATTGTATAAGCTAACAATGATCGAGTTACCACACTCAAAGAGTGCTCAACCCTGAATAGGGGAGCGTTAATTAATTATTGTATATATATATATATATATATATATATATATATATAAATGGCTTTGGGTCATTGTCTGACCGATTGGTAGTCGGGCGGGTTGGAAGATCGAACATGAAATGCCTAGTTGTCTAATTATAATGGGAAATAGCTTATTGAGATGTTACTACTGACTGGAAAGTGGTCTCTTTTCGTATCGATCATGTATATAAGGATAATTTATTTGTTAATTTGAAGGAAACGAAGTGGAAAATTAAATCCAAGGTTGGTGAAAAAAATTGTCAAATTCTTCGGTTGGAAAAGTTTGTACAAAATCAACTCGAAGTAGTTTTTTCTGTGTAATTAGTATTCTTAAAGATGATATCTCAATTTGGTGTGCATTCAGTCTGAAATTGAAGCCGACACAATGATTTTAATATTCACATGGGTGAACATTCGATAGAAGTGACACGAACAATGACTCACGTCTGTTATTATACCTACTGATCCCTCATCGTAAATACATTCTTGGGGTAACCTATATAATTAATTCCTGTTTCAAAAAAACAATAAATGTAGTATGAAATAACATCTATATACAATACACTATGTAAAATAACAAACTGCACGTATGACATTAGCAATACATTAAAATCATAGCTGAAAGGGAGGTGGTGTATGGTTAACACTGCTGGGGTGCTATGATAATATAAGAGTTTTGTTTATGAAATCCAAAATAATGTGACATGGTATACAACTGATTATCCCAACAAGAGGAGATTTAAACATAATACCATCATAACAGAATATATGTAGAACATTTTAAAAAACACGAGAGAAAATTACATAAAAAACAGTAGGAAATGAGTGGTTGGAATGACACAAAAGATTTTTTTTAAAGTTTAAAGCTTTCTAGAATATATATATATATATATGTATATTATTTAGAAATAGTTATATAATCCGTAAGGAATAACTGTAATTGCGTTATGCTACCTTGAAACAATTTTAGAAATGACATCCCGTTAATACACGGTGAATGTATCATTTGGCCATGAGAGTGTAAATATGATAAACAGTTGAAGAAAATGGACTGTTCCTGGAATCTGACCTGCAACCAATAGGTAGCTGCTCTAACCTCATACTAGCGAGGTAAACATCCCAATGGTTTATAACAAATTCATAATTATTTCTGTCGGATTATATATCTATTTATTTATAATGTAATCAACCTGGGTGAGGGTAGATAGAGCAGATTTGGACAGCGAATGAACAAGCTGAGAAGGGATTCATAGGTCGGTAATTTGGATCTTCAGCTTTCTGGCGGGCTCTTCAGCTCAATGGTAAGAGCGACGCTACGTTGAAACAATTCATCGGTCACATGTTCGATTCCTTCAGCAGTCTGCTTTCTCTAATTGTTAATTCTATTTACTCTAAATCGAATTATACATTCACCGTTTATTAACAGGAGGTCATTTCAAGTTTATATATACATATATGTATATATATATATATATATATATATATATATATATATATATATGTGTGTGTGTGTGTGTGTGTGTGTGGATATATGTATGTTTATATAAATATGTGTACATGTATATATATATATGTATGCATATATATCTATGGATATATGTATAGATTTATGTGTGTGTAAATACATATGTATGTGTGAGTGTGTACGTGTATGCATGTGTGTATTGAAGTTGAAATTCCTTCATTTAATGCACAGATAAAATATGTATACATTTATGATTACTCACGAATATAAATAGTTGTTCCGATGATACATAAAGACACGCACTCACTCATATATACATATATATGAATATATACATATATATATATATACATATATATATGTGTGTGTGTGTGTGTGTGTGTGTGTGTGTGTGTGTGTGTAAATATATACTGGTATACATATTTGTCTCGACACTGAAGGATTATAGATAATCTCTGTTGATCTTCAGACGGAGCTTAGCAAGAAAGATTAGAACAAGTTTGGCTATCGACCCAAATTGTTGACCATAAGAAATTCAATATGGATGAGACGGACTTGGCGAAGGAATCTCTGTCTTCTGGGCCAGAGTTTCTCGCCAATAGCGTCAAGTAAACAACGGCCACAATAAACAAGAATTACAAGAATAGCACTCCGGTGGGCTGCTTTATTTTTCAATTCAGCCAATAAAAATCTACGATAACCGTTTAAATCAGGTAAATTATATAAAAGTAAATGTAAAATTATCATAATTAATTTGTTCTGCGGTCCTAGTCAACGGTTATTTAATTTGTCTAGTCTGCTTCGATTGAGTATATATATATATATATATATATATATATATATATATATATATATATATATATATATATATGTATATTCAAATGAACTATTCGTTTGAAAATATCTTTCAAATGAAACAGAATGTACAATCTGTTATAAACTATTGAATAAGTCTTCACTCATTTTATCATCGTTCTACCGATGATATCGAGCACTTTCTTTGAAATAAGATCGACTAAATAAACCAATACATATACATGCGCTTGTTGTATATTTATAATGGTTCTCTGCTGGGGATCCATATTAATATAAACATATTGCATTTAAACCCCCCGAAACAGTTACATGGAGATTAACTGATGGTTCCAATAAGCGAAATTCATGCATAGTTCAATGATATTGATATTTTAACAATAAAATTAGCTGTAACTTAAGAATCAAGACGATTCTAGCCATTTTGGAAGACAGCTCCGGCTATTAATGACAAACCATACTTGACACAGATATAATGAACACGAATCTGCGGTCTTAGCACGACAGCTCTAACAGCCGAGAGATGGAAGGTTCTGTAGTTGGTCTTGGTTCGATTATACGCTTTGTCATTTGAAGCAAAATTACTTTTCAGATACAATTCGTTTTTTTAACTTATAGATTGTTCGTGAAAAACATAACCCTGGGGTCTAGAAAGGAATATCAAGTCTCACCGGAAGCGACTTCTTTATTTCCGGCTCTGCGCCATTATCTCTTGCAGACGAAGAGTTAGAGTTAGAGTTTTGTGATTAATTGTAGCTATGATAAATTGTGACCGCGTTCGTTGAATACTGTATTGAGCATCATTTGAGATGGTTTCGCATGGTGCATCATGACCTTGTTTTTAGTTTTACCCTACCTTGGTAGCTCATATGGTTGCAGTGATGTCAACCATTTAGTTTCACGTACGTACTTGGGAAAATTTCTTTACCAAAGTTTCCCAAAAATTGACGTTGAAAGAATACAAACAATGACAATTTATATTGATGCAGTCTCACAAGAAACATTTTTTCAATGTTTTGGGTTATTAATCATTCATATATTCAACAGGAATGGTTAGATAAGGTTATTGTGAAGATATTTTAATAAAAAAAAACCCAAATCGCAAGAGCTATTTTCAGTTTTAGCTTGGAACTGATTCGTGTAAATAAATACGTGATTTTATTTACGATAGATAGATAGATAGATAGATAGATAGATAGATAGATAGATAGATAGATGGATAGATAGATAGATACCAAGAAAGAAGAGGCTGATATGAATAGAGAGAGAGAGAGACGAAGAAAGAAATTGAAAGAAAGGAAAGACTGGGATAAATAGAAAGGAAAGTTAGGTATAGATAGAGACAACGAGAGAAATAGAGAGAAAGATTGACTTGGATAGATAGATAGATAGATAGATAGATAGATAGATAGATAGATAGATAGATAGATAGATAGATAGATGGGTACGTAGAAGAAAAGGGATTATATAGATAGACAGAAAGAGACAACGAGAGAAATAGAAAGAAAGGAAAAACTGAGATAGATAGACAGGAAGATGAGGTTGATATCGATAAACAAAGAGAGACAAAGGAAGAAATAGAAAGAAGGGAAAGACTGAGATTGAGAGAGATGTGGGGAAAATAATAGATAGATAGATAGATTGATAGATGGATAGATGGATAGAACAAAAAGCAAAAAGACTGAGATAGATAGAGAGAGAGAGAGATAGATAGAGAGAGAGAGAGAGAGAGAGAGATCAATTATCTATGTCTGGTTCAGAAGCTGAAAAACTTGGATTTGTTATATATCCGTCTTTGTCGGATACAATGAAGTAAGCGTGGCCACCATAGCCATCACCGTTTTCTGCTGAAACCGTCATTCAAAAAAGACTAGAAAAATGTTGTGATCGATTGGTCACTTGAACCATGGATCAATAACGATTCTTTTAGACCATATACAACAGACACTTTTGCTCGATATTCATTCATTCCAATCGATGCATTCATATCCATTCAGATCGAACGCTTAACTTGTAATCCACATGCCCAGACAAATCCCCTTTCTTTTAATGCTTTCTTTTTCTTCCAGATGTGTCCATACATCTCGATAATACGCTTTTTAGTCGGTCGATCGGTCGGTCACAGTTGCGTTTAACAATAGAAATAAAAAGGAAAGAAGAGGTGTGATGTCATTAAAAGTGTAACATCATTAAGAAACCAACTGCTATGGTGTCATAAAATTATACAAATGCTGCATTTTTCTTTTTATAAAAAAGCCAAAAAGGGGCAAAAGGGACCAAAAAAATGGCAAAAATCGCCAGAAAAAAAGCATTAAGAAATTTTGCTGAAAATGATACTCTCAGAATATTTCCATATCACAATATTTCACAAATATGAGATTCAACTCACTGAAAGAGAGACAACTTCCTCCTCCTATTCGTCCTCCTCCTCTTCTTCCTGCTACTGCTAGTAGAGATTGTGGATGCATTGTTGAACTTATGGTTCTTGTTCTATTAGGCATGGCCCTTTTTGTCAGGCGGTCTTAGCAGCTTGAACGCGTAATACATACATTCATGCATACATATCCACTTTGACCAACCTAAAAACTGGAGAAACCTTAACAGTTTCAGTGACAGTTTGGTTGATGGTTTCCAATATTCTAGATGAGAAAGAAACATGCAAACATAATGGAATATCATCCAAGATACGTGTACACTCTAAAAGCCCTTCTCTTCCAGGACTTGAGCCCACTTAGCCAAATGGTTAACCCACCACCGGTCTGTACATTTTCCTGGATGGATTTATGATTTTTAAAAAATGATACGGCCGAATCGAGTTGGTAACACCTGTTCTCGTAACATTAAGCAATGTTGGCTCCGGTCAGTACCTAAATGGAGGACCGTCGAGGAATACCAAGTGCCGTACCAAGCTGCTGGAGGCATTCACGGCAACCATTCTGATCTTCAAACATATTGGAAGCCTTCAGCAAGGTCGAGAAAGTGGGAGTAGAATTCTGGCATAACACTTCCTCTATACAATGCACAAAGACACAACTGAAATAAGTTTTTAGCAATGGGTTTTCAAAGTAGGTGTATTCTGGTTTGTTCCATTATCCGGAACATGTTTTTGGTTTGTTTTTTTTTGTAAAATTTTGACTTTTTTAGTAATCACTGTCCAATAAGAGGCGATTGGAGTAATTATATTCATTGATTTCCCCTTTTTTCAGTTTTTTTAATTGATCACCCCCAACATGGCATGCTCCCAAATGATGTTGGTCACATGTTGGTTTCTATTGAGTGACTAACCAGACCTGTCACAAATACTATTTTCTTTTCTAAATTAGATTCCAGTCATATAAAGGTCAGGTGGAGCCTTGGTGAAGGTCAATTAGAGCCATAGTAAAGCTCAGGCCATTGAACTAGGTGATAGATAATCCGTAACCTATAGAGACTTGTCTGTGGAATGACTGAACGGTTTATTTTTAGCGAAATTGGGTTTTACGTGTCTGCTGTTTAGGGTTTTTTTTTTCTTTCTTGAAATATGTTGAGATATTTCTGTTTGATCTTGGTAGAGATCAAAACGGCACGACTGTCGTTTTCTTTGCTTTATGAGGCGTTAAATTCAGTTGTATGAAGAATAAATATAAAGAACTTTCATCTCTCAAATATATGAGTGTGTTTGCATACCTGTTGGGGTTTGTGAGCATATATATATATATATATATATATATATATATATGTGTGTGTGTGTGTGTGTGTGTGTGCGTATATGTGTGTGCGTGTGTGTGTTTGTGTGTGAAAGAAAAATGTTTCAACAAAAAAAAGTCTTTTTAGCTTGATTGAGTGAAAACAAAGCAATTTTAAGCTTACGTCACCAATAACAGTATCGAATGAATTTGTCTTGGAGAGAATTTTTGTCTTGCTTCTGATGGTAATAAGATTTCTATTCTTTCTTCGGAAATATATCTGCTAATCTATCCGACCGTAAAAAAAGATGCCAGACACTATTTCTTGACTAAGAAGAGCTTCAAATACTGCTTCAAGTTACTACTTGCAATAGATAGATAAGATTTTTCCGCCTCGTGCAGAAATTATTTATATAACTCTACGTGATATCTGTCACTTAATGTGTCATGTCCAGCTTAGACTTGGGTGACCATGGCTTTTCACGGTTTCCTTTCTTTTGACGTTTCTATAATTCTTAACCCTTTGCGTTCCTGCTTCATCTTTCTGGGACTCGTTCTGCAGCTCATTTTGCTCAAACTTTTCAAGTGGTTTCCCGCTGCTGACTGTGTAACTCCCCCGCACTCCAATCCTGCACCACGATTTCTGGCCTTTTCTTCGGAATCAAAGTGTAGTATCTCATCCAGGGCAGCGCTTGAGGCGCAGCTACTGACACTTGCCCGTCGAATGGGCCAGAGATTGTGTGTGGGTTGACATCAAAGACTGAGTGCGCCAGTGCAAGCGTTAGCCAATGAGGTTTGACTTAGGCTGCGTTTGCTAAGCGCATCAGGAGGCCTTTGGACTTGTCATTCGGCTCTCCCATTATTACTCGGCCCAGCTGCGGGGTCTCTGTTTCCCCGGGGCAGCACTGCTCAATTGTACTTAAAGGAGCAGGTCCCCTGGTGGACACTGTCGTGGCAGACGTTGTCTAGCCATTACGATGAGCTTTTCAACGGTAGCCGCGTCAGCTGGAGCCATTTTTGGAAGGGTTGCTCCTATTTAAACCTGATCATGTGTCACATATTGCTATGGTGGGACAGTGATTAAATAGCATGCACCCTGTTAGCGCCAAGTTCTGCGCGCCCAACTTTATTCATTGTGTTCTAAAATTCACATCTGTCTTTTTTCTGATTGTTAACATTCCCCTTGTAGCTTTTGCTTTCCTTGAAACCAATTCATCTGTTACTTGAATTGTATACGGTATCCTGAACATTCGTCGGTGAAACTACATCCTGGTTGCTTTGAATCTTTTCTTCATTTGTGGCGAAATTTTCCTGCATTCTTTGTCATATAGGAGATTAGACGTGACAGAATAGTCCAGCTTTCTTCCTTTCGTTTCAAATGTTTGTTTGAGTTTTTTTCTTGCGATCTTTTAATATCTTGCTCTGCTTTTGAGAGAAAGAGAACATCTTTTTCTCCGATCTGTATCCGGACTACTGAAAAGCATCTCTCTCTACTCCGATCCATATCCGGATTACTGGAAAGCATTTCTATCTCTACTCCGATTCATATCCGGATTACTGAAAAGCCTCTCTCTCTACTCCGATCTGTATCCAGATTACTGGAAAGCATCTCTCTCTACTCCGATCTGTATCCAGATTACTAAAAAGCATGTTTCTCTGATCTGGTCCGTATCCGGGTATCTGAGAAGCATATTTCGCTATCCTGATTCGAATCTGGATTTCTGTGTCACACTTCCCGTTGACTTTTACTTCGCTACCCAGGGAATAAAATTTCTACACCTGCTTGATTTTGACATTTCAACCTTCAATGATTCTGACATTTAATTTGTAATTCACACCTTGGCTGTCATTTTCGCTCACAACCATTCATTACAACTTCTTACCATTGATTAGTCCTTTCTTCTTCCACAGGAAGAAGCTGAAAACTCACCTCGTAGTGGAAGCTGCTGCAGTAGTAGTAGTAGTAGTAGTAGTAACAAAATGGTCATGAGGCATGAGATCTCTATTTCGTGACTAACCTGACCTGCTGTTGTTGTTATTATTATTATTATTATTATTATTATTATTATTATTATTATTATTTTGGATTATTTTGGAATCTCACACCAGTTGCCTGGTGGTAACCGCTGGAGTTTGAGTGACAGCAAGTCTCCTCAAGTCTCCAGCCCTCCTCTCCTAGTACTTGTAGGTCACAGTAATTCTGCGATTTACAGTTTCACACCGGTTGCCCAGTGGTTATTGCTGAAGGCTGAGTGACAATAAGTCTCCTCAGGTCTTCAGCTAACGTCTCCTCTCTCTTTCGCATATCATGACAGAGCAGCAATTCGTGGCGGTACTTATATCTCTAGCACCTTCCTCAGTATCCGTGCAGTTCCAAGTAGTGCTGTGGTCTGAACGGTCTCTATCCTTCCCCTAATCCCGATCTCCTCCAGTCTCACCCTCAGCGTTTTGGGGACAGTTCCTAGTGCGCCCACTATGACCGGTACTACACTGGTTTTCATGTTCCAAATCTTCCTTAACTCTCTTGCTAGGTCCTGGTATTTTTCCCTTTTTTCACCCTCCTTTTTTACTCTATGGTCTGCAGGTACAGCAACGTCTACTATTTGTCAGGCCTTCCTTTTTTTGTCTACTATTACTAAGTCCGGTCTTCTAGCCTGGATCAGGTGGTCAGTTTGGATGTCAAAGTCCCACAGTAGTTTGAGGTTGTCATTCTCCAAAACTGCCTCTGGCTTGTGCTGATACCACTTTTCTACATGATTGAATCCCATTTGTTTGCTTAGTTCCCAGTGTATCATCGTTGCTACTCTATCGTGTCTATGCTTATACTCCTTCTGGGCGAGTTGACTACATTCTCTAGTAATGTGGTTTACTATCTCATCTCTTTCACCACACATGAGGCATTTGCTGTTTGTCTGTGTTCTGTCGATTTTTGTTTTTATATAGTTTGTCCTTATGCTTTTGTTCTGTGCTGCCATGATGAGCGATTCAGTTTCTCTCTTAAGGTTCCCTTTTCGTTACCACGTCCATGATTTCTCGTCCGCTACATCTTGTATCCGTCTTTTAAACTCGCCGTACAATTTTTTCCCTTCCCATCTTTCTTTTCTTGTTTGCTGTACTATTATTATTATTTGCATTTTCACACTAGTTGTATGGTGGTCACTGCTGGAGATAGTGTGACAATAATATTCCTCAAGTCTCCAGCCCACCTCTTAGCACTTTTACAGTTGCCAGGTGGTTATCACTGGAGAATGAGTGATAGTAAGTCACCTCAGATCTCCAGCCTTCATCTCATATCCTCCTCACCTGTCACAGCAGCGCTGTGTTTTGTAGATTACTTGTACGTTACCTCTGTTACCTTTTGGGGGCAATGATCACTAAAACGGTCCAGTTTTTAAAAAAAACAAAAAAAACATAAGCGTGCATCCTGTCAGACACAAACTAAGGACCAATTTAACAAAAACTTACATTGCAAATTGAACACCCATAAAAATCTTTTGTAGGGTGGATTTTTTTAAAAAGCTTCCTAATAAAGGAGTAAATATTAAGATATCCGGCCCTTCAACTCCATCGCTAGGGCTGCACGTACTTTGCATACATATATATCCAGCCTACCAGACAAGCCAAAAACCTGAATAAACCCATGTAGACAGTTTTGATTGAGAATTTCTCATAATAATAGTAACTGACAAATATGTCAGATTTTATTTCCCCTCAGTTCGAATCCCAACTATAACCAAAACTATCGACAAAGGTTTCTCTCAATTTTCAAGGGAGTCTGGCTATGTATGTATGCATCATGCATACAGACCAAACCAATGGAACTTTTGGCATATGCTCATTATTTGAGGAAAAAAACGGGTTTTTTTCTCTAAAGATTCTGCCCCGTAATTCATGTTAGAAGGTGTTCATTTTGCAACGTAAGTTCATGCTATATTGATCGCTTAGTTTGTCTCTGCAATTTTTTAATCTTCAGACTCTCTTAGTGATCACTGGCTGACAAAAGACGAGAGAAGTAACTTATTTATTGATCACGCTCTCCTCCAAGTTTTCTGATTACCTCGTATACGGCGTGTTACCTGAAGACGTTAGTTGTCTGGTGGTTCCTATTGAGTAACTAACCAGATCTATTTATTTTTCATTCTTATTGACTCCTTATGGGGGATAGAGCGACAACAAGTCTGCTGCTATTTGAGTAGCAAGTGGGTGTTTTTACAGGGTGGAACCTCGAGCTTCATGTCCAACTTTCCTCCTTCATCCGGACTTGAGACCCGCTATAGCAACTTCCAAGCTGTGGGATTTTTGTGACAGTTATTCCCTCTTAGTTGAGCTGCCTTACAGTGCTAAAGGACTCCAACTGCCCTTCTATTTATCAATGGCAGGGAAATGGATTCATGCCTTTCCCGAATGCATTTCAGCGAGACAATCGACCGAAACTCGAACTCGGTTCCTGACTAAACACAAATGTATGTACGTATGTATTGATATATGTATAGATATATATCATCATCATCATCATCATCACCATCATCAGTCTTTTAACGTCCATCGTTGGACATAGACCTTCCCCAGGATTCGCCACAATTCTCTCTCATGGGCGTCGCAGAGCCAGTATTTCCCGAATCTCTCTACTTCATTTCCCCATCTTGTCTTCTGTCGGCCTCGGTTTCTTATGTGATCTCTGGGGATCCATGTTGTGAGATGTGATGTCCATCGGTTGTCTTTCATTCTTGCAACATGGCCTGCTCATTGCCATTTGAGATTTTTAATAGTTTCTATGATGTCTCAGACACCCATTTTCTTCCTTGTATACTGTGCAGTCTTGGGATCACTCGGTGTAAGGTTGAGCATGATTCTCTCATGCGCACGTTGCATGCTTCTCAGTTAGTAGGTCTGTCTCTTGTTTTGGTTTCAGCTCCATAAATGATGCATTGGTCGTATACTCTTCTTTTTCGGATTATTAGATGTACATATAATTTTCCTCTACTTATACCTGTGACGGCGTATCTATGACACATGTGTTAACAGTGACCAGTCGTGGGTTGTTAGGTAACATTCAGCGAACTCTGTAAAGGTCATTAAAGTTAATGAATTTCTTAGAAATTTGATTGAATTATCCAAGTTTTTTGAGTATTGGTCAAATTTCGATTTGTGTTTTGTTACACTCCCAGTTTTAAAGATAAGTAACAAAATTAGTTCCCTTGTCTATGAGTATTTACCAAAAACTAAAATACATTTGAGTGACAGTTCAATAACAGGACCCTTTTTTTCAAAAATTGAAATTTCGACGCACTTGGCTGAAAAGCTTAGCCATCACTGGTCTCACTGTTCCTTTTTTGGCCACCCAAATAGGTATGGACCAAACGACGTTGTTTAACTTCAGTGATCTTTCTCCAACGCGATTTGACCATAACCCAATATACTCGAGGGGGGAGATTTATCAATTCTAGTCTTTCTGCTGAGTACTCAGTGGAGAGGCATTGAGTACCATTTTTAAAGTCTTTGGTATGAATGGAGTGAACCACGGTCTACCAAACCGGAGGCAGGCATTCTTCCTCTAGGGGATCGGTTTGAATAATAAAGCTAACCAGTAACTCGCAAAGAAAAGCAAATTAATCCTTCTGCAAGCAAATCCTTCGATCAGTATTTTCTTCAAACGAATCCCGGGGGACGGACGGGGGAAAAACTCCATAAACCGCTTAAATTTGCTAAATTCTCTGAGGGATATCGAAGCACTGATACAGCCTACGAGTTATTTCCCCTTTGGAAACGACGCTCTTCAATTCCAGCAAAAATGGTTGGGGGAGGTCTTCAAACGATAAAAGCCAATTTGAGAAATAACCAGCGAGCGCGTTCAACTAATCAGACGAAAGTTTGCAAATGGGAAATGAAATTGAAATCAAATGAGTAAAAATGAAGATAAATAAAGAAGGTGAAAGTCTATCTGTGCTAATGTCCTCTAAAATGAATTGAAGCAATTTTATTTTAATAAAAAGTTTCATGGGTTGAAAAGAGTAAATTATCGGAAACGTTCCAACGGTCATTGCTCAAAATTTCATTGAAGTTCAAGTGGAATTGGATTGTCTAATTTGTTACTGATCACACGATGCCCCCTTTTCTCCCTCTCTTGTTTTCTTTATTTCTTTCTCTCTTCTCTCTCTCTCTCTCTCTCTCTCTCTCTCTCTCTCTCTCTCTCTCTCTCTCTCTCTCTCTGTTTCGTAATGATCGTTTTGGAAAATTTGGTTTTAAAAAAGGTTTGGAAAACTAGTTCAAAGGAGAATGAGAACGTATTTCCTGTTAATTCGGATCTGAATAAATGGACCCGAAAAAAATGGATCCTAATAATTAGATCCATATACATACAGATGTAAAGAAGAGGCAAATTCAAATTTCATGACCTCTGACCACCCATCCCCCGGTCAGTTCGGAGCCAAAGTGCCAACTCATCTTACATACTTTTACATTGTCATAGACGAACATCCTCTTTCACGCATAGTCACCGTCGGGCTCGTGAGAGTTGCGATTCGAGTATGACGGGGACTTTGAATATAGATTTACAAAACAAGCAGCACTGCCCTTTTTCGAAGATTGGTGCAATACTTTTCCTCACTCAGTTGCGTTGTACGATTCGAAGTTAGGCTGAGTAAATATATATGTCAGGTAACCCTCGTAATTAGAACATGGTATTTTCATCATTGTGGCAAAGTTGAGCCTGTATTTTCGTTCAAGGTTTGAGGGATAAATAGATTAGCAATTTTTAGCAGTAGCAGCAACAGCCTTTTAACGTCCGTCATAGGACAAAGATATTCCCAAAGATTTGTCAAGTCTCTTTATCGTGGGCGTCGTGACGCAAATTATGCAATTTTATTATAAATAGACAATCATCAATGAGCCTATTTTCTGTCTTTCTGTCCGTAACAATGGACTATTCCACTTGAAATTATCAATTATGCTGATAAGAGTATCATCATTCAAAACAATGTACTCTTCCACTGAAATAAATTCAGTAGTTTTTTTTAATATCTCAGCGGAATTCAGATATATCTGTAATATTTTTCACAGGGGTTCATTTTATATATATATGAGTGTGTGTTTGTATTTATGTGCGTATGTGTGTGCAAATGTTTTATGTACACACCCTCACTATGGAGAAGGATGGAACCAAATACATTGAGGTGGAAGAAGATTGAAACATAAATATTTGTTGAATAAAATAAGGTTACGGATTCATTAACTTATCCACGTATGTACGCGTGTTTTTTTTTAAACATGTGTACAAACATTAGATATAAGTATGGAATCATCAGTTAGGCACAGAGAAATAAATTGCATTTATATTCCTATAGATGTATATGTGTCTATGTGACATAGGTAGATATACGTATATACGCCAATACATTTACATTTAGGTTGCTATATTATTCTCATGGAGGTGAAACAAAGGACATCATGTGTAGGCTACCCCAAAACGTTTAAATTTCACAATGAGGGATCAGTAAGTATAACAATAGATGTGATTCGTTGTGTTCGTATCATTTACGTTGTGTGTTTACCCGTGTGAATAAGACCGTTTCGGGTTTAATGTCACAGTGCTTGTGAAACAACTTCTGATGTCATCTGTATTTACGTAGTCATGAATATAGAAATAAATTGCATTTATATACGTACATATATATAAGTGTAGGATAGGTGGATGTGTGATGCATTTTCAGACGTACATGTGCGATATATATATATATATATATATATATATATATATATATATATATATATATATATTAATACGCCATGGGTTTTATTCCATTTCCCCAATAATAAGAATAAAAAAAACACGATTGTGACTTTGCAGCGAAAAGCAATAGATATACACATCTTCTGTTGCTTCTGCCTGTATATTGCTTTCGGAATCTGACATTCTGACTGGTGTACAATTTTGCAATAAGAATTCAGTTATCAAATTGCGATGGTTCATTCACGCGATGTGGCTGACTGTTGTCTGTGTTCCCCTTGGTGCATTTTTGGGGGGTCAGCCTGTCGACATTTTTCAAGGGGAACAAAACAAACGCGTCCGAGCGAAAGCAAATTTTCAATTTCTGATTTCCGATTGAATTCCCACGGTAAACTTCCTACTTCGCAATTTCGGTCTTCTCTCCTGTGATTGCAAGAATCTATACTTATGTATGAGGTTGTTGTGAAAGTTCCATCAGGAATATAAAGATATGTACAGATATATAAAGATATCTATCTATCTATCTATCTATCTATCTATCTATATATATATATATATATATATATATATATATATATATATGTATAGTAGAATGTGCATTCGCTACATAAACATGATTGTATGTGTGATGAGTAGTTGAATATATGTATTCTGCATTTATATTCAGTGTGCAACATTATTTGGAAAACAAACATCATCACCATCAGATCTTATTAGTTTACTGCTCGTCAAAGGTCTTTCCCATCTTCTTCAGGACGAACGTGATTACTCTAATCTCTCACATGTTTTACCGGCTCACTCATCTTATATCTCTTATCTTGTGTCTGGTCTTTTCCGACTGCATTCACTGTCCTGTTGATATCAATTGATTAGCCTTTTGCTCTATCTCTTGTCCCTTCTTCTCGCTATGTGCCTTGTCATAGTCATTTTTGTTGCTTGATTACTTCTACGATATTCTCTACCAGTCGGTTCCATCTGGATACGTGATTTTTTTTTTTTTATCACAAAAAGTCATTGCTCTTCTCACTGCCATCTGTGCTATTCTGCGATTGTAAATTTCGAGGTTTTGTACCCATGCGCCATAGCTGGTATTATGCATTGATATCATACTTCACGTTTCAAGCCTATTGGCAATTTGCTTCTCAGGATGTCTCATTTACACCAAATGCTTTCCTGTCAATCGCTACATGCCATCTTTTATCATTCCTGTGGTGATTAAAGATAATCTAATCATTGATATACTGTCCTTTGCTTTAGAGTAGCGGTCATCAACCACTGGGTCGCGAACCAGCACCGGACTATGTTGAGGAGCCCTAGGAAACGGTATGATTTGGCGATGTGAAATTATTCAGCTCCGTCTTTCCTCATTTCCTGTTACGCCTTCCGCGCCTCCCGCTGATAAGGAATATATATATTCGACTTACGCAGAAAAACAACTGCAAAAATAAAATTGATTTGACAAAATTATTGTTATTTATTTATTCCTAATGGATGATTTCTTTCATATCCAATCAAACACTATTCAAGATATTCTCCGGATGATGGTCACCACTCAGCTTTGGCTAATCACCGTGACTCGACCATTGATTGCAATGCTCAACAATATGAAAATTGATCCATTTCTCATCCTCAGTAACAACTTTGCCCAAAGGAAGCGTCAGTCATGTGGTTAACGTCGAAATTTTCGCCAAGTTTTCTCGATGTAACAGCAGGATTTTTTTGCTACTACCAGTTTGAAAACGGACACATCTTTTGTCACAACCTGATGTGTTTGCCGAAAGGTGTCTTAAAGTCCTTGGGTGGGAACAACGGCATGGAGCCAAATTTAGAGGTTCCAGGGACTTTTTTCTTAGATCTATTGAGATCTCAGTTCATTTATCGCTTGCAGTTCGAGTATCACCGAAGTATATGAAATATCCATGATTTTTTTCTTCTAATAAATAAAGGGAAAAACAAAGGTTCTTGTCACTAGTTGCTGTTTTTCCGGTCGTCAAGGATGGAAAGAGAATCTTTACAGAAGAAATGCAAACGGAATTCAATAAATTAACTGAACCCTTGGAAATCCCACGGATGTGGACAACTGGGGTTATTTTATATCTCTGATTTTCTCCCACTCTTTGCTTATATCTTATCGCTCTCTCTGTCTGTCTGTCTGTCTCTGTCTCTCTCTCTCTCTATCTCTCTGTCTCTCTGTCTCTTTCACTCTCTGTCTCTGTCTCTGTCTCTCTCTCTCTCTCTCTCTCTCTCTCTCTCTTTATCTCATACCGCTTCCAAATATCGTAGCCCGTCCATATTTTATCAAAACTTCACCCAAATATTTTAGTTTCGTACTCAAAAATCTCCCTACCCCTTAGGTTCACAACCTAACTTCTTTTGATGTCCACTCCCTTCCTACCCTTGGATTAAACTGCGTAACTTTATTTTATCTCTCCTCTTTTTCTACCGTCTTATTAAACTACCAAACCGATCCCATATTCCATTTATATCATTTCCGTGAGCGCAACATTCGTCGTTTCATTATCAATCAATGTTAGTTTTTAGATCGTCTTCAAATCTAACTCAAAAGAATATAACTACCGGAATTTGGAGAATCAGAGTTGTTTAGACTAACTTGATAAGTACTGCTCCATGGCGTGGTTTGCTTTTGTCAACTAAGCACGAACTCTTGTGTTAAGTAAGGTCAGAATTTTCTGCTTGACACCTATGAACTCCAAATCGTCCAAGTTCCCTATGTAATGGAACCGGGTTATAAAAGTGCCAAGTGGCCTGGGATTACCGGATTTCAGAAACATCTTTCCCGGATAATCAAATTCACAAGAAAGACTCCTGGGTTTTATTGTTGTTTGTTTTGTTTATTTTTTGTTTCGTTCTTCGGCCATACGGTCTAAGGTTGTCAAGGCAAAACAGCAAATACTTTCTGTCAAATTATTTAATAGAAATCCCTTGCTTGCATGTTAGCTTAGCATATGTGAGGTGGACTCTGGAGCCTAACACTCAGAATGTGAGAACATCCATCCGGGCCCCAAAGGCTGAGATTGAGCAATGACCCCCTTTTCCCAACCCCCGTTGAATAAATTGGTGTTAAGTCCCGTTAAATGACTTCTATCATTGTTCTATGCATAATGTACTATATATGTATATATAGAGAGAGTAGAGAGATATCCGAGATACTCACGTGAACACTCAATTAAAGCAATTCTTTGCATACTCAAATTTACTCTCTCTCAGGCTTTCAGTACTAAACGTGCCCAGCTTTATGGTTGATCTACCATTGATCTAGAAGCGGAGGCAACGCATCAGTTCACCTAATGAGCGACTCAATGACTTGAATCGTTGTATGTTTTAATTCCTAAAATTTGCCGCAAAAATTTCAAAGGCAAAGGCAAAGGCAAGTGATTCTATAAATAAACGTTGTTTCGATCAAGAAACATTTCTTGGCCCCCTAATCACAAGGAACAGCGATCAAAGTTACAACAGCAATTTCAGTACAAAGCCAATCATTGCAAATCCAATAATTGTGTTTCGATTTTAACGACTGAACTGATATAGATTATTTAAAAAAAAACACAGGGCGACGCTAAATAAGCGGAACATTTTGTTTCAGTATTTTTTGTTCACACGTCTCAGTAAGACGCTTTCCGATCGGTCGGACGGTCGGTCGTTCGATCCCACTTACGTTAAACCAGAGGAAGTGGGAGGAGGGTGTTGCTCTATTTATCAACTACAATTATGTCATAAGATGTGTAATTCCATAAAGAAAGTGTGGCGTTATTAAAAGAAAATCTATTCAGATTGATTGATGACGTAACAAGCGTTTTTTGACGGTGTTGCCAAGTATTGTTTGTCATTCATAGCCAGAATTGACTCCAAAAATGACTAAAATCAACCAAACTTTTTCTATTTCCAGCTAGATTTACAGTTAAAAATATTCTTATACTCGTTAAAGCCGACTTATAAAAAGATTAACCGTATACTAAGACTCCACAACAGATTTCTGATGAAGATTGTACACTTTAATCAAATACTCCCACTACTATCACATCTGGTAATGCTACTACTATTTCGTTTGGAATCCCTTTGAAATCGGAAATCACAGATAATAATGTAAGGATGGTGGACACATCATTGAATTTATGGTCCTTGTCTTATTGTTTCAACCAACAGACTGAAAAAATCGACCGAAAAATATTACTACAACTTCGATTAACAAAAACCTGACTAGTAAAAACCGGTCCGGTGTGGTATAAGCTGAATCCACAACTTTTGTTATTATAACTAATGTCGCAGGAAAAAATACTCAGACACACATAACGACATAAAATTAGTGGTTTGAAAGAAACAAATGGTCAGCTTATTTATCCCTACCAACTAAGTCTTTTTTCCCTCTTTTGAAACTGAGATTCCATCGAATGCCTGACTTGATACCTTATTGATTTTGCAATGTTGCATATTGTTAACCATTTCTGACCCAGGACTTCAGGAATATCATGTAGTTTCCTGTCACAGCTGAATGAAATAATTTTACCTATGTCTGCAAAAAACGGTGCGTTACTTCGACTGTATTTAGCTTTATAACCTTAACTCGAAAACCAAAGAAAATTCAGTCGTTTCCTGAATTTTTCAAATTTAACTAACAAAATACCCTTTACTTCGCTAAAGGTATACAAAGGCGTAGAAATCTTAAGCATAGTAATATCCAAAAAGATCATCAACTTGCCTGAAGCGACCTTCTTCCATCTCTTTCTACCCCTCTTCCCTCCTTCTTCTCCGTCTTTATATAACAATGTCATTCTTAGAACCAACCTTTTACCATCCCTATACCCCTTTCAAAGTATTACTTATTTAAAAGTGTGACAGACAGACAGAAAAATGTAACTGACGTACAAGCCGTTTATTATAATGGTGTGTGTGCGTTTGTGCGTGCGTGGGTGCTTGTGTTTTATACACCCGTGTTCATCAGACGTGCATCAAACTGTTCTTGGGTTACCCGATAAAAATGAAGTGAGTCAAGCCTTATTTTTATGTGCGCACAAGAATAAATTACCCTTTTGTTTTGTTTTTTCTTTTGAATGATATGGTACTAATTTGAGACTGCAAATCCAAGTGGAATTTGTTGGAGGGAAATGTGCAAATTAATTTTAATCAGTGTTGAACTGTTGGCCACTTCAAAATCTCCAAGAAAATATGACTTGAAACGTTGGAAGAAAACGGCTAAATACAATGGTCATCTTTGTAAAAGTTGAGACACCCCGTTCAAGTTCAGCAACACCAGCTACATTAACAGCTGCAATCTTTTAACGTCCGCCACAGGACTCCCGTAAAATTCGCCCGGCCCCTCATTCGTAGGCGTTGCTGTGTCAATATCATCTGAACTTGTCGAAATCATCTCGCTATCTTTTTTTGTCGGGTACAGTTTCGAATATTATCTCCGGGGATCCAAGTTGTGAGTCGTGATGTCAAGCAGCTATCTGACGTTCTTGCAACACGAGCATTTCATGGTTCTCACACGTAAGATAAAAGACAATAAACTGGAGAAAACAATAAGAAAACAGTACGACCATGAAGCCCCTGTTTTCGCCTAGTTCACAAAATTTGATCAGTTTAATCTACGACAGCTAAGCTCTGAAAGTGTCTGAACACTTATTTCCTATGAAAATATTACAGTAAACTCTAACGGCGCTATTTAATGACACATGCGTTCAAACAGACGTTTGTTTCCATATCCCCGTAAGGCTATTGCTGGAAATTAGTTTGCAGCAACAGCATGTGGAGATTTCAGTGCATTATAACGGCACTGTCAGATTCCCGATTATGCTGCAATAACGGGAGTATACTGTATTGCGCTCGGCCATTTGCCTCCTCTCATGCAAACTGCTCAAATACCTTTGTCATTAACCCATCATGCTTCAATTTGTTATAGCCCTTCTAGTACACCATACTTTGCCTGCAAGGCAGTAAACAATATTCAACCTATTTTTTTTCTATTAATTGACGTATTGAATCGACCTAATGGTTTTGGTTCGACAGCTTTATCCAAGAAACTCTCTCCCGCTCGCGTGTCTCTCTAGGCTCTGGTACGATGTATTGGCAGCATCTCCCTCCCAGCCTTGGTGGGAGGGGCCGATTTTTAGAACTTGGTCGAGGAGAAAAGCACTGAGTTCTAATGCCTGTCAACCGAGATACACAGAAAAACATTATACAGAAAAAAAAAATTATTCGTGTTTTGTAATCGGATTTCTCTGATATTTCTGGGCTTATTTCTAACATTTTTCCGCCTTCTTCGTAATCGGAAACGTTTTCATTCCAGAGGAATTTAGGCGGGGGAAAGATCTTTCTACTTTGGTCTCTTTTGATGTTTCTTTCCCTGAGAAGCTAATTCGTAGATAATCGATCAGACTGACAGTAATCCAAGGGAGATCGGTCAATGTGACGAACGCCCAAAGATGGCAACGAAGACTGTTAGGGTGACAGATTACATACCTAGGCGTGACTAATGATTTTTATTGGGTAGGGGTGCAAGTCTTTAATTTGACAACAGTTGGCGTGCAGGTCGAATGAAGGAAGAGATTTTGCCCCCCCCCCCCAGAATCTATCCCTACCATACGTCCCTGGCCACAAACCTGTTCAATGCAGCTCAGTTTGACAGGCCTCCGTGACTGGTTTATCAGTGTGACGAGTGGTCATTGCTAACAGTGGTTGCCCAGTGTGGCAGTTGTCTTTTTTCTGATTGGTGTCCTTGGCTAGTTAGTCAATGTGTGTGTGTGTGTGTGTGTGTGTGTGTGTGTGTGTGTGTGTTCCCTGTGGCTGACTGGTCAGTGTTCTCGATGTCGGCGACAGCTGTTTACTGTGGCTGGCTGGCTGGTTATTGTGGCTGTAGCTTATTGGTCAATGTGTCTGGTCAATGTATCAGGCTAGTTGGTTAGTGTGGAAGGTGTTCTTAGCTAGCTATCCAGGTTGGTCAGCGTGCTCGATGTCAATGTTGGTTCATACGCCAGGCATCTGCGAATGGCTGATCATTGCAGGAAAAAATCTTTAGATGATTAAATCGACTTTATTGGAGAATCGATTCCTAGCAAATTCACATTCTTCTTAGCAATTGGCTTCTATCTTTACTGTTATTACTTTTATTGCTGCACACGATTCACACAACACAAACATTCTTTCGAAACCGTTAAAGAATATAAGTTTCTATTCCTTTGTGAACTGTTAGTGTGATATTTGGTATTTCCATTCTTGTGGGGTAGATAGAACTCTCATTCCTATTACCGTTCCTCTTCTTCCCCTGCCTTCTTTTTGATCGAGGGCACACCGCTATCGTTTTAGGTGCCGGACAATTTCATCTCATCTCGTTCGTTTTATTTAGGATATTTTGAATAGGAGCCACAGCGTCACTCCAGTGAGCTCTGACAGCACTGCATCCATTCTTTTGATCATGTACTGAATTTCAAACGCAACAATCACTCCGAAAAGGCAATAGAATGTCAAGGAATTCTTTAATTAAAAAACATACTAAGGTTATTCCAGGTTTTGTTCTTTTTTTTTTTTCGTTCCTAACTAACACAATTATCAACCCCATTGCAGTTCTAACCAGCCGACCGAAAATAGATTCCTCTAATTAAAATTGCTTTCGGCAGAGAGATCCAAAATCCTAACACGTTTTCCTTACAACTGAACTGGAAATAATTAGAAAACGGTTTCCAAGATACAGACGCGAAATAAAACAGAGAACCAGACGCGATTTTGCTCTAAAAATATCTTCCTACATTAAAACGAACCCAGAAACAACGGATAGTTTTAGCTTTTCTCAATTCGCATTAACCAATAATCGTTCATGAATATTGAAGATGAAGATTTTTCCAAAATAAATAGTTTTTCCACGTTTTTCAAAAGTCATTCATCTGCTTGTACTATTAAGATTGTCACTGGGTTTGTTTTTTGTTTTTTTTCTTCATATGATTATTGATATAATCCACTTCTGGCTTGCTGGGCTGTCGAAGCTTCACCACAGCTCCGTTAACCGTCCCTTTCGGCAAAATGTTCTCTATCCTGCCCGCTTCCAGCCTCTCACGGCACTGTACGAAGAGTTCGGTTGTTGTATTTTTTGTTGCTTTTTTTTTTTTTTTTTAGTTTTGGTATTTTATCCATAGCTGAAGGAGAAGAGATAAATTCGCAGCTTTCCCATGAGCTTGGGCTGGCAAACCACGACCTGCATGCCAGTTTGGGCCCACAGCCTCATTTGATCCCGCCCACAGATTTGAATGAGTGTTTTCGAATGCAGAAATTGTGTTTCCCCTTTTGTCTCTCTTTAGTTAGTGAACAAAAAAAATTCAGTATCGAAAAATAAAGCAAAAGTCTCATTTCCGTCGTGGCCTCAAATGAATCTGTGTTTTATTGCTAAAAATCTCTTAACACAGCATATCCCTGATGTTTTATTTTTTTTCAAAAATGCTAACTAGAGTTCTACATGTTATATAATGTTATACAAGTGCTATTTTATTACTCTGCGAAGACATGCTCGTATATTCGACTTTTTCTATCGAGTGATTCTCCCTGTATACACGGGACAACACGGTTTTCCATCACATTGTTAGTCTCATAGTCTTATGTGATCATTGTTTAATTAATTATTCAACTTGGCTGGCCTGATATAAAACTATTTCTAGTGCCCCGCCCCCCGCCAAAAGGTTCGCTGACACCTGCCCTAGAGTATTCGTGCGAAGTGGATTTAAATTGTTTCAGACGAAGTTCGAACACGCTTCGCCGAATCTGTTCCCTGTGTCGCTAATCACTTTGCCACCCAAACCTCATTAACAACCAGAAATCATGTCATAATGTATGATGACTCAGATATACGCTTTCTATCAGTAGTGTAAAAAGATGTCTTGCTGTAAATGATCGTAATAACCGTCAGTGTGCCAGAAGAGATTAACACGCCGATATCGAAATATTTCAATATTCTCAAGAGAAGTTCACTCGAGCATTCGCATGAGCGCAAAGTTGAAAGCGATTTTTTTCCAACTCCAGTCCAAGTTGAAGTTAACTTTTTTCTTTCCCGTGACAAAAACAATCTTCCCCAAGCATAGGAAAGTAAACTCTTCACTGTTTGTCTATCAAGTCAGATTAAACCAAACGACCAAAACCTTTATATAAAATATAACATTTCCCAACTGGGGTTCAAATCACGACCATATGATTGATAGACGGCTCTTTTACCAAATCTAAACTGACAAGTCTATATATACTTACAAATCTATTTATCATATACACAATACAAAGTTGCAGCAATGATCTTTAGTTGAAATAGATGTAGAAGTAAAGTTTGACCCTGCGGTAACCAGACTTATTTGTCCTCTTCATAAATCATGTCTTGTCTTCCAATTTCGCTCTTAATTTGTAGTTATAGACAACGAGTGTTTGAAATATCAGGGGAATAATTAGTTCTCGCCATAATTTTCCAGAATAAAATTTGACAGCTTTGAATGGATTAGAGAAATCACAAGGAGAAAAGAGATATAAACACTCGTGAATGAATTTATTCTCAGGTGTGTCTTCAGACATCAGTGAGAGCAACCAATCAAAATTATCAGCACCCACTTGTCTGTAAGTCTTCTGAGACAACAGCCCACCTTGTTTCACACATCAATAGGAATCTTCAACGCTGGTGGCTTTAGTTGGTGAATTGTCCGAGGATTTTTCTTTTTTTTTCTTTTTTTTTTTTTTGATTCAACTGGATTGTTAGAGGAAAAAAAATCTGAAAGAATTATACTGGGAAATCGAGTTATTTATTTCTCCAAACCATCTAATCTAATAAAGAGGGAAATATTCTCAAAGGAATCAGGATTTACGAATGTGTTGATTACATTTTCAATATGACGTCATTGCTGTGTTATTAAATCCGAAAAGCCCCCAAATTGTCATCTCTCGCAGTGTTAACAAAAGCAAGAGAATCTTAAAATTTGATCGATTGTTTATTGGCTTATGGATCACCTCAGAAAGGAATGTTATTGACATTCATGGAGAACTTCTGGATATATTGCATGGACAACCATCAACTAAAACTAACCAAACTGACAATATTGATTTCTTCCAGTTTTTAAGTTGGTTTGGCTGGCTACCTATCATTTATCTACACTGCACCGATGGAGCTAGAGGGAAAAAAATATTAACATTTACTCCTTTTTGTAAAGAAAAATTTGTTTCTTTGAAAAATCTCCCCAATACCTTTTTAGAAGAGGGATCAGTATGCAATATAAGTTTATGCTAAATTGTTCTCTTTGTTTGTGTCAGCTACATTTTTTTATGTGGACTTTTTTAGTGTTCACTGCCTAACAAAAGGCCAGAGAAGTAACATTGGTCCCACGGTTGCCCATTTTTTTCTAATTGATTACCCCTAACACGGCAAGACGTTGGTTGCGTGATGGTTTCTATTGAGTAACTAGCCAGACCTGTGTTTGATTAAAAAAAAAGATTTTTTAAACTGAATGCTTTATGTTCAGACTAATCAAATTTCGACTGTTCAAACTGAAAAAAATGGCTGCTCTCTTATCAAAATTTCAAAGCTTTTTAATTTTTTATAACTTTATTTCCATTGCGTGTCTTTTAAAAACGGAACGTTTACGAATCTTCTCGCGTTAACAGGCAAAATTAGTGCTTTCGGCTAAATAACAGAAACCTTCTGTTCTGAATTCATAAGAAAATTCCGGTAACGAAGGAATTTTTCAAAAAAATGTCTGTTTGCACTGAAAGTTCTGTTTCAATTAACTAAAGTTTCTTCATTACATGAAAATATTTGAGATGAGAAAAGTCAAAATAACTCAAGTCATCAATATTTGCATAAACTTGTACATCTATATACTAGTATATACTACTGCCTAAAATGATGGGGTTATTTCTACATGAATCAGCATAAGTAACCTGATGATATCTCATTAGATGATTTATTATTCAATTATTAGAGTATCGTAGTTTTAAGTTTTTTCAAGTCTCAACCCCACCCGAACTGTTTTAATGTGTGGTCAGAAGTTTCAAGAGTGTCTGTGACGTGATATTTACATATATGCCCATTATAAGTATGGATTACATAAATGAATCACCGTAGCGCACGCGTGTACCTAATTACGAGAAAATTATCAACAAAAATTCAAGCAGGAGAATTGGGAAATGTTGCTCAAAAATGACCATAGAAAAACAAATGATCTGTTTTTAGATATGCAAATTTTCACAAACGATGGAAGATGTTTTTTCAGGCGAGCCATTTGTTGGGCTATGGTGATTCAATATACATAAATTTCTCCTTATAAGTATTTGGACAAATGGAAGTTTTGTTTGTATGGTGTGGTTTCCAGGTTTAGAATCAGAAACATTTTGCAAGAAGAAAATTTTATTGTTAAATAAATCAATCAAGTATTTTTTTCTATTCTGCTGAAATCTTCCTCTGATTCGATCAATAATATTGAAAAAGCCAACTAGCATTGCTATTTGGAAAAATTGCCAAAGTATTTTGTTAAATAGCTTTGAAGGAGCCCAAACAAATAGGGAAAGAATACAATCACGGAAAAGAAACAGAGTCTGTGCTTGCTCAAATACTCATGAAAATTGTATGCATACATATAAACGTTACAGTATATGAAATTGTTGTATAGGTTCTCCCCGGTAACGTACCCCAGCAAATAATATATGACCCAACCTATCGCGCTTCAGTCCTATCCGTGTGTCTGGGGTCTTATCTACAGCTTGGAATTCTTACGAGCAATTGACAGCATATTTTATCTTTCAATGGATAACTATTACTCGTCACCACCTGTCACAGTCAAGGGGTTAATAGTAGATATCTGGAAACTTTTCGGACAGACCACGTATTCCTGCAAGACACATCGTCTCATTATACGTTTATATATGTTATGTATTTCCCGGGTTACGATATGAATTATTCATTTTCTGTCTTGAATGTCAAACCGAATCTTGATATTAGTTCTGACTTGATCAATAATGTAAATTTTTGTTTTGATATCTCAAAAAATCACTCTGAACTTATGTATGCGTTTATTCGAGCTCTGTGAAAGCAGAACATTCGCCAATTTGTCTGTCTCCTTTCCACCTGTTAGAAACCGTCAACCAATTCTGTCACCAAAACTGTCAACATAGGTTTCTCCAATTTTCAAGTTGATTTGGCTGACTGACTGACTGACTGACTGACTAGATGGCTAGCAATATATAAGTGTATATATATATATATATATATGTGTGTGTGTGTGTGTGTGTGTGTGTGTTGCCCACAGACCACACCAATAAAGCTCCTTATTTTGTCCTCTGAAAACATTTTAACCCACTCTACATGGGTTTTTTTTAGTTGGGATCCAATTCGCATTATAAGTTTACGATATATCAATCTCTTAGTTTGTGCCCGGCAGCAGACACGTTTGCTTTTTGAAAATTCAGATATTTCAATAATCAATACCCAGCAAAAGATGAAAGAAGTAACTTTATTGATCATCCCCTTTTTTCAATTTTTTTTAATTGATCCACTCAAATTTGACAGGCTGCCAAGAGACGTTAGCCATGTGACGGTTTCCACTGAATGACTAACCAGACCTATTCTTATTCATATATACGTTCATTTGAACTTTGTGAGAGCGGAATATTTGCCTCACCGCAGCTGTTTGACTTCCTTTCAAACTCTTTTTTTTTTTTAATTTAGTTGTCTTCAACATAATTCAATCGATTTCACAAATGGGTTTCATTAGTTGCAATGTTGTTAGATTAATCTCAAAACTTCTGTAGACATACTAAACTGGAAGGGAGGAAGACTGGAAGGGAGGAAGATAAGACAGGCTGCAAGGGGGGTGGACTCAACTTCCTGCCGCTGTCTTTCGCACGAATAATTTGTAGGTTACATTGATGAATCTTCAAGCTTATTGTAGCCAACGAAGACAGGTGAACCAAGGGAAAGAGAGAAAGACGTGTCTAGTTAGTCGATCAATAGAAACCGTCACTTAACAAACTTTTTTTTTGTAGTATGTCCTGTGTGTGTGATCGATTTAACAATCAGAAAAAAGGGTGATCATTGAATAAGTAGCTTTCGTTGGACAGTGATCACAAGACAGTCTAATTTTTTTAAGTGAGACATAAACTTTTGGATCAATTGAGCATAAACATACATTGAAAATTGAACCTCCCACCACAAGAAAAAACATTTAGGGCTGGGGATTTTCTTGACATAAGGAGAAACTGTTCAAATGTTCAGCCCCCTTGCTCATTCTATGTGGCCTGTACACGTGATACATAGCAAGCCAGCTAGATCGACTTAAAAACAGAAGAGACCTATGTTAATAGTTTTGATAGACGGTTTCTGATATGATAAACTGCGAAAAAATATTTCAACTTTCTGCAAATGCCATCCACACAAATAAGTTGTAATCACATCATTCACTTCAACCGATCACTGTGGCCCAGTAGCAGAGTGCTTGCCAACAATTCAGTAGGTCGCAGGGTTAATCCGTGGCCCAGTCATCCCAAGACTTCAATTAAATTTGCTATATTTAGTAAATGAATAGCTGTAGCGTCAACATTCGAAAGCATGTAAGAAAATTTCATTGAAGGATAAGTATGGTCAGAATAAATTCTATGCATGACATCACTTGCATTTCCACGGAGAACATCTAAAATTGAGTAAAAAAAACGTCTAGATTCTAGGGGGTCTACATGTAATTGATAAAACCGTCAGAATAAACACCCCAAAAAGGAAAAAAAGGGCATCTTTTTTTCTAATCCAAGAAATGTTTTAGAAGAGGTCTAGTGGAGTACTGATGCCAATTTTCAAGTCTGTCGACAAAACAGTATGGACAGACGTGCTGAAACACGCAAACTCATAAACACCTGCATATATGAAACAGTATAGAACACTGCACCATCTTTGATGGCTATGGTTGTTCAGTGGTACAAAGTGCCCATCTGCTAAGCACTCAGCATTATGACCAAGGTTGAGGAACTCTTTTCCCAAGGCTTAGGGGTTACAGTCAAATTACTTTCAATACGCCACATCTCGTGAAATTACCGAAGTTAAGCAACGTCGAGCCTCGTGAGTACCTCTATGAGTGAGAATTGAGAAATACTAGGTACTGGAAATGGTCTTATAAACAATTGTCTGTGTTTACCAAAACCTGCAATACCCTCAACGAGGGTATAAGTAAAGAACGATGTTATGTATATTCAGCAGTAATTGGAAATCAGGAATCAAAAACTTATTCAATTTGACGTACAATTGTACAGTGTACAAAAGAGGCGGGAACATGTTTTATATGAGTAAGATACAGAAACAAAAAACACAGTAAACATCAATGCTGAACGCATTCCAGCAAAGTTAACCTGTAAAAATAAATTTTGAGAAAAATTATTCGGAGAGGATCATCATCATCAGCAGCAGCAGCCTTTTTTCGCCAGTCCTTGGTCATTTACCTTCCCTGTGATTCACCAGACCCCTCTATCATAGGTGTCGCAGTGCCAGTACTTTCCAAAACTGTCTAGTTAGACTTGCTATTCTATATTCGCCATCTTATATTCTGGGGATCCACGTTGTAAGTCGTGATGTCCAGTGGTCGTCTGACATTCTAGTTACATGACCAGTCCATTTTTATTTGAGTTTTTTGTCTCGGACTCCTGTTTTTCTTAATAAACTGTGCTTGTCTTGTGGTCTCTCCATGTGATGTTGAGCATGATTCTTCCATGTGCACGCAGCATGGTTTTCAGTTTGGGGGTCGCTCTCTTGATTAGGTTCCATGTTTCAGCTCTATAGGTATCTCTTTGGAGGATGCATTGGTTGTATACCCTTCTTTTTAGGACTAATGGGATTTTCTTGTTCTTGGAAGTTGGGCTTATTCTATCAGCTAATTCGATCTCAGTTGCTGACTGTTTATTCTGCCCCTCCCTAGTTCGTAAACCAACATGGGTTTCTATTGGTGTTTACGTTTGTCTGTCTGGCTGTCTGGCTGGCTGGGTAAGTATGTATCACCTGTGCAGGCAGCAGCAACGAAGCTAAGGGACTGAAAAATTGAATATTTACTCCTTGTTGTGTCAACAAAAAGTGCTTTTTGAGAAACCTATCCTGAATAAGATTTTAGAAGGTAGCAGATACAATGTACAATGTACTTTCAGGCTAAACTATACCTGTTATGTTTGTCTTTGCTTGTTTTTTCTAATTCAGATTTTTTTAATGCTCACAGCCCAACTAAAGGCGAGGGAAATTACTCATTGATCACCCTTCTCCATTTTTTAAATTGATCACCCCCAGATCGATATGCTGCCAATAAAACGTTCGTCATGAAACGGTTTTGTATTGAGTAACTAACCATAACCGTTATTTTGTATCTATATTGTTGATATCATTTTGTTCAAAAAGAAAAAATCAAATTAAAAGATCTAATATAGAGTAATTCATCGAGCCATATCTGGACGTTATATAGGTTGATACTTGTTTTTTAAACTTATAAATTAAGTATTTGATTAGATTATTTACAACATGCTGGCATTTTCTGGTCAATGCCTACAAACAAAGTGTTGTATTTGTATTGTGGCGACCTAAAAAGTAGAAGTATACATTATGAAAATTATAATATCAAAAGGATTATAAAAAATATATCAAAGGGATTAATAGTATGAAAAATCAATGGTATGTTTTTCATGGATGGCTGGTTCAAAAATTGAAAATTACTGAAAGTAGATAACCATGTGCAGAGAAACAAGGGAAAAAAACTGCAAAAAAATTACCTTTAAAATTTCTGCGTTTTTTTTTTTTTAGATGTGTCCATACGCCTCTATTATACGCTCTTCAGTCGGTCTGTCGGTCCCACTCACGTTAAACGGCAGACAACGGAGGGAACAAAGAGCGCAGATGTTATTGAAAGACGTGACATCATTATAAAAGAATGATGTATTAAATGAAATTTTACTCCCATAATTCTTTTTACTAATTGTTAATGATGTCATAATAAGGGGGAAAAGCCAAAAATCGCCGAAAAGTACCACCTACGATCGCCAAAAAAAGCCATTTACGATTCTTATTGGAAATAATTCTTGCAGAATGATATTATGTAAGAGAATCAATTGAATCCAAGAAAGACTACTTGCTCTCCTTCTTCTTCTTCTTCCTCCTCCTCCTCCTCCTGATACTTCTACCATGAATGGTTGATGCATCTATGAATTTATGGTTATTTTTCTTGTTCCTTCAAAAACTGTTAGATTCAATTTGAAAGATGTCATTGATAATAATCCCTAAATTTGTCTAGGAGTTTATAACATTGAATAGGTGTATAGAACCTAAAAAGATCCCTGAAACATCAATAAAATATAATAATTCATGAAGGTTGATGTCAGACCTTTCCAGGGGAAAACAAAAACAATTGACTTTGATATGAATGCAGATCTTCCCAAGTCATAGCAACGGGTGTACAAAAATAGATAAATATTTATTTGAATATCAACGTTAACCAGTCAGTGATAAAAAGAAAAATAATCCAGGAAATTTTACGTCAGCTTTCAGGATATTTTTCAACAATCATATTAGGATGAACATATTTTTTTGGTTATCATGAGAAATAGAATTATACTTGCTGTATGTATTTCGAACACGAATAAAGGGAACGGGAAATTTAGGAAGTTCCACGAGAAAAGGACTCTTTACGTTGCCTAGTATTTTCTGTTCTCTTTACATTCGGAAGCAAATTTATGTCCAAGATAATATTCTGAATTACGAGGAGACGGAATGTAAGATATGAATGAAAGATTTTATGGTATAAGATTCAGTTCTATCATGTGTGTTCATTTTATCTGATATGAGCGCCCCAGGCATCTGAAACTATATATATATATATATATATATATATATATATATATATATATATATATATATATATATATATGTATATATTCCTGCTATTTTTTTTTGGAAGTTTGGAAGAGGAAATATAAACTTAAAAGGCAGGAACTTTGAATTTATATAATTTATTTCGAGTCCTCAGTATCTACTCACTATGCAAATAGAGCATTATAATGATGTCAGAAAATGCTAGAAAGACCTTAACACCGTGTTAGGCGAGAAGCACATGTCAGAAGTGATTTAAAGACCTTTCGAAACCTTTTTAAATCACTACCGACGAGTGTTTCTTACGAAACGCGGTGTTAAGGTCTTTCTACCTTTTTGTAATATATATATATATAAAACACGCATACGAAATTCAGCGCTTCGCGATGGCGTCTTAGTGCGCTCGTTAGACCGTCTATCCAATATCGTGCAATCGTTAGACTGCCTACTCTGTCTCTTTATATATGTATATATACATATATATATATATACAGACAGACAGAAAGACAGACAGACAAAGAGATCGACAAGTAGAGAGAAGGAGAGATATTCACATGCATACACACACACACACACACACACACACAAAGAAAAAGAGAGAGGAAGATACCATCATGTTTAAAAGAACCTTATCGACACACTACAATATTAGTGAGTACCGGGTATGTATGTGCATGTTCTCGTGTACTTGTCCTCTTGCTAGCGTCTCTGCGTGTTGGTTTTTATGTGTATGCGTATTCTTAAGTGTATATGTGTAGGCATAAGAATGTGTATATGTGTGTGTGTGTGTGTTTGCGTAACTCCCAGTTGACGTTCCCTACTCTTGCTTCAGGCCTTTCCTCTCGATCCAAGTTGGCAAATCATTAAACTCTTCCAGTAAACATAGAGTGAGAGCTTATCTGCCTTGGGAGACTTGACGAGGTAGCGAATCCCTGAGTGCTTAATGCCTCATTAAAGGAGTGTTTTTCCAATCAGCCTTTTATCTCCTCCTTTTGCCGAAGGCTTTCGAATGCGTGCAGGATTTACGGTATCTGGACATTCATGACCAGTATCTAAAGTTTTACACACCAGTGCATTCGATGAGCAGGTATCGTGGCCTCTCCTACTCAATATGTAGGCTATTGTGAAGAAGAGTGTTCTAAGATTGTACACAGTGGCAGAAGTGGAGCGTAGGGAGAAGGAGTTCATGCTTTTCGAAAGAATATTCGTGCGAAGTAAACATAGTTGCCTGAGCAGGAATTTGAACTCGGTTCGCTGATTTCGTGTCCTGATAACAGTTATACCATCTCGTAACTCTACATTATAAGATATGCAGGCTGTGTTGCTTGCATTATATGAGATGGAAGTAAGTGTACACATCTATTGAGCCCAGTTTACTGAATAAATCAAGATCGTATTAAAGGAAGGAAGACTGTTTTACGCCAAATTTCGAAACAGGATGGTATTTTCTGCCTCGCATATCAGCGTTCGAAATACTGGCTTTTCATCATCATTAGCAGCAGGAACAGCTCTCTAGCGTCTGTCGTTGGACGTGAACCTTCCCCAAGATTCACCAGACTTCTCTAACGTGGGCGTTGCAGAGCCAATACTCTCTGTATTCTTGGTTCAAACATCAATTAACGGCGCCGGTACCCAATCCCGAAACCAATGAGCTGTGGAAGTTATACAGAAAGGTCCTTCGAACTTTTTTTGGGGGGGGCAATCCGATCTCTTTTTCACAACGTTTCAGCTGATTCATTCGACGGCCTTTTTTGAGTGTATGATGTAATCGGCTGAAACATATATGCCTTCAGACCTACACAAGAAAATTGCCATAAAAATATGCTTATGAACGGGAGCGGATCAAATTACACATGAATACTCTCAAGGCACTTAGTAATGTGCCTTCATTTATTATTTTTTTTACAAATAAATTTACTAATACTTAATTTATCCAACTATTTTTTGAATTATACCAAAATCTGTTGAAAAATAAATCTGACCTTAGCCATAAATATCAAAGGTAGGAAGAAGGTATCAGATTCGAACAGAAGTTTGTATATTAATAATTCTCCTCAAAGCATAAACCATTCTGTTCTTCGTCTCTCCTTCAATCTCCTCTCTTCTGTGTATTCATATATATATATATATATATATATATATATATATGTGTGTGTGTGTGTGTGTGTGTGTGTGTGTATGTATAATGCCAAAGGCCATACAACCACTTCTTATGTAACCATGTTACGTCTAGAGATTTATTACATGAAAAATCGATATCAAATAGGCGCTCAACTTGCTCTGATTCATCTGCTAAAAATCAGAGGCGAAACCATGTTTATAATGATACCCGGTGTTTCAACATTTTGTTCTGCGTCAATATATATATATATATATATATATATATATATATATATATATATATATATATATATATATATATATTCTAGTCCTGTTCGGACTTGCCAGTCCTTGCACTTTATCAACAACATGTTTCGCAAAAGGTCACATTGATGCATCGTCTCTTTTTATAAATTACGAAATACGCAAAACATAAGTTGTTTGATTAATGGATAAGTCTAGCTATTCTTTCCTAGTTCTTCCGTCCGATAAATGAGTGAGCAATCAACCTTATACGTATGTGTACGAGAAAAGCTGGCTTGTCCAAATGCTGACGGGAGCCCCACGCTAATGTTACCCATTCTAGTCTTGTCGAATGCAAACAATAACACATTGTAACATACACTTCGCCCTGCAGAGCAGGTTTTGATTTTTTCCCGTATTCGAATTAAATATCTTAATTAATTATAGAGGTGCATACAAATCAATTTCTCTGAAATTTTCTTAGCATATATTTTGATTGTTTGTGCGTGTGTGAGGGAAAGAAAATATATTTTTTCAGATCGACCACAATTGTCGAAAAAAAAATTTTAGGGACATGAAACCGAATATTTAAATAATGTATGATATGAAAACAGATCTGGCTAGTTACTCAATAGTAACCGCCTGGTAGCAATGTCAGTTCCGAGCATGCTGTGTTGGGGATGATCAATTAAAACTTTTGTTGAGGAAAAGCCTGATTATTTCGGAAACAAATAATGCTGATGGACACCAAACTGGGATCAATTTCTCATGATACGGTGAAAACTGAACCCCAGACAAAAAACTTATTTAGGCAGGTGTTTTGAAGAAGGAGACGAAAAACGTTGTTTTTAGAAATAATACGGAAAATGTTTGAATTTTCAGTTCTCCAGCTTCTTTTGTGAAGCCTGTACCCGTGACACACATACATATAGCCGGCCAGCCAACCAACTTGAAAACTGGAGAAACCTATGTTGATTGTTTTGTTTGACGGTTTCTAGTACAATGGAAAAATGCTAGAAATTCGGTCTATAGGACATATATATGTATATATATATATATATATATATATATATATATATATATATATATATATATATATATACACGCATATATAGAGAAAGAGAGGTTATATATATATATATATATACACACATATATATATATATATATATATATATATATATATATATATATATATATATTCCTGTCAAATAAGGAGCCTGAAGCTATTTTACTTGGTAATTCATTTTTAATAATTCAGGTATCTTAATTTCAATTTTTTTTTAGTTTCAACTGAACATGAAGTCTCAAAAGTTTCATTTGAGCGCAAACAAACGAACACATAAATAAACAGAAAGAAGTGCTTGTAAGTTCATTGGATATTTGTGTGCACCTAAATATTTGTGTGCGTACATATATATACATTTAATACACGTATGTGTGTCTGCATGCGCACCATGTATAGATATGCTTGCATATGTGCGCATATATCATCAATTATATATTTCTATCTCCCTTACCCCTCTCTTTCTATCTCGATTTCTCTTAACCTTCTCCTTTCCATTATCTCTCTTTTATCTAGTTCTTTCACTGTCTCTCTTTTTCTCTCAATTAGATTTCCCTCTCTTTTAGCTCAAAAACCATAAAGAATAAAATGAGTATGTATTACCTTAAAATTAATTAAGCGTTCCCCCCCTCGTCGATGCAAATTAATTCTCTTTTGACCAGGAATCGAGCTTGATTCGCACTTTCTGGCTTACTTTGCAATTTCTATCTTCTGTATCCAAATATAATTTTGGTCGAAAAAAGTACCTTGACCAAAGAGATACCGAAACCAGATAAGGCTTGAATTTTGTGCATAACTTGAAAAGTCGGTCATATAAATACCTTTCAAGTCTGATACATTTTAATACATTCTCACACTCACACACATAAGAGAAATGCCTCCGTGTGTCTATTATTATATATACATAATTATTAATTGTTTCATTCACAGACAGCTGTTTTGTTGTATTACAATTATTCAGTGTGGCTATGAACTCAAATTTCCTTCCAGTGCCGCTAGGTAGGATCAAAATCTTCGCTCTGGACCCCAGAGGAAAATGCTCTTCCCCTGCAGACCATAGTCAGGACCGAATTAAACGATATATTTACTTACGCATAATTCTCTATCTACCCGAGTACTCCATTCCAGAGCTGGAAGAGCATTACACACACACACACACACACACACACATATATATATATATATATATATATATATATATATAGATAGATAGATAGATAGATAGATAGATAGATATATATATACATATATATATATATATATATTGGCAAGATGCTCTTCAATATATTCTTGCTCAAACACGAAGCACATAATTTATGCAACATAAGCTGAAAAAAAACAGTCACAAAATGGAGGAATGAGAAAGGTTTGCCGGTTATATAGGACAGAAGTTAGCGAAGCTGTGGAGTTGTAATTGCTGATATATATATATATATATATATATATATATATATATATATATATATATATATATATATATATATATATTGTGTGTGTGTGTATGTGTGTGTGTGTGTGTGTGTGTGTATTGTGGATGTGAAGTGATCCGACGGATGGAAATGACATTTGGAAGGTGATGAGAAGAACTCAAGAGATAGGTGTCACATCTGAAAACTTGGGCGTAGCAGCAAGCACATTCATTTTTGTAGAATCCTTTATTCATATTCGAAGTGTTATGCGAGAGATGAGGTTGGTGGTCGCATTAAATCGTCCGTCCTCCTGCCCTCTTCTTTATTTCACAAGAGCATTCAACCATAATCCAGTTCCGACTTACCAGGCCCTTCGA
This sequence comes from Thysanoteuthis rhombus, assembly GCA_963457665.1. NCBI lineage: Eukaryota > Metazoa > Mollusca > Cephalopoda > Oegopsida > Thysanoteuthidae > Thysanoteuthis > Thysanoteuthis major. The sequence continues at coordinate 29,481,589 of OY735218.1, forward strand.
ATTAACATCATCTTTCCCAAATGAGGGGAAATTTGAATTTGTGTCGCCGATCCCATTCTCTGCTCCTTCGACCACTCGATGACCCATGCATTCTTGAACTTGTTAAATCTGCGATAACCTTTGTGTATAGAACGTATCGCAATTCTTTTTGAAGGAAAACATTTCTGAACGTGTTTTTTTTTTTTTGCCTTTTTTATGTATCGTCAGACATTGGAAACGTAAATCATTGCCGCTAATAGATGAATTGTATTTTTAAGTGAGAATTGAGTAAGTGTACGTATCAATAAAAATTGAAGAACGAATAACGAGGCTTCACTACCTTAAAATTCATTTCAACCTGCAGAAAACTGACACACGCATATACGAAGTTATTTACATATATAGATAATAACAGCCTGAGATAGATTGATAGATAGATATGAACAGACTGATATGAATATGTATATGAGAGAAAGTGGGGGAGAGAGAGAGGGGGGAGAGGGATAGCTGTAAAGAGAAATGGCAATGGTTAAGAAAATTGTAGAACTGAAATATTGCAAGTGAAAGCAATTTTCCTTCCTGTTCACCTAATGCAATATATCGAGTGAAGTCAAGTCGAATATGTGAATAGATTGTGTCTAATAGAGGCAGTGATGCAGTTTTCCCTCCAATTTTCTTGAAGGTTCAACATATCTGCCATTGCAAATAGCGCGCAAAACTTAGACCATACATGGACTTGATGTTCCCTCTAATGTCTGATAGTCAATGTACTCAAAAGTCTGATGTTACGCAATTTGTTCGATAGGTACCTTTGTGTCCTCTGGCAACATGCCATGTTGGGGATGATCAATTAAAAAAATTGAAGGTTCCATCTTTTATAAAGAGTGAACATTGGTGCACAAAAAACTATGAAACCAATATAGCATAGATTGAACACCCTATTATTAACCTATTTGAGGGGAGAATTAGGAGAGAAAAAAGTTTTTCTAGACATCATCATCAGTCTTTCAACGTCCGTCGTTGGACATAGACTTTCCCCAGGATTCGCCACACTTCTCAATCTGAATTTTTCTTGCTCGTCTCTCCATCTAATACTCTGTAGGCCTCAGTTTCGCATGTGATCTCTGGGGATTCATGTCGTGAGTCACGAAGTCCATCAGTTGTCCGCCATTCATGCAACACGGCCAGCCCACTGCCACTCGAGATTTTTAATGGATTCTATGATGTGAGGAATAATGTTTAGATTTTTGCCCGCCGTTCGGGCATCCTATACGCGCAGCACCTGTATAGATTAGCAGCCAGCCAGTCTCACTTGGATTCTGGAAAAAAATATGGTGGCAGTTTTGATGACAGTTTCAAATAGTTTCAAAATGATTTTGGCACACCCTATATTTCATGGCAAATAAAACTGTCTCGGCAAGTTTGAACATAAAACAAGTACGATGCCATTTGTCGAAATTTCATTCGATTCTTCGAACTGCTTTGTTCAATTGGTCGCTCAGTTGAAGAAAAAATTAATGAGCATTTCTTATTTCGATATGCTGCAATTTTGATAGAATTAATATCAATCACAGATTATTATTATTATTATTATTATTATTATTATTATTATTATTATTATTATTATCATACCTGTCAGAGATGGCGGGGTTATTTATGCATGGTTCAGCATTAAGGAGACTAAAGCTACTTTATGAGGTGATTTATTTTTAATAATTCAAGGATTCTAATTTTAAGCTGTTTTTAAGTCTTAACTCACTTCAGGCTGTTTTAATGTGCAATGATCGGACATGAAGTCTCAAGAGTTCCTGTGACGGATTTTCTTTTGTCTTCTAGGAATAATAGGAAGATAAATCAACCAAAGAGATCATCTAATTTGGGCGCGAACAAACAAAATGATGAATAGACAGAAAAATTTGCATAGAAACTCGTTATATGGTTAGATTACTACTACTGCTACTACTATTATTATTATTATTATTATTATTATTATTATTATCATCATCATCATCATCATCATTATTATTATTATTATTATTATTATTATTATTATTATTTGGAATCTCACACCAGTTGCCTGGCGGTAACCGCTGGAGTTTGAGTGACAGCAAGTCTCCTCAAGTCTCCAGCCCTCCTCCCCTAGTACTCATAGATCGCAGTAATTCTACGATTTACAGTTTCACACCGGTTGCCCAGTGGTTATCGCTGAAGGCTGAGTGACAATAAGTCTCCTCAGGTCCTCAGCTAACGTCTCCTCCCTCTTTCGCATATCATGACAGAGCTACTATTCGTTGCAGTACTTATATCTCTAGCACCTTCCTCAGTATCCGTGCAGTTCCCAGTAGTGCTGTGGTCTGTACAGTCTCTATCCTCCCCCTAATCCCGATCTCCTCCAGTCTCTCCCTCAGCGTTTTGGGGACAGTTCCTAGTGCTCCCACTATGACCGGTACTACCCTGGTTTTCATGTTCCACATTTTCTTTAACTCCCTTGCTAGGTCCTGGTATTTTTCCCTTTTTTCACCCTCCTTCTTTTTTACTCTATGGTCCGCAGGTACAGCAACATCTACTATTTGGCAGGCCTTCCTTTTTTTGTCTACTATTACTAAGTCCGGTCTTCTTGCCTGGATGAGGTGGTCTGTTTGGATGTCAAAGTCCCACAGTAGTTTGTGGTTGTCATTCTCCAAAACTGCCTCTGGCTTGTGCTGATACCACTTTTCCCCATGGTTGAATCCCATTTGTTTACTTAGTTCCGAGTGTATCATCGTTGCTACTCTATCGTGTCTATGCTTATACTCCTTCTGGGCGAGTTGACTACATTCACTAGTTATGTGGTTTACTGTCTCATCTCTTTCACCGCACATGCGGCATTTGCTGTTTTTTATTATTATTATTATTATTATTATTATTATTATTATTATTATTATTATTATTATTATTATTATTATTATTTGCAATCTCACACTATTATTATTTACACCAGTTGTCTGCTGGTGATAGCTGGAGGCTGAATGACAGCAAGTCTCCTCAAGCCTTCGGCCCTCCTCTCCACACTCTCACAGTCCACAGTTGTGCTGTGGTTCACAGTTTCACACCAGCTGCCCGATGCTTCCCGCTTAGGGCTGAGTGACAGTGAGTCTCCTCAGGTCTTCAGTCCTCCTCTCTTCTCTCCCTCATCTATCACAGTGGTGCTGTGGTTCGTATCTCCATCTCCATATCGGTGAAGTTTTTTTCATCTGTTTGATCACTGCTAATAGCTGCGGTCGTTGATCTTATATTTCGAGAACTTTCCTCAGTATTCGTGCAGTTCCTAGCAGTGCTGTGGTCTGCATAGTCTCTATCCTCCCTGTTATTACTAGGTCCTCCAGTCTCGCCTTCAGTGTCTTCGATACGGTTCCGAGTGTACCTATTATTACTGGTACTACCCTGACTTTCATATTTCACACCTTCAGTTCTCTTGCCAGACCCTGGTATTTTTCTTGTTTTTCACTCTCTTTCCACTTCACTCTGTGGTCTGCAAGCACATCCAAGTCTATTTTTCGAATGGTTCTCGTCTTCTTCTCAACGATCATCTCGCTTGGATGAGGTGGTCTGTTTGGATGTCAAAGTCCCATAATAATTTGTGGTTTCCATTCTCTAGGGCTGTCACCGGTTTGTGCTGGTACCACTTTTCCACAAGATTATATCCCATTCGTTTACTCAATTCCCAGTGTATCACTGTTGCCACTCTATCGTGTCAGTGTTTATACTTCTTCTTGGCTAGTTGACTATATTCTCTGGTAATGTAGTTTACATTTTCATCCCTTTCCCCACATAGGCTGCACTTGATGTTTGTGTTCTGTCGATTTTTGTTTTCATATAGTTTGTTTTAATGTATTAGTTGTGAGCTGCTATGATGAGCAATTCTGTTTCTCTCTTCAGGTTTCCTTTTTGTAGCCCTGACTATGATATCTCGTATGCCACATCCCGTATCTGTCTTTTAAATTCTCCGTATGGTTTCTTCTGTTCCCGTTTTTTTCCAATTGTTTGCTGTACTGTTCCATTGTTTTCTACTTTTGTTGTTCGTTGCACTGCTTTCGGCACTCTTTATGATGTCGTCACTGCTGGCACATACTTTTCTAGACCAGCTTTAGCCCTCTGTATACAGTCCTCTTTGCTGATGAGTCCCTTGTGACCTTCTATTCTCTTTACGCACAGTCTATCCGTGTCATCTCTGGGGTGTAAGGCTTTGTGCATTGTCATAAACTCCCTTGTTCGCCTGTCCATTGACTGGAGTTGTCCATCCAAGGAATGATCCTGTGTATCCTACAACCGATACGGCCTATGTGTCCCTTTCTTTTTATTGGGTCCCTGCCGTTTAGTTAGGTCTTTAATATTTCCCTTATCCTCCTAAGGTACTCTCTTCTTATTTTCTCTTTCATTCCTCCTGTTTTATCGTGTTGCATTCGAGAGCTCGCAGCTATTTGTATCGGTTTTGTGTGGTCACTGCTCTGATCTTCTTGCTGTCCAGTAGTTCGATTCCTTCTACCGCTGCAAGCCTTTCTTTGTGCATTACCATTATTGCACATTTCTCTATTACAAACTCCATCCTAATGTCATTCCTTCACTTAGTTGAACAGCGTCTCGAGCTCTCCCCTGTTCTTGGCAAATAGTTTTATGTTGTCCATATACATTAGGTGTTTTTCTCTTTGCTTTGGAGAATTGCTATGTTTCAGGATCCTGTTGAGACAGAGAGTCTCCGTGGAAGATTCCCCTTTTTATGCTTACTTCTTCTAAATTTTCTCCAGTGGCTATAATTATCATTCTTCTTCTTCTTTTTTTCTTCTTCTACTTCTTCTTCTTCTTCTTCTTATTATTATTATTATTATTATTATTACTATTATCATTATTATCATTATTATTATTGAACAAATCTGAAAATTCTCGATACATTGATATCTTCTTCATTCAAAATTAGAATGTAAAACAATTTAGAAAACGTTAATAGTGTGTTCTGCAGGATTATTATTATTATTATCATTATCATTATTATCATTATTATTATTTTCATTATCATTAAACAAAACACACAC
>OY735218.1:29491636-29519136 GCA_963457665.1 Thysanoteuthis rhombus
CATATGAACGGAAGAATGGATTTGTTCACTTGAATTTTGTCCAAAGAATTACCAAATTTTTGGGCTTCACTGATCAATCAGGAAAAAAAACAGTTATTCATTTCAATACTTGAGAAAAAGATTTCCTCATGGTTGGGCGCCTCCAGGCAAAATCCACATCCAATAAGAATTGAAGAGAAGATAATTGAAAAATGGATTTTGCCACAAAAACATCCTCCCAGGAGTTTGAATTCCTATCGAAATTTATATCGAGACATAAATTATATACGAGAACTGATACAAAAAAAAAATATTTATTCAGATTATCCATATAGATATGAATATTTATAATCTTGTAGATGCGTACATGCATTGAAGCAAATTGACACACACACACACACACACGTATATATATATATATATATATATATATATATATATATATATATATATATATGCTTCTATGCCATGCTGTTGCAACTCTGGAATGAAGGACTCTGGTGGATGGGGAATAGTGCGTAGGTAAATATATTGCCTTGTTCTGTCCAACTGACTGTTCAGTTCTGCGTAGGACAGGGGTAGAACATCTGGATCTCAATTGATGGTTTCAATCCTACCACGCGGTACTGGAAGGGATATTGATAGTCCACAGCCTCCCTGAAGAGTTGTAATACAACAACACTACTGTCTGTTGGTGACACAATTATTATCATTATATGTATATGAGAGGAGAAAATCCAAGCATCCTTGATGGATAAACAGGACTAAACTTTTTCTCTGGCTGTTTTGCGACTACGGTTTTGCATTCATGACAAAAGAAAACAATCAGATTGTCTTCTCTCCCCCATGGATTTCGTACCAGGTACCTCGAGATATTCTCCAATGTGTAGAAACACGTATAACACATTATGATCCGGTAGAATTCATTATTTCTTTTTTTTTTCTCGTCGTGGATTGGCTTATAATACTGATAGCAAACTTGCGTGTCAACTGTGTCACGCAGAAAGTTTTTAGGCGACATGTGATTGGCTTGAACCTTCTTAATTTCATTCAATAATATCCCAATTTTACATAGAAAATTGAAATTTCGAATGATATCCCATTAAATTCCCAGTTTAATAAATACATTAGAAAAATGACTGCTTATCTGTGAAGACTTGCTTAAATCTTAAACACATGTACACATCTGAGTGACACTCCAATTACAGGATGAATTTTAAAAAAATCAAAATTCTGACCAACTGAGCAACGAAGTTTCGGAATCACCGGCTTCTAACGTTCTGTATGAGAACTTGTTGCTTTTTGTGAGAATGATTTTGCCCGGGGGAAGTAGACTGAAAATCTGATAACCTGAGGTAACAATTCTTTGTATATGCAAGATGGAGCTTTTTTCTTTTTTTTTTTCTTTTTTTTATTCGGTACTTCCGGAGAAAATAGGTCTCTTCATTCATGAACAAAGTTATCTCCCTTGCAAAAGTCATTTGAAGGAACAACGACGTGGACTTTAGCAAAAACTTGACTTTGAGTTGTACTAATCTTTCACTTTTTTGTTTGTTCACAGAATAAAATCATTCAAGTTTTTACAAGATCAGGAGAGTAATATAAAACAGTAAAATCGTTAAGATTATATTCCTCCAGACTTTAATCTTTAATGAATCCTACCCCTTCACTCCCTGGCTATCTTTTCTCTTTTTCTTTTTTTTTTTTTTGTCTTTCTATTCACGTTTTTTTTTTAAATATTTCCTTCGAATGATAATCCCATCTTCTCTCTCAGTTTTTACTGTCCATATGTTTCTCTTTCATTCTCACTTATTTGATCTCTCTCTCTCTCTGTCTGTCTGTCTGTCTGTCTGTCTGTCTCTCTCTCTCTCTCTCTCTCTCTCTCTCTTCCCTTTTCTCTGTTTTGTTTATCTCTTATCAAGTTTTTTTTTAATTTCCTTTCTTACTTCTCTGCTTTCTCGGATTTATAAATGCTTTATCTAAGAGGTTGTGGACAGAAGATCCACTTTTATATTGAGCCATTTCCTTGTTTTTAAAGCTTTATGAAATGACCATTGTTAAAACAAAACAATCAAACTTCGTGAGATTCATTTATATTTATAGTTCTTATAAACGAATTTTTTCGTAAAATGTACGGACCCACTTTTCTCGAAGAGTACCTAATATGTGGAACCAACTTGATACGATCTTGAAAGAGTTGTTATTCTTGTAGTTGTATAATCTGCAATAAGGCTGGAAAAAAATTGATCGTTGAGGAGACATGTTTCCTCATGTGATTTCAACGATGATCTAATGAGGCAGCCTACATTTTGTATCCCTGGCATGTGTCCTTTCGGAGAACAATTGGAAAAGTTTCTTTGTGCGTTTATCTCCAAGATCCAGAAATCGCTTGGAACATCTTCGAAGTGATCCGGTGATGTCAAGAGAGAAACTTGTGAAATTTCTAAGCCTGCCCTACAGGATTCGGGGAAATGTCAACGCACTATTGCAGTCTTCAGTTTATTGAATTTTGGGGAATTCTGATTTGTAAGTCTTGCGTAATGGGGAAAAAACGCTACGTTAATAAGTTTCTCAGCACATGACAATCACAAGTACTCTAATGCATAAAATACTCTAATCGACAAAAACATATTCACATGAAACTTCTCCCACACATATACACCTATATATATGTATGCCTATGTGTGCATGTTTATGTAATCGTCTGTTTCTAAGAGGTGACTATCTGAAGTATTCTTTATCTCTCTATTCATCTATCTAACACGTGACTGTAAGTGCGTGCTTGTTTTCCTCTGTGTATGTGTGCATGTGTGTATGTGTGTGTCCCCTTGCTCGCAGTTCAATATATATATATATATATATATATATATATATATGTGTGTGTGTGTGTGTGTGTATGTGTGTGTGCATATACATGTACATACGTGTGTATATTAAAAAATATATATATATATACATGTATACGTAGATATATATGTATATATAAGTACGTATTCAGTTATAAATATATATGTGTGTGTGTGCATGTGAATATATATGCATTTATCCATGTATATATGTTGGTACATATTCATGTTAATACATGTAAGTACATAAATGTTGATATATATATATATATATATATATATATATATATATATATATATATATTCATATATATATATATATATGTATATATTTATATCTATATATATATATATATATACACACACATATGGATATATGATGTGTGTATGTGTGTGTGTGTATGTGTGTGTGTGTGTGTGTATGTCTATGTGTAAGCGCGTGTGTCCTCACGCACATGTGAGAGGTGCTACCCAAGTTTGTTTCCTTAAAAGTAGTCCTCTTCGGTATGAATACACCGATATCACAAGGTGCTGCTCACACAGGCTAGCAGCAAAAATCTCTTCTACATTCGCTCCGCGGGAGCTGTTCAATATATATATATATATATATGTGTGTGTGTGTGTGTGTGTGTGTGTGTGTGTGTGTATATATACATATATAGATATGTATACATTTATATATATATGTGTATATATATATATATATGTATATATATATGAATATATATGTATGTATACATGTATATATGTAAGTACATATACATGCTGATACATGTAAGTACATAAATGTTGATATATATATATACATATATATATAATGTGTATGTGTGTGTGTGTGCATGTGTGTGAGTGCGTGTGTGTGAGTGCCTCTGTGTGTGTGTGTGTGTGTGTGTGTGTGTAGGTGTGATATCAGCTGGTCTTGTAGATTCAATATCACCGAACCAAAAATATTTACTGGAAAGAAGGCGAGGGAGCTTGCCGAATTATTTTCTTACCAATAGAACGTCATACCTCACGTCCACTCAAAGTAGTGGTCAATCAGCAAACATTTCATTTATTCTCAATTCTACGGCTTTGATTATGTCCAAGTGGCCATAAGAGTTTGCAGAAAGACATTCCGATCACCCTTAGCTTCTGCGAAACTCTCCTACAGAGGCACGCTTCCATAACTCTTTCTCAATTCTCATAAGGAACATAGCTTCCGGCTAAATGTTTCAGAATGCTGCATTAAATCAGCTTGCATTTTACTTATTCCAGATCTGCGATCGAATTCTCGTTTTCATTGTGACGCGTTTGGATATTCACGTTAAGGGTGAGTGTGGAATATATTACAGGTGCTCTTGTGTAGCTCCAGGCTAAGCACGATTTGTTTCTTGTCTGTTGGGTGTCCACAAGTACGAAGCAGGCTCAGCTACAATAGTCGTGTGCTTCGCAATGAATACTCTTGTAACCACTCACCTCAAATATGAAGAGGATATCAATAGGCAATTATTTTGGCCTCTGAATTCTCGTGATTACAGAATCCAGAAACTATGCGTCCTTCTGTGTATGATAGGAAGAAATGGCTGAACAGTGTTGAACTAGATATTGAACTTATAAAAGAAAAATGTTATAAAGAAGAGAAACAAGTGAAAAATGAATGGTAATCACAATGTTTCGTCTCAGAAATATCAGAAAATGAGGGATCATATGCAAGCATGGTAAATTGATCCCCACTTGAAAACCCATTTTTTTTCCTAAAAATGAAAAAATCTAGGGGGGGGATGCGTGAAGATAAGGAGCGAATGTTCAAATTTTCAGTCCACTCATTCCATTAGAGCGGCCTGTGTGTGCGACGTAGCCAGTCACAAAACAACTGATCAATTTAGCATTCACTTGCATTGTAAATTAAAACTCCACTAAAAATCCATTTTTTCTAAAAAACAAAAAAAAAACGTATTTCGTAAACAAGATGAGGAGTAAATCTTTAGATTTCTTGCCTCAAACCTCCATTGATGAAGCCTGTGCAGTCAGACGGACATGTTTGAAAAGGAAAGAAACATATGTTATGGCTGAAATAAAACTCAAAACATATCAGAAATGGTTACTTATATCATTTCACAGTTGACACATAATATCTAAATAAAAATTTACAGCTGTAATAAATTTCCATTCATACGGTTATGATTACACATTACATTCAAGTAAACATTTTTTTAAATATAAACAATCGTAAATCATTGAAAATATCTACAAGACTCTCAGGAAATATTTACATCAACATCAGCAGCAGCAGCGTTTTAGCGTCCGTCATTTGACATATATCTTCCCCAAGATTTGCCAGACAATCATGGCCATCGCAGAGCCAATACTTTCTGATCTTGTTTAGCTAGTCGCGCCATCTCATAATTCACCGTCTGCGTTTTTGCATATAAGCTCTGAGGACCTACACTGTGAGTTGGGATGTCCAGCGCTTAGCTAATATTCTTGCAACATGGTCAGCCCATTACCATTTGTATTTACTAATGGTTTCTATGAATCTCTGACCCCTCTCCATGAAATCCCCCAAATAAGAAGAAATCAAACGAAGAATTACACAAGGTTGGCAAGCTTTCGGTAGAGCCAGCTCAACCTTCAACAACAAGAAAAATCCATCAATCCTAAAAAGAAGGGTTTACAACCAATGTCTCCTCCAAATAGTCAACTATGGGTCTGAAACATGGAGCATTACCTCAGGCTGAAAACCAGGAGAAAAGACAGAAGATCTTAGTAGTGCAAGAAGTGTTATTGCAAAAACTAAGGGACTTTCTGCTGAGCACGGGTTCTTTATTTAACAGAAATCCACTAATTAGAACTTAAGTCATGAAAATTTAAACTTTTGCCAAAAAATTAGAAATCGTTGTAACGAAATCTAGCTTTTTCACATGGTCCAAAAGAGAAAAATGATGCAGAAAAAGAATATTTTGACTGTAAAATTTGGGGGAAATAGATAAATCACTATGGGAAATCTTTCATATTTATATTCCTGTGAGTCCTATATTTTCAAGGCAATTTTCCTGTAGCAAATCAGTCGAACAGTTTTACTTCAACAGAACATACATTTCGAGACGTGTTGCCAATTAAACTCTTTTGGAACTGTATTTAGCTTCTTTTCACAAATTCCGAACCTAGCATCTGGCTTCAAATGTTACTTAAACTAGTAATTACATTAATTCAATAATAAAAAAATTGGTACTGGTCAAATTTAATCGTAGTAGTAATATCATTGAAGGTTGTTGCTGCTGATATTTACAGACGTTAAGGTTGCCATAACTAAAAGGGTTACATTTTGATCCCAAAACAGCTAAATTGGCATCAAGGAAGACTCATAAGTTGTCGTATCCAAAACTCACGAATCCAAAATTTCTCAAATGAGTTTATGATGATGCTTAAAACATTAACTTCCAATGCAATCAGTTACGCAATTCTGTGAATTTAATCTCTCTTCGATTATTTCACTCGTGAAAAATTAATTCTGTAACAGGACATTTTAGAATACACAAGAGACAGAAGTGTAACCTAAGGCAATCAAGAACAAACCGTGGAGAATTAAGATCAAAAGATATTTTCATTATTTTACCATGGTGGGGCCTGCACGAGAGCTTGATAGACCGAAGTGTCTTAGGGGACCATTTGCGTGCAGCGCAATGAGGTTATCTTTACTCGCAAAAACGTTTTTCAAAACAACATTATCAACCGTTCTTTCGAATAACAAAACATATTGATCGATGGAGAATTAATCAAAGATCAAGGAACGATCATTTAATTCGGAAAAAAGAAAATCTCGATCGATTTCAATGACATAGTATCGATCTGATTATTTTCCGATCATATTTGTCACTTGACTGATCCCCCTATAAGACTTTTCTTTTGATTCTGATATAAACCGATTCAAATCAATCTTGTAGCTGCTATTACTGACTTTGGTATTACTTTAAATCTGTTTTACAACAAATAGTAACAGTACTGGTACTAAGTTGAATTGTTTACCATGTTTTGCAATCTATTGTTATTATAGAAGTCTTGAAAAAGTAATTCTATTCAGTATCTGAGGCAAATTAAATAACAACAATATCATTTCAGAAATTCTGTAGAGAGAATTTTGCAACGAGATTTGAACTTGGATTCAATTACCATAGGAACTGTCGTTTGTCATTTTAGCAACAGATATTTTTTAAATCGTTTTGAGATTTCCATATTTGCATTTTGATTTCGTAAATTTTCAGTTTCTGCTTAACCTGAGGTTAACAAAGTTTTATCATCAACCCAATAAATATGAATGACAGAAATTCCCGTCATTGTATTTTACGGCTGACTCAATAAAATTTCCATTTTATTGTGACTGACAGCAACTCAGGTCTATCAGTGAGTCAGGGCTTTTATCTTGCAACCGATAACTTTCAATGGATAACCTGCAATGATACAGGCTTTTATCTTGCAATGGATAACTATTACTCTTCGCCACCTTCCACACTGAATGAGTTAATATCAGGGAATAAATAAATATCCTCACGTCGTGAGTTCAGCTCCCATCCCACGGAATACAAGTTCACACGGAACTAACTCTGACGTCTGATTAAAATTTTTCATTAAGAAAAAAGGATAGACAAAAATTTTGATCGCTAATCAAATTAATGTCCGTCATGTTGAAAGTTACGAGGAAAAATTGGATTAAAAATGTGTCTCGAATATTTTCTATTTTCGTGATTCCACCGACTCCACAGCAAAAGTAAAACGTTTGGAGCCAGTCACGTCATTCAGAATTCAAATCATCCAAAATTACAAATTCACGACTAATTATGCACGGGAATAGATTTGAATGTTGTCTTCGATCCAAGAGATTTCGATCATACACGCCTGTTAATTGATAGTTTTAACGCTCGACCCTAAACTTCCATAGACTGACCGGTTTAATCTGAGGAAAGAAAGGATCATAGCCCCTGCAATATGTTTTTAATTTGTACGTATACATTTATTCTCATGTTAACCGGTTCAAACTCCTTTCATGAACAGGCAGCATGGCTCGAAAATAGCTCATATCCAGATTATGTTTAAAAAGCAAATTTCTGATATTTCAGATAGTGTCAATGGAATTTTTGAGCTTGATAAAAGTATTTTTTCGAAACGTAAACTAAATGAGAGTTCGATGGAAAAACTTCTTTTTATTTTGTAGTCAGTAAGTTACTTTTGAAATCTATTGGTCTGAAATTGCACGATTCTCTGAAAGAATAACAAAAAAGTTTGCAAATTCACAACAATAGCGCTCTATATACTGAATGGGCGAGAATTAACTCCCCAATAAGATTTTATTAGGAACTTTTATAAATATAGCAACATTTTCCGGACTTCTTGCTGTGGGTTGGGCTATGGGGGAGATCTGCACAAAACCAAGAACTCTGGATCAACTCCAGGGGCACATTTGACATGCAGGGGTCTACATACCTCTTTTTCATACCGGACATTGGTGGACAACGTTGAATTTCTACATAGCAGGCGAATCTCCATTAAATCCTAAAAAGAAGAGGAAATCAAGCGAAGAATCATTCAAGCTCTACTTTCAAGAATAAAGATTTCTCATTAGTCCTAAAAAGAAGGTTCTTCAACCAATTCAATCTCCCAAAAGTCACCTTAAGGAGCTGAAACATGAAATCTAACCAAAAGATTGACCCTCAAACTCAGAATCGTACAAGATTTACAGGAGAGAATCATACTCGAAATCTCATGGAGTGATCACAAGATATTCGGGGAAAGACATAGATATCATAGAATACGTGAGGATACTCAAATATCAATGGGATGGACATATTGCAAGAACGTCAGACAACTGCTGTACATCACGACTGACCACGCTGATCCCCTGAGATCATATGCAAAACTGGTTGACAGAAAATAAGATGGCGTGGCGACCTAGACAAATTCAAAAATTACTGACTCCGTGACGCCCACGATAGACAGATCTGGTGTAACGTCTATGTCTAATGACAGATATTAAAAAGCTGCTGATGATGATGATGGTGATGATGATAATTCTACCATTGTATGATCCAAAGTAAAGCTAGTTTGACTCCAATCTACCAATAGCTAATCAAGTCATTTCCATAACAGAGTTCATTATCTCTCAACCTGTAGTTAGCAGACGTGTTGACGTCTATTAAGAAACTAACTGTTATCCACTGAGAATAATTGTTTTGTTGACCAAAATGTCTGCTCTGTGTTTGTCGTTGGATGGCATTTGCTAGATATTGCAATTTCGGATTTCTCTTTATTCCGATACTAACAGAATTCTCTTAATGAAAGAAATGCAATTTCCTGGAGGACTGCAAAAGGTGATTGGGTGGTTCTCTGCCTAGAAAGATTTAAAGAATAGGGAAGAATAGAATTATGAAGTTTCCTGAAAGTTTGCAGAGGAAAAGAAACGGTAAATGTTTTATTGATATATTAATTTGACTATATTTTTTTTGCCATCATCCTAACTTTCAGTCGTATTTTTTTTTATCACAGCTCATTTCCGATCGCACAGTTTAATCGTTGCTACAGAATGGCGCAAAGTGATAAAAAGCCACTGAAAGTTAGGATGAAAGTAAAAGAAAAATTAGTCAAAATTAATAATAATGTTACAAAACTTCATCCAATAATAAAGTTTGAAAAATTTGAAAAAAAAACTGTCGCAGTAAATGTGTTGTTCAATAAAGGTAATGTCGAAATAAAATAAATTGTTTTTTTTTAATTTTTACTTAATAAAATGAATGAACATTTTCATCAAACTTAATATGCATATATATATATATATATATATATATATATATATATATATATATATATATATATATATATATATAATAGAATGTGGATTCGCTACACAAACTAGTTCATGTTTCTTCCCTCTCCTGGCCTCATTAGGCGAATGATTGTCTATGTTTCTGGATTCTACTTTGAGGAATTTGGTGAGACAGAATCAAAAAACACAGGCAATCATTTGCCTGAAGAGGCCCAGAGAGGGCAGAAACATGAGCTGGTTTGTGTAGTGAATCCACATTCTACTATTTATTTCCAGCTCTACTCTAAAACAACTCGGCTTTCATAGTATAAAGTTGAATGTATTGAGCACTCTATGAAATAAATCCATTACATATCAGATGTTGCTTTATATCATTATATCATGCTATATTGCTAACCTGATCCGTACCATACGTTCCATGTGTATATATATATATGTGTGTGTGTGTGTGTGTGTGTGTGTGTGTATGTGTGAATGTGTATTTGTATATTATATTAGTATATATATATATATATATATATATATGCTAGAAGTAATTGATATACATATATATATACATACATACATATATATATATATATATATATATATATATATATATATATATATATATATATATATATATATCATTTATTTCTAGCAAGCATTATGTTATCAACTATAAAGAAAAAAATAACATGCTAACGTTTTTGAAAAGTAAGTTATGAACAGCTTCAGCAACATCAGGGATTGAGCTTTACATGCCTTCAAGATTTCCTTCCCATACACCAAATTTGCTAAAAGTGTTATATTTTCTCTTCGTATCAGCAGGCCTTCATTACATTTGTTCAAGTCAGTAAGCAATGGAGAAAAAAATCTTACACCCCTCTACCACCTGGGTTCTGTTCTACAACCAAATTACTCACAATTAAATTAGCGGTGATATATATCATACGTCGAGGGCGAATCAAATATGCCAGATATAGCACCGTAATTAAAACGAGAGAGTTTGTTTGACAATATCTGAACCAGAAGCCATAATACCCGATTGGAAGCAAAACAATGTTATTAACAATTTAGATTGAAGAATGGAAGTAATAAAAAGTATTGAAGCTCAGCAGATGCACTGGAAAATTGGAAACCTAGACAACATAAGTCAATTTAATGGATTATTATACGTACGAGGAAATAGTTCTACTGTTTTGGGTGCTAGCAGAGTTGTAGGTTTTATCTTTTTTAAATTTATGTGGCAATGCAGATTCGTGTAAATTAAGTTCTTGAGCTTGAAAAGTTTTTTTTCCCTTCCGTTGTCTTTAAAGATCTATTTTCCACACTTATTCACGAAGAGAAAGACGGGAGTGGGGATCTGGGTGGAATGAATAAGGAACAATATTCATGTATTCGACAAGAATATTCAATCACAGGAGATTGAGTCATGAGAATTATTTCGGAAATGAATTCTTATGAAGCATTCAGGAACACAGGATAAAAACCAGGCGTGCTGTAATAATCACTTCGCCGTATTTTAACGTATAAAGAAATACATGACTATACTGATGAATAAACTCTTGTTAAAGATTAAGTCCAGACAGATCCCCAACGATAAGAAAAAATGCGAGTTCAGTTCTCATCGTAAGTTCATACTTTATTTCCTATTCAGGTTGCTTAATCTATCATCAACATCAACAACATCAGCCTTTTAGTGTCGGTCATTACCAGATCTCTATATCGTGGGCGTCGCAGGGCCATTATTTTCGAACTTGTCTTGTTCGTTGCGCCAACTTATGTTCTGCCGGTCACGGTTTCGAATGTGATTTCTAGGGATCCAAGTTATGAGTCGTGATGTTCAACGGTCTGCCATTCATGCACCATTACTAGCCCATTGCCATTTGAGTTTTCTAATGGATTCATAGATAACTCAGACCACTCGGAGTTTTTTCCGTAATACATTGTATCTTTTGATCTCTCCATGCGATGTAGAGCTTGATTCTCTTGTGTGCACGTTGCATGGTACTCAGTTTGTGACAATCTTTTGGCGAGGTTCCGTATACCAGCTGGATATATATTCTATCGTGAGGATACATTGGTTATATATTCTTTTTTTTATTCAGAACTAATGTGATTTTCTTGAAGGTTGAACATGCTCCGCCGAAAGTTTGCCAACTTACAGTGATTTATCGCTTGATATCCTCTACTCTGGAGGATTTCAGGGAGATTCGTTGTCCTAGGCAGATGTGGTGTTTTACTTTCTACAGCTCTGTGTTTTCGATTTTCATTATTGTGTCTTTGTCTTCAACGCGTTTGTTGTACATGACATTTGTTGTACTGGGGTTCTTGTGGAAACGACCAGTGTGCCACGATGAAAGGCAATAAAATCTACTTACGTAATGAACTATGTAATTTTTTTTCTGTTCATCGATCCATAACAATGGACTCTTCTACATAAAAGTAACATGAAAAATATAAAATCTCCTATCTATCGTTCTTCCACTGAAACGGATTCAGAGTTCTTTTGGAAAATATCATCTCGTAGAAATTCAAATTTATCTGTGATTTTTTAGGATAAGCTAGTGTTAAATAGATAGTCCATGTGTCAGGAGACCAGATTTAATGTATCGGTGCACTTGATTATACTAAATTTAACGATGCATTATAGTCTTATAGATGTCTACAGAGCCTGGAAATGGTTTATGGACCTTTGGATAGAAACCCATACCAATGACTTGTTAATTCATACTTGTGAACTTATACTATAAGACTTAACAACAGAGCTATCCTATCATACAGAGATAAATATAATTTTTGTTGAACACAAATCGTTTAAAGCATCTAACATTGTGTTTGCAAGGATTATTTCGTTTTTCGGTTGAACTATCAAAGTCCAGATGTCATTCGTTTGTGAAAACATCGTTAGTTTTCTCTTACCGGCTTAATAATAATTGAGCCTCTGCCACCGTTAATGGTCTCCAATGTTCATTCTTTGATCTTTCCAAAAGTCCCCATTAAATTGGGGCAATCATTTTGCACCAGGCTCGTTTTTACATGCAGAGATTCTTCTCCGATTATAATGGCTGATCATCAATAAATCCATTAATAACTGCCCTAATTATTTTTCTAATGCTAAGAGAATCAGGTTCATCTATAGACTTTTTTCTTGATTATTATTATTATTATTATTATCATTATTATTATTATTATTATTATTATTATTATTATTATTATTATTATTATTATTATTATTATTCACACCAGATATCTGGTGGTCATCGTTAGAGTCTCCTCAAGCCCTCACTTTCCAACCTGTTTTCACAGGAGATCAAGTGACTGCGAGTCGTCTCAATACTCCAGTACTGTCTTCAGTATTCTCGTTTATCTTAATAATGCTGTCATTTTGACGATTTTGACAATTCCTTAAATCTCCAATTTTCCATACTTTGCAAGGCTCTTTCGGACTCTCTTAAGCTCTTAGATAACAATGGGTACGGTGTATATCAATGGTCATTCATTTCCTGAACTTATAATTTCCAGATCCAAAATCTTCATATCTTTTTTTATCGAGTTTGGGAAGGGACCCGAATGTCCTCCTCTTGATACTGACCTGTATTTGTTTGTTTTATAAAAAATTTTGCTGTTGAATCTCATTTCCAAAATCTTGAATTTGAATCGAGTTTTCCAACATATTCATGGTAATCATTTCCATTGAATATCTTCGTTATTGGGTTGTTCAATTCTTTTTTATGAGTCATGTTTTTCTTTGTTTATCATCATTATTTTGAGCATTTCCCCGAATCCCATTCCGATGTAGTCACTAAAACCTCTGCTCGACTGTAACATGCATTATACTTATCACTCTTAAGTGATCCCCGCCAAAGACAATCAAGATTTATCTCAGGTCCTCAAATGAAAATAAACAAGACCACGTATGGATGAATGCCTAAGTTCATAAATTTCAAAACCATTTATCTACGCACAAATTCGTTCAAGTAACACTTGTCTTTCCGGACACATTTTACTCCGAAATAGTGTAATATCACACACCATGAATACACAAATTCTTTTCACATCAAATTAGATTTAAAAGGTGTGACCAAAAAAAAAAAAAACAAGCCAAAAGCTAAGATTCCGTGTAAGTAAAAGTGCCAAACACAATTCAATCTTGGTTGCGTGTTTCTGCTTCCTTACATAATGCAAGTTGGAGACTCTTCCTACGTATCACCATGTACGCCTCCATTTCGATACTTACGTACACATACGCATACATACATACAATTGTGTGTTCTTTCTGCTCATACATATAAACATATACAATCATATATGGATGTGCTATGCACCTTATTCAACTTAGCATTTCAACCAACATCAAGAACTTCAAACTATAACCGATTCTTTAAAGATATATTTCTTCTTGCCTACTAACAAGAACTTACAGCATTGATTCAGTTGGCGTATCTCTCATCTTGTTACGTTATATTTGTATTCGTGTGTTTATTGTGCAGGTAATTGTGCATATTCCTCTTTCCATTCAAATACTGTGTGTAATTTTATCTGAACTTTTATGCCTTCGCATTATTGCGAATATTTTGCCCACAACTCGAAGAGAAAGGACGAAGGGACGAATCTCCTTTCACATACCCTTACATTATTACTCTCCCTTTATCCCCAAACCACCAGAAGCGGCCAACATTGTTCCGACTAGTACTGTTACTTCTATTACTGGCATCCATAGCTGTTCCTTCCATTGTTTCCATCGTGTCGTTTCTATCCAAACTAAGTAATTAGTTTAATATCATTTGTTAACGTGATAGGGTCGAGGTTTAAGGTGATCAGTAGAGTCAGATAGAATTTGACCTGATTGATTTAGTCTTGTTTGCAGGATCAACGTTTTAATTCTAGTTTTATTTTGAGCAAACAATTTCTAGTCGCCTGTGTACAATTATATTATTAATAGCATTCCCTTTTTGCTGCTATTATTATCATTATTATTATTATTATTATTTGGAATCTCACACCAGTTGCCTGGTGGTAACCGCTGGAGTTTGAGTGACAGCAAGTCTCCTCAAGTCTCCAGCCCTCCTCTCCTGCTACTCATAGGTCGCAGTAATTCTACGATTTACAGTTTCACACCGGTTGCCCAGTGGTTATCGCTGAAGGCTGAGTGACAATAAGTCTCCTCAGGTCCTCAGCTAACGTCTCCTCCCTCTTTCGCATATCATGACAGAGCTACTATTCGTTGCAGTGCTTATATCTCTAGCACCTTCCTCAGTATCCGTGCAGTTCCCAGTAGTGCTGTGGTCTGTACGGTCTCTATCCTCCCCCTAATCCCGATCTCCTCCAGTCTCTCCCTCAGCGTTTTGGGGACAGTTCCTAGTGCGCCCACTATGACCGGTACTACCCTGGTTTTCATGTTCCACATTTTCCTTAACTCCCTTGCTAAGTCCTGGTATTTTTCCCTTTTTTCACCCTCCTTCTTTTTTACTCTATGGTCTGCAGGTACAGCAACGTCTACTATTTGGCAGGCCTTCCTTTTTTGTCTACTATTACTAAGTCCGGCCTTCTTGCCTGGATGAGGTGGTCAGTTTGGATGTCAAAGTCCCGCAGTAGTTTGTGGTTGTCATTCTCCAAAACTGCCTCTGGCTTGTGCTGATACCACTTTTCCCCATGGTTGAATCCCATTTGTTTACTTAGTTCCCAGTGTATCATCGTTGCTACTCTATCGTGTCTATGCTTATACTCCTTCTGGGCGAGCTGACTACATTCACTAGTTATGTGGTTTACTGTCTCATCTCTTTCACCGCACATGCGGCATTTGCTGTTTGTCTGTGTTCTGTCGATTTTTGCTTTTATGTAGTTTGTCCTTATGCTTTTGTTTTGGGCTGCCATGATGAGCGATTCTGTTTCTCTCTTAAGGTTTCCCTTTCGTAACCACGTCCATGATTTCTCGTCTACTATATCTTTTATCTGTCTTTTAAACTCGCCGTACAATTTTTTCCCTTCCCACTTTTCTTTTCTAGTTTGCTGTACTGTTCCATTGTTTTCTACTTTATTGTTTGTTGCACTATCCCTCGCGCTCTTTATGATTTCTTCACTATTTGTTTGCACATATCTATCTAGGACTACTTTAGCTCTCTGGACACAATCTTCTATGCTGATGAGCCCCCTACCACCTTCTTTTCTCTTAACGTATAGTCTATCTGTATCATCCCTAGGGTGTAATGCTTTATGCATCGTCATAAGTTTCCTTTATTATTATTATTATTATTATTATTATTATTATTATTATTATTATTATTATTATTTGGAATCTCACACCAGTTGCCTGCTGGTAACCGCTGGAGTTTGAGTGACAGGAAGTCTCCTCAAGTCTCCAGCCCTCTTCTGCGATTTACAGTTTCACACCAGTTGCCCAGTGGTCATTGCTGAAGGCTGAGTGACAATAAGTCTCCTCGGGTCTTCAGCCAACATCTCTTCTCTCTTTCGCCTATCACGTCTGTGCTGCAGTTCTTATTATTATTATTATTATTATTATTATTATTATTATTATTATTATTATTATTATTATTATTATTATTATTATAATACAACAATGGTGCATAATAATATCGTTTTCCAAACACAAAATCATTTAGAATGACACCGAAGTGGAATTGTTGATAATAGAGCAAGCACTGATGACAATGAGACTCGTGGATATTTTCTTGCGATAAACAGATGCAAGGAAGGAAGACGGGTAGCAATTACCCATATTAATGGACCAATTGAAATTCAAGTTTACAGAATTCCCCTCGGAATAAATCATCATAAACGACCCTATATGGAGAAAACTAATCGTCATTTATTCATTAACCAAGACATAGCTGAGCCCGTGGAAATTCCACAGTGGGTTACGGAAAAAGTTATTCATTATCTGATGCCTTTCTTCCCTCCTCTCGCCCTTTGTCTGTATCCTATCAGTTTTCCCTTATCATTTCCAATCTTCGTTATCTGTTCATGATTTTATCTAAATGTCAAATAAACAAGGATTAGTTTGATCTACGTAAATCTTCTTTCCTTTCACTTACTCTTTTTTTCTCTCCCTTCCTGTTGTCGTGACAAATTATTTAACTTTCTTTTCTGTTTTTTTTTTGTCAAACCTCTCGTTAAACTACCTAAATTTATGGTGTCCCTTCTCTCTCTCTCTCTCTCTCTCTCTCTCTCTCTCTCTCACTCTCTCTCTCTCTCTTTGCACAACATAACGTTTTTCTCCGTGAAACCTCTATTTAAGCTACCTAACTTTATTTCCTTCCTTCTGTCTCTCTTATCAAAACACCTAACTTATTTCTGCTATCTCACTTCCTGCCATCTTTTAGAAACTCTCCCTCCCTCTCTCTCTCTCTCTCTCTCTCTCTCTCTCTCTCTCTATCTATCTATCTCTCTCTCTCTCTCTCTTTACACAACCTAACGTTTTTCTCTGTCAAACCTCTATTTAAGCTACCTAACTTTATTTCCTTCCTTATCTCTCTCTCTCTGTCTTCTTAAATCACTTAACTTTCTTCCTACCCTCCTCTAGAAACTACCCAATTTCTTTTTCAGCCATCTCCCTCCCTACCGTCTTTTAGAAACTCTCTCTCTCTCTCTCTCTCTCTCTCTCTCTCTCTCTCTCTCTCTCTCTCTCTCTCTCTCTCTCTCGTTACACACACACAACCCAACGTTTCTCAGGAGCAGAATAAAAATCATAGATTCGTCTTTGTGAAATGTCGATGACATCAGGTATGCGCTGAGAACCTACCGTAGAAAAAGTCCAAGAGAGGGTGTGATCTGCTCAGAGTTGCCGCTGGTATTCATTGTTCCTGCTGCGCAAGTGGCCATTTGCAGAACCAAATCTCATTACAGCTTGAACAACACTTGAGTTATGCGGCACGTAAAAGAACAGTGCAGTACCAAACGTCCACTGGCAACACAATCATCTGAACGATCTCTTGAAACCTTCAGAAACCCCAAGGACATATACAGTGGGTGCAAAAAGTATCCGATACATTTCATTTTAACATCCTCGCGCAGCTCCATAATTTGGACCAAAGATTAAGAGGATACACGCATAAAATCAAATAGAGGAACAACTGAACACTTGCGTACTCAAATGCAAAGTGGAATAATTCATTTATTTGATTTGATTAATTATTTATTTGATTTGATTAATTATCTATTCATTTTATAAAATGATGCACCGGTGAATGTTGGAGACGAACACTAAAAACGTCCAAATTCTCGAAGAGCAAGCGTGAGAGCTGTAGGACAACAAAATTAGGGACAAAGTCAGCACGAGAATACATTATGAATTGAAATCAGTTTCCGCCCAAACACGATTTGGGAGGAATTTAAAAAAAAAAAAAAGTACTTCGAAATATTTCTAAAATACGTGACCTTTTGATTTTATTCAGAATCAGCCAAAATTGAACAAATAAGATTAATTTCAATATCATGGTTACATTGTAAATAGAGCCCCCACTCGTAAAACCTTTCAAACTTTTTCTGAGAACTAACGGATTTCCGTTCAAGAGTTCGATATATTGAAAGTACCTCAAATTGAAAGGAAGAGAACAGCTTGCTGTGGAAAAAATAACGAATCAAAACGTAAATTTCAATTTCTGCGAGAAGAAAATCCATTTTAAACAAAAAGTAGTTAATTTGTAACTTCTGATATTACTCTAACAATCTTTTTAAACTCTAGAACGGAAGGCATGTGCTTTTGTGTCAGGTTTTTAACGACATTTTTTTCTTTTTTCGTGTCAATCTTTCTGCAGTATGGTGAAAATAGAGGAAGTGTACGTGAGAACCAAAAACTATAGCGGAAAACAGGGCTGAACTTTACACTATAATTGCGTTGTAAATAGAACACCATTTCTCGAAAACCTGTGATTTCTTTTTGTGAAATAAATAGGTACTTCGAGATGAATCAAAAATACGCGTCCGATCATAATTTAGTGACAATCGATCATACATGACGTCCTGGGCGCTTACGTACATACAGAGATTTTTGTACTGCCATCAGAAGGAGAAAAAAATTAGAGACGTAACTTGAGAATTTCGACCACACCTTTTGTGTTTGGAATTTTGAAGCAAGACTGAAATGTTATGAACAAGAATCAGAAATGTTTGGCCAATTTTGAGGGCGTATAAGTATGTTAAAATAATCTTTTTGGAATGTATCGAATGCATTTAGAACTGAACGTTTTTATAATTGCTGGGACATATATGACCCGTTGGTCACTTGGGTCATGTGTCTCACTGAAACTAAAGTAGATGTGATTTTCCCTGCTTTATATCAACAGAAATTGACGTCATCAAAGTAAGAAACCCACATAGAGATTATTTTGCATTACAGGACAGAAGAGGAAAGATATAAAGGCGAAGTGATCTTCTAATTCTGTGTTTTTCATCTGTTCCTGGATTAATGTCTAATCGGACAGTGTATCCCATCATGATTTCAGTATTTAAAGTGTGGATTATTTCTAATTTGATGAAAAAAACGTTTCTTTAACCATTAAAAGATAAAACATGTTTGACTTTATAATATCTTTTTTAAAAATCTGGCCTCAATCTAATACGTTCGTCTAGGAAGGGTTAAAACAATCTAAAAATCCCAACCAGTTTAAGTATGGAACATTTTAATACACAAAGCTGAATTCAGTCTATATCATCATCATCATCATCATCATCATCATCAGTCTTCCAACATCCGTCGTTGGACATGGACCTTCCCCGGTATTCGCCACACTTCTCAATCATGGGCATCGCGGAGCCAGTACTTTCTGAATTTGTCTAGCATCTAATATTCTACCGGCCTCGGTTGCGCATGTGATCCATGTCGTGAGTCGTGATGTCCATCGGTTGTCCGCCATTCGTGCAACATAGCCAGCCCACTGCCATTTGAGGTTTTTAATGGAGTCTATGATGTCCCTGACTCCTGTCTTTTCCTGGATGTACTGTGCTGTCTTGTGGCCTCTCCATGTGAGGCTTAGCATAATTTCCTCATGTGCACGTTGCATAGTTCTCAATTTGCGGATCTGTCTCTTGATTAGGGTCCATGTTTCAGCTCCATAAGTGACTATTGAGAGGATGCATTGGTTATACACCCTTCTTTTTTGGACCATAAACTTGTAAACTGAAAACCACCCAGCTAAGTACAGTGCCATTACTATAAATGTTTAATATTTTTTTTGTAGAAATCAATATCGACCCTTTTTAAAGCCGGTCGATTTATTTCTTCAGAATAACGGAAATGCTATTTCGAATACATATAAAGATTTATATCCGATGGGCATTCCTTTGAATGAAAAACTGAACAATTGACCATTAAACTCATTAATGACGCTTATTTTTCTAAGAATGCAATTTATTGAATAAAATGAGGAAAACAATATTTTTTATTGACTGAAACACAAACTCAAAAGACGCTTATTTTACCAAGAATGTAGTTTAGTGAATGAAATAAGGAAAACAATTTTTATTGGCTGAAACTCAAACTCACAATATTCATTAAAGCATGAATACTTCTCTCTTCTTCAGCAAATACGGTGTTGGGAACGGTTCACAGCTTAGGAATACCTTGTAATAAGGTTACCTCATGTGGAGCAGTTGTTCCCAACCTTTTCAAGACCAATTTTCACATTTGACAATAGAATTTGTAGTTTCCCTTTCCGTTTGGATATGATGCAACAAAGAACAATCTTGAATAATTGTTTTATTTTATGTATAATGAAACAGTTTTAAAATCGGAATGCATCCTCCCGAAAGTCACCTATGGAGCCTAATCAAGAGACTGACCAGCAAACTGAAAACCGTGCAATGTGCACATGACAGAATCATACAGCACATCACGTAGAGACCACAAGACAGCATAGTACATTAGGAAAAAACGGAAGTCCATAAAAACCATTGAGAAATTCTAATGACAATGGACTGGTCATATTGCAAGAATGGCAGACAACTGATGGACACCACAATTCACAACATGGATATCCAGAGATCAAATGCAGAACTGAGGCCAGAAGAATATGAGATGGCAAAAGGAACTGGACAGTCCCAGGAAATATCAGCTCCACGACGTCCACGATAGAGAGTTGTGGTGAATCTTGGGGACAATAAAAGAATCATGTTGATGATGATGGTGGTGATGTTGATGATGAGAATAATTTTAATTTCATAATTGTACAGCTGATCTGTATTTGTTACTCAGGTGAAAATAATCCAAATCATTCAGCAAGAGTTTTATTTTTACCTAATAGCCTTGTTTCCCTTCTTGGATTACCTAAACTCCCCTTCTGGGGGAATCCTACCCCTGGTTAGAAACCACTGCCGTTGAGCGATAGTTATCTAGTCTGTCGGACAATTAGTTTGTGGAGTACATTTAAGCTTCATTTGGTGCCCTATGATTGGTTTCGAAAGAGAGCTGGAAGTTTTTTTTAAAGTATCCACCGTAGACCGATGGTTACCAAATCAATCATGTAGACAATCGACAATTTATAATGGCCTTATGTCAGACTAAGCTTAGAAAGTATCTACAAAAAATGCATTTAGCCACAGACTTTGGTTTAAGCTTTCATTTATGTTATACTACATCTTTTCCTGAGCAAAAGTCAACCAATTTTAAAACGCCTTGCAAATTTTAAAATACGTTAAGTAAATTGAGAGGACCAGCAAACTGAATCATCACATGGATATGCTTGGCGTAATTTTTTCAAATTTGTAAAGCGTATTTTTAGATTTGGTTAGCAGGGCGGGGTAATTCAATTGTCGTAGTTTTTAATTTGCTCGGTTGATTGCCGTATTCTGAAATTTGGTTCTCGTATTTTCATAATTTGCATCTTCCTCATTCAGAATTAGAGTCCATCACCCGTCGCATCGTTAATAGTTATCTTAGGTTTACAAATAAAGACTTGAGTAATGTTTGGTGAAAATCGCTGAAACTGATACATTATTTAGGGGTTGATTCAAGAAGGGTTCAAATCCCAAACTCAACAGTGCTTTAATGACATCCTTTTACTTTGAATGATCATCGCCTTTACAGTGCTGGATTAAGATTTAGTCGGCCTCTGGGCAAAAGGTAGCTTAAGGTCCCCAGTAATAATTTCAAAAGGAAAGGGAAAATTATCTATTTCTATTAAGTTAATAACAATTAAAATTCAAATATCAGATTTGCAGAAACTCATACGAATAGATTCTTTCAAAAAATTAATAAATTGAATGTCTTTGAGGTTGAAGGAGAACAAATCTGTTTTAGTTATTCTTACATGTCACGAACTGTCGTACGATATATATATATATATATATATATATATATATATATTTCTTTTTGCTATGGTATGTTTATAAACTCACACATGCATATATATATATATATATATATATATATATATATATATATATATATATATATATATATATATATATTAGCAAATCTTTGGATGCTAAATTTGTTTTCTGTGGAAACCTAACATTTTAACCACTTAAAGATACATACATGCTATTGAAGATGGGAATCGTTCCCAAAACATGTGTAGAATACTAAATGATCAATTAACGCATATTTTTACCTTTGGCTTTATCTCATCCCAATAGTTCACTTATATATATATATATATATATATATATATATATATATATATATATATATATGTGTGTGTGTGTGTGTGTGTGTGTGTGTGTGTGTATTTGTATAATTAAATTACCCAATCATCCCAATGTACTCCCAGGAGAACTAAACCTCCGCTCCCCTGGCCACAATTTTGGCAAAGACGCTAGATTTACAATCATTAAAAAAAAATACATCTCCCGACACGACTAAAATTCTAGAACTATATGACGATGACTGAATTAACGGACTCAAAACTCTCTCTCCTTTTTGCTCTCTCTCCCGCTTTCTCTCTCTCTCCCTCTCTCTCTTTCTCAATTGACTCCACTCTAAACCTAGCAACTCTAACCACACCGATCTTTAATACCAAAATCCTCTCACCCAATATTATTCTATGCTCACTCACTCATTATTCTCTGGACTATACCTCTACCCAAGACCAAACACCTTTTAATATTCATATACTCTCATTTCTCAAAACAATCCCACTTCTACACCCAATCTCCCTTCATGTATGTCCAACATTTGGAACTTAACACGGTTACACTTACCCCTACCTATAGAAACCAATGTACGGTATTTCATTTGTACAACTCAAAGTCATCAGACTTTTCAGAATATCCACAATGACCATTAGGGATATAGAACATATATTTCCCAACGGATATTCGATCATAAATAACTTACTCCATTATCTTGATTAACACTATAGATAGCCTCATCCCAAACTTACCAAGTACCCAAACAGTCTAACTATAAACTTCTATCTAGATGCCCGGTATCCACGACAACCATTCCTTAAAAATGCCCAACCCCGCTGACCTGCACACCCAATAAAGTACCCATAACTGCTGCTACAAGTTCCAACAGAATTTCAAACCACACCAACACAGATTTCTCTGCAGATAGGATACAGTCTGGACTCACCTTTATGAACCCTAGAGAATTTTCTTTCTCGATTTCCATTTTTGCTTCTAAAGCAAAGCATCTGATGCTAAGTTATTGCTACTTGTTTACGAAACCCCTTTAAGCGCTGAAAGGCACAGACATGCTACTGAAGATGGGAACCCCTGCCGAAAAATATATAGCATACTAATTAATTGATTTACTAATTAATTAAATAAGAAATAAAGTCTCTATATACTATTACTCCTGAGTCTGTCATATTTTCTCTTGTTCACTAATACATATATTTAAATATAGTGATTTGACCCTTTATTCAAATAGATAATCCAGAAAATTTACTTATGAAATAATTTTCCGCTTAATCTCCCGGGATCCTTCTGATGATGGGGCCTTTGGGTTGCAGTCCTTAAAGCCCATGTCTTAATATGATACTGAATATATATGTATTATACTTACCGGCAAATTAATCAATTATCACTTCCTGGACGACATATCTTGTTAGTTTTCTTCACCGTCTTACTCGTAATGACCTTGACGCATTCCTCTCGTTCGGGTTGTAGATCTTAAAATAAAGGCCTTTAAAGGTAATAAGGTTACGGACACGTCTCTTATTAAATATTTCAGTAT
This sequence comes from Thysanoteuthis rhombus, assembly GCA_963457665.1. Classification (NCBI taxonomy): domain Eukaryota; kingdom Metazoa; phylum Mollusca; class Cephalopoda; order Oegopsida; family Thysanoteuthidae; genus Thysanoteuthis; species Thysanoteuthis major. Next base: position 29,515,380 of record OY735218.1, read on the forward strand.
GATAAAGGCCTTTTAAACTGAGAAAAGAGTGATCTAAGGTCCAACCCTAGTCGATTGTCCCGGTTGCTGCTGCTGCTGGTAACTGCTTAAGTTGCCTGGCAACAACGGGTTCAGGTGATGGCTTATAATGGTACTATAAGTTTGACAGACACGGCTCTTATTATGTATATATGATTCCTGTTGAAAGAATTGTTATTGAATTTTTAACATTGCAATTAGCTATAATGTTTGACTAATTTTACTTTTATTTCGTTGCAGCTGTTGGCAAATGGTTTGTTCTTTGCTTGTGTCAACGTTGCTGGGATTTTTATACACAACCTGACTGATCGTGCCCAAAGAAAGACGTTCTATGACACAAGGAACTGCATTGCAGCCCGCCTTGAAATTGAGGACGAGAATGAAAAATTGGTGAGTCTTTTTTTAAGTATGATTTTTCCATCATAGAATCCGTTAAAAAGCTCAGATTGTAGTGGGCTGGCCAAGTTGCACGAATGGCGGATGACAGTGTGGCGAATCCTGGGGAAGATCTATGACTAACGACGGATGTTGAAAGACTGATGATGATGATGATGATGATGATGATGATGATGATGATGATGATGATGATGATGATTTTTTGAAGGAATTTATTCCCATGAAATTCCACAAATCAAATGTTCAAATTGTAATTGGAGTAAATTTGATGAAAATAGATATAATATTTCTTCAATTTTCTTTTATCTTTTGGAATTATTACTGGGGACCACACACTTACGGTAGCTGAGACGCCGATAAAATTTAAATCCAGCCCAGTAAAGACAATTATCATTCGAAGTAAGAGGATGTCATTAAAACATTGTTGAGTTAGATTTGAACTCTTCTTGAATTAGCCCTCAATGATGTATCAGGTTTGGTAATTTTCACTAAACATTACACTGGTTTTTATTTGTATACTTATGATAACTCTCAGTGATGCGACAGGTGATGGACTTCAATTTTTCCTTAATAAATTTGGTAGTGGAAGAAACAAATTATAAAAATACGAAGACCAAATTGTAAAATACGACAATCAAACTTTAAATTCTTGAATACTTGTCGTTGTTCTCCATTTACACATCCGTCGAAGGCGTCACAGGATTAGGTCCACACGGAAAATTGTCAGAAAGGTCCATTTCCGGCTTGCCAGGCCTGTTACAGCTTCGCTCTGTTCGCAGGCCTGGATATTGCCTAATTGCCACCTATCTTGGTACGACGTTGCCCAACTACAGTGATCTTAAGAAACCAACAGAATTTGGCCTTAACCCCTTATTCTCGGGGACAGGTTCATCAATTGTAGTTCTTGCGCGTGGTTGGGAAATGTTGAGTACCATTTCTAAAGTATTTGGTATTACATGGCTGTGGACTGAACCACTGCCTACCAAACCAGAGGCGAGAACCCTACAACTTGGCCATGGTTATCGCTGTGTATATCTTGCTTGATTTTTTTTTAAGTCCTCCATTTCAAATGTTTTCAGAATTGTCCTCCTTTTTTAATAATTTTCTCCAATCTGAATATTCTAAACTTGATTAACATTGAAAAGGTATTGAGCAGAGTTGAAGTAGCGTTACTTCGGCAATCTTACGAGAAGTGGTGTATCCAACGAGATTTGGCTGTAACCCTATAGCCTCGACGAGAGCTTACTCAATACTTGTCTTTGTGCTGAGTGTTTTGCGGATAGGCAATCAGTAACATTTTCTACAGTCTTTGGTATGATATGGTGGAGGATTGAACCACAGGCCATTGAACTCTACTACTTGGTCACAATTATCGCTGTTTATATCTTCAATTTCGTTATATTTTCAAATATCCTCCGTTCCTATGGAATTCCAGATTAGATTGTACCCCATTTTTAATTTTTTTCATCTAATAATTCTAAACTTGATAAATATCTAAAAGGTGATCGCCCAATAAGATCATAAGAAGTGCTCATTTCATTTTATTAACTTTCAACACGAATTCGTTGAAATTATTAATTCTGCTTGCGTTTCTCAATAGCAAGATTGACATCGGTCGCCCCGGGAAAGACTTCTCAATTCCGCTTCATGTGCACAATGAAAAAAAAACATTTCCAAAGCGTCACAAATCTCCTCGAGATTCTAATCGATGATTCTCGGTTATAACTAATTTAACCCATTCGGACCCGGCGGTGGGATCATATCTGATTCTTTAGTGCAGCTAGTCATATCTTATCAACTTATTAGATGAAAGGATGCATAAGCATGATAGATTTCGAGTACAAGACTGATGTTTGTAGAAAACGGGATTTTATTTTTATGCTGATTCCGTATGGATTTAAATCATAGGTTGTACCCATCTCGGTTTCATGAAATGAATTTCAGAATTATCGCTAGATTATTCGATAGAGAGGTAAACATCCTAAATTTAAAACAGCTCGAAGACAAATAAAATAAAAGAAAAAAGATAACATCTATTTATGAAAGAACCGATATATATATATATATATATATATATATATATATATATATATATATATATATATATATATCAACGCACCCTTCTTTAGGTTTGATCACTCTTAAGCTGGGCACCCATTTGCTATGCAACTAAGCAATGCTCCTTCAACTCTGGAATAGAGCACTCTGGTAGATTGGGGATTAGGTGTAAGTAAACATATCACTTGTCCTACTACCCGTCCATTTCTACGTTCGGTAGGGGTAGAGCATCTGCCTCCAGGTCAGTTGCGAAGGTTTCGACCCTACCTAGCGGTACTGGAACGGATATCGTGACTATAGCCATACTAAAGAGTTGTAATACAACGAATCAGCTGTCTGTGGATGACACAATCATCAGTTATATATATATATATATATATATATATATATATATATATATATAAATTTATATATATATATATATATATATATATATATATATATATATATATATATATATATATACATACTTTAACTGATAAAGAATTTAAGTTCACAAATTTTTATACCAACAGTCCTTTAAACCATCTATGTCGTGTATGTCAGATATTTTTGATTCCAGTTAATGTACTCTGTTGAGATACTATGTGTTATACACTTGGTGTTGAATCGTGTTATTGTTGTTTCAAGTGAAATTTTATCGTGGGAATCATCAGCTGTTTAACCAGGGACCAATTCGGGGATTACATATCTACAAACAAAATACTTGGGAATAATATCGAGATTTTTTCCCAAGTATTTCTTGTTTTATTTTTTTAACACATTGTCTGGAACAGAATCATACATCTATCTCCTAGTACATAACTCACGCATTGAAAAAAAAAAGAATAAGCCGAGAATAAACGAGGTGAGAATTCGAAATGAAAATAGTTATTTGGGCCTTTGCATTACTGGTGTCTGTTTAGCTCAATAGTAATTGCAACGCTGCGTTGAAACGGCTACCCTATCAGTTGGAGGTTCGATCCCAGTAGCAGCCCGATTTTCTTTAATTGTTTTCTCTATTTGCATTGTCTAGACCCGTGTGATGACGGGAGATCATTTTAAATAACCGTTTCTGTACTGAAAAACGCAATTCACAAGAATATGTATAGAGAGAGATACATGTATAAAGAGACAGGGAACGAGAGAGAAATGAACAAACTAAAAAAAATGATAAAAAGAAGGAAGAAATTAATGGAGGCTGGATCAATAAATCCGTAGTTTGACATTGTTATTTGTTGAATTTTGATCTGATAATATCTTTATATGATTGATACTTTAATATTCACTATTGAATTGAGTGCAT
>OY735218.1:29524136-29619136 GCA_963457665.1 Thysanoteuthis rhombus
AGAGAGAGAGAGAGAGAGAGAGAGAGAGACGTTAAAGGGGCGCAGAAAAACAACGAATATGAAATATTTCCATCTATTCATCTCAGTATGTTTGAGTCCATCAAATAATCTAACAATAATTTGGAAATCAGTTCATGAAACTGGGCTGGTTACAATATATGATTTAAATCCATATAAAAAAAGCATAGAATAAAATCCCCTTTTCTACAAACATCAGTCTTGTACTAAAAAAAGCATAGAATAAAATCCCCTTTTCTACAAACATCAGTCTTGTACTCAAGGTCTATGATACTTATGCATCCTTACATCTAACAAGTCGATAGGGTATGAATAGTTGCACTAAGGAATCAGATATGATCCCGTCGCCGGGTCCGAATGGGTTAAATTAGTTATAACCGAGAATTATCGATTAGAATCTCGAGGAGATTTGTGACGCTTTGGAAATGTTTTTTTCATTGTGCACATAAAGCGGAATTGAGAAGTCTTTCCCGGGGCGACTGATGTCAATCTTGCTATTGAGAAACGCAAGCAGAATTAATATTTTCAACAAATTCTTGTTAAAATTTAATGAACTGAAATGAGCATTTCATATGATTTTATAAGGCGATCACCTTTTAGATATTTATCAAGTTTAGAATTACCAGATGGAAAATTAAAGAAAAAAGGGGGTACAATCTATTCTCGAATGTTTGAGAGAGGAACAGATGATATTTGAAAAAAATATAGAGAGACTGCAATAACCGTGGCCAAGTAGTTGAATTCGGAAGGCTAATTACACTGCCAAATCACACCAAAGACTTTTATATGGTACTCAATGTCCCTCTGGTAAACACTCAGCACAAGGACTAGCTGGGCTAAGGGTTATCGGCCAAATCACGTTAGATTCACCAGTTCTCGTAAGATCACCGAGATAAGCAACTTCGATTCGGGTTAGTTCCTAAATGTGTGACCATAAGAGAATACCAGGGACCGTGAACCAAACAAAGCTTTGACAGGCCTGGCTAACCGGAATTGTATCGTGCCGACAATTGCACGTGTGCACTTAACCGTGTGACACCCTCAATTGGGGTACGAGTAGAGAACAATGATAGATAAATACAAACGACGTTTCAGGCATTCTAACAGATGATTTTTGAAAGAATTATAACTGTCAAAATACTATATTACTGTTCACTCCTGGAAACAAGCACTTCCTGGATTTGACAATTAACTTTTTGCAATTATATATATATATATATATATATATATATATATATATATATATATATATATATATATATATATATATATTTGTAGATGAAAATGGCAATTTGGAGGTGAAGAGGGAAACCCAACAGATGGGTGTTACGATTAAATTTTCCAATATTCGGTGGGTTTGTTTCGATGCATTTCGACGGAATCCAGCCATCTTTTTCATAGGGAATTTTTCAACGGTTCACAGAAAATTTTGCTGTTTACATGCTTTCATACTGGAGAGCGAAATGGGATATATTCCTATGTCATTTTGGTTGTTTGGTAGGAGCTGGAGGGGAACCGTTTGTGTCTGAGTAGATGAGAGTAACATTAGGTTCAAATGAGATGAGTGGATGATAGGCGACTTAAAGTGTGTTTCTTTCCTGTTTCTATGGTTGTTCGGCTTTCTTAGATGAGAAAAGCCGTGAAATGAGACGAGAGGGGCTAAATGGTCATTTCTCAGGAGCGGTGGGTTTTTTAGCCCCTCTCTTCACTTCACATCCACAATACAAACCCAAACATATCAATAATGAAGTGAAGGATTTGTTACAAAAGCAAGTATATGTTTCTGCCCTGTTGGGGTTCTTTCAAGCGAATGGGTCGATTTATCCAAAATCCCAATCAGGATGTTTTGGTGGGGGTTGTCCATTTTTCTAGGTTGTAGGATTTTCCTCTTATTCTTTTTATATATTTTGTCTTTTTCTTTTTTCTTTCTTTGTTTAGTGGTCAGTCATTGCCCGTTATGTTTTTTTTATCTTTTTACGTACTGGAGATACTTGGCTTACGGGCAGTTATTTATAATAAATTAGCAGGAGTTACCTCAGGCATTTTCCTTGTCAATATGGTTTTACAGCATCAGCTCTTTTTGATATGTTCCCTCTCTGAGAGCATTTTATTCAAACTTGAATCTGTTCCCAATTGTCAGGTTCCACTTTTAAAAGGCCTTACTTGTTATTATTCTAGGTTTGGTCTGTTCCTACATATCTCAGATAATTATGAAAAGGTGATTGGGTTGTTCTTAAAGTGGCTGGAGGTATAAAACAATAATAATGTTAATATTAATACTGCAACTTCTATTGTCAATGATAACCTGGGGAATATCCTTGGTGGTTAATTCATATTGTATTTGTATTATATTGTATTATATGTAAATGGATAATCTGCATGAAACAACATATTGCCGGTTACTGATGAGTGCAAAAGCCACAAAATGTTAACATTCATTGGGTATATGTCCTTCTAATTCTTTTGTATATATATATATATATAGAGAGAGAGAGAGAGAGAGAGAGAGAGACAGAGACAGAGACAGAGTGAGCAATAGCTCTATTTACTGTGTCAAATATTGAGCACGTTGATTAAACATCTACAACAGATAACATATTTGTATTATATACATATACATATACATATACATATATATATATATATATATACATATATATATATATATATATATATATATACATATATATACATATACATATATATATATATATATATACATATGTATATATATATATATTTCTTTAACCCCTCAACATATTAGAAATAATTTACCAAAAATCCTTTTGTGTCACTTCCTTTGCTTATTTCCCAATATCTGTTAATGTAATTTATATAATTTCCAAGGGTGTTTTTTCGGATTTTTGGTAATGTTTCACATATACTTTGTGATTATGGCACTAAGTGTGAAGTCTCTCTTTTTGGGGATCATCGGTTGTTCATCATGTAAGCGTTCCAGGGATTTCAAAAACAAAAAAGTTATATCAACATGGCACCCCAGCAGTGCTTACTGTACCTTTAAGCTATAATTTTGATATAAAACTTATTTCATACACGTAGTTTCTTATTCTATATAGCGTATTATCGCAATGTATTGTATCCGGATGTTATTTTATACTACACATCGTAATGTTTTATGAGTATATATATATACATATATATATATATATATATATGTGTGTGTGTGTGTGTGTGTGTGTGTGTGTTTGTGTGTGTGTGTGTGTGTGTGTATGAATGGATGGATATAACAAAATGCATGCGCATTGAGGCACAAATATCAAACTACCCATTTATTGATTAAAGTTCTTGAATGCATTTTTCGTAACACGTATAAACGCAAAACTCATATTTAAATGCATACAAATCAGCTGATGTGGATTATTTGAAACTCTAGTTATTACTCGTGAAAAAATTCACATAATTTCTATGATAATTCCTAGAAGCGAAATACACAGACTTGTGCACATACTCATGCACACGCGCTCACACATAAATATATATTATCTGGAAGGCTTTACAGCATTAAAAACTAAATATTTATTTTAAAATCCTCTTTTCGAAAAACTTGTGTCATTTCAGTCAATCCTTCCCTAATGTATGTTAAAAACCCATTAGTTCTAAAAAGTAAGATCCACAACAAATGCATCCTCCCGATAGTCACCTATGGAGCTGAAACATGGTACCTGACCAAAAGATTGAGAACCATTCAACGTGTACATGGAAGAATCATGTCCAACATCACATGGAAAGATCATAAAACGGCGCAGTATATTAGATTTTTTTAAAAATAGGAGTCATGAATATCATATAATCAATTTTTTTTTTAAACTGAAATGGCAACGGGCTGGTCATGATACAAGATTGGTAGACAATAGACTACATCACAGCACACAAAGTGGATCCCCAGAGATAGGATACCCAGAGATCCCCCATGATAGAGAGGTCTGGCGAGTCCAGGGGAAGGTCTATGTCCAATGACGGACGCTAAAAGGCTGCTGCTGCTCATGATGATTATCTGTTAATGTAATTTATGCAATTTCTTCAGTATTATTCTATGTTTTACACAGAATTTGATGTATGGTCCTAAATATGGATTTTTTTTTTTTTTTTTGCCGGGATAATCATTTAAATGTTTCGGGGACTTAAGAACAAAACAGTTTTATTGACATGGCTTCCTAACAGTTTCGATCGAATAACGTCTCTCCATAAGCTATAATTTTGAGGTAAAGCTTTATTTATCTTTAGTGCAGAGTCATACTACTTACAATTTGTTATCTGATACAGACAAATATCATTAAGTATTGTATAGTGTTGGTATTTCATATCGCACACCTTTTTTAAACAGTGTGGTTACTTACGTAGGTTACCCCAATATTCATATATTATGAAATGTATATATAACAGTTACCAGTTGTGTTTATATTTTTATGATTACATTTTATAATCAATATTTCTCTTTTTATACATTGAGATCTCTTTAAATGAATACAAGTATATATACTTTGAGACGCGATGATTCACTGCTTCAAATCGTGTGTTTAAATTCCAATTTCATCTGAGTTTCCATTAGAAAGTGTCTGAACCCGTTCAAGTGGAAGGGACCATAGTTTCAAATCTTATCTTACTTTTAAGTGGAAGAGTCCATAGTTACGGACAAAGAAACAGACACTAAATATAAATGTTTATTACATAGATTGATTGTTTTCATATCATGTTACGTTCCCTTTGGTCATGCAAATATGGAAAAGAATACATAAAAAGCTCTAACATAAAATCTTTTTTTTCTAAATCAATGCCGGAAAAGCCGAAGAACTGACCGGCTGATAGATAACAGAGATTAACATACTAATATGATTAGAACTATAACAGTGATGAATTTCCAAGTCGCTAGGAGGGTCGGAGAAAAATTGGTTGAAACTTTATGATCAGAATAAGATGCGAATAATTCTCAAATAAGCACGAATGTCAAGAGAAAAAAACTGCATTGATGTCGTAACTTTCCCTGTATTTTGTCTTTGGTTCCGATAGACATACACACACACACACACAGAGGCAAACGTACATACACACGCATGTTGGATACACATACACCCAGAGAGACACATAGATCCTTATCACCCCAAACATTTGGCCTTGTGCCATTCTGAGCTGATACGAAAAATTCTGTTCATTCATTTCTTGTGGTTCGCAACCAGGTCAGTCAGAGGACTTGCATAATTGAAATTAGAAAGATCGCTCTCCCCCTTTGGAGAATCAACAGGATCGCCAAATTGCTTACAACACCCGGTATTCCAAGACGGTCAACCATCTAGCTACTGTCAAGGCTTGACGTTGCTTAACTTCGGCGATTGGACGAGAACCGATGTACCTAACGCGTCTTGGCCGTAATAAAAATCTCATGAAGCGTGCAATCATTTTTCATTCACATTCTTCTAATGGAAAGAAAAGTGTTTGATAAACATGACCCTTCCTTTCTTTCCAGGGAGAGAGAGAGAGAGATGGTTCGTTGTGCACAGATTGAACAATTTATTACGTTACAATATTTATGCACGAGTCGGATTGAATAAAAACCCTATTAATCATTATTAATGGTGGCCTTTTCAGAATCGTTTGGTAATCCCCAAAATGCAAAATATATTCATACGTAAGCACACAAACACACACACACACACACACACACACACACACAAACATATACATACATGAATCTCTATCAATCAATCTCTCTATCTATGTGTGTGTATGTTTGTGTTTCGTGTTTCTGTTTCTGTGGTGGCAAGATGGATGTGATTCATCCAACACAATGGTGAATTTAATAGACAATATGGAAATTAGGGAAAATGGATATTTATTTCCGTAATATTATTCGGGAACTGGTTTCAACCATTGTCAAACGTCAAATGGAGGAGGGGCTGATGCATTATTATTATTATTATTATTATTAATCATCTCCACCTCCTCCGATTCAAACCTTGTTATTCGCATATTTCATCATTTTTCTCATTTGACGTTCGACAACGGGAGAAACCAATTTCCCGAAACAAGTTACGAAAATCAATACAATTCATTTTCCAACAATCAATTAAACTCATCATATATACATACATATATATATATATATATATATATATATATATATATATATATGTGTGTATGTGTGTGTGTGTGTGTGTGTATGTGTGTGTGTGTGTGTGTGTGTATGTGTGTGTGTGTGTGTGTGTGTGTGTACATGAGGCCTGTCGGTGATTTATTCAACTGTTTTTGATATCCTGAGGACTGATTGCACTGCGTAGATGTAACGACTCGATCGGGGGTGAAGCCTTCCTGCATATGTACCAAAAAACATTCTACCGTGGGGTTACTCAGTCGGCAGTGAAGAGCCATTGAGTGAATCTGCGTGATGTGTTACTGGCCCATTCATAATGGCTGAGCCTTCCTATCCTTCACGTCTCATGTAGGATTCTTTGGCAAAACATCGCATATCCCAGGTCTCTCACATCCTTATAGTTCAGATTTTGATCACTGCGACCTTTGGCCTTTCACTATTGAAAATTAGGAGATTTTGGACCATGGACCAGATTAAAGAGAACGTGACGAGACAGCTGATGCCGATCTTGAAAGATGACTTTGAAGACAAGAAGGCTATCTATTCCATGATATTGAATGGCTGAATAATTTCCGAACTGATATATATATAGAGAGATATATGTATATCAACAAGTAACAACAAATCTGATGCTGACTTTTTTTACTAAATCCTCTTATTGACTCATTTTTACGTAACCCCTTTAACAACTATTATACCTGCTAAACTCTGACCCCTTATTCCCACACACACCACATGACAAGGGAACTCTCATTTCCCTCCCTAAAACAAACTTATCTACTAAAAAGGCTATCAACTTGTATATATATATATATATATATATATATATATATATATATATATATATATATATATATGAATAGTGGTTTATCATATTGAAACTCTATTTGGAATGATCTTCCGTTGTAACACTGCGAATGATATCATTTGGGCTCGACAACATAAATCGCATAAACAACTGAAGAAAACAAGGCTGCTGCTGGAATCGGATTTGCGACAGATAAGGTAGCCGCTCCAACGTGGCATTGCTCTTACCATTGAGCGAAACAGATGCCAGTAATGCTAACGCGCTCAACAGCAACTAATGAATTGCTGATGAGTGCGTTGAGCATGAAATTGTCAAAATTCACCGGGTATATATCCTTGCAATTATTATTTTATATATACATATATATATATATATATATATATATATATATATATATATATATATACATACATATATATATATATATATATATATATATATATATATATATATATGCGTGTGTGTGAGTTTGTTTGTTGTATATGTGTGTACATATACATATATATATATATATATATATATATATATATATTTATATATATGTGTGTGTGTGTGTGTGTGTGTGATGTCACAAAACTTATATCAGGAATGCACCATTTCCATAGATCATTATTTATCAAATTAGTAAATGGCTAAAAAAGGGAAAAGCAATCGTACGGAATATTTGACAGATTTATTCGCCTTGGCGTCTATTTCTTGTCCAATCCAATTTCATCATCGCTGAAAGAAGAAAAAAAAACAGTTAAAAAAAATGAGACATAGCATTGATCAATACCAGTAATAAAGGAACTCAGACATCACCTTTCGGGAGATTTAATTTTCATCGATTCACTTTTAGATCAATCTCTTTACACATATGTTTTTCCGACCAAATATGAAGCACTGAACAATAAAAGCATCTTTCATTGTTGGTGATTATATTAGTATCGGTAATTCACTATCCAATGCGTGTGGAGGGGAAAAAAAGAGTCGTAGGTTGGCCGAGCGGATAACGACACGGAATTCAAACTCCAGCAGAGACAGTTCGCTCATATCGACCGAAAAACATGGAATAAAATCAACAGAAATGATGATTCTCGTCCTTAACAATAATAAGATAGAAACGGTACCTCGTCTGGGAAATTCAGACTGAAAGGGTGGATAGGGAGGCGCAGGTCGGCCGAGCGAGTAACGACACGAAATATCAGCTTTGTGAGCAGGATTCGAATTCCGGTTGAGACAATGCACACTTATCGGCCAAAGATTTGGAATCAAAACAATAAAAAAGAGGATTTCCGACCGGAACAATCATAGGATAGGAACTGTTCATCGTCTTAGATATTCAGACAGAAAGTATGTATTGGGTAAGTGCCGGTTGGCCGAGCCACTAAATATCGACTAGTCGAGCAGGGTTTGAACTCCGTCAATTATTCATTGCTTGTGAGAAAAAGCGGATTATAGTGGACTAAGTTATATAAGATTTGTTTTTGTTTTTGTTTTTCGGGGCTTTTTTATTTTTGTTATGTACGGGAACAGATCATTAAATCCATAGCCTGAGACGTAGCTGAGTTTTGATCTGACATTTTTCTATGTATGTGCGTGCCTACGTATGTGTGCGCATGCGCATTTGTTTGGTTGTCTTTGTGTGTGTGTGTGTGTGTGTGTGTGTGTGTGTGTGTGTGTTTTTAAACCGTGACAAAGTGAGAAAAACATCCAATATGTCCGCCATTTCTGTCTTTATTTGATTGGAACTATAGGAAAAACAAACTTTTGAAATCAAATTAATTTTGTCCGACATTTTTATTCAATTTTAGTTAGAGGAACGGTAGGTACATGTGTATATGTATGTATGTAAAAATATGCACTCATGTAGATATATCGATGTGTATATATGTGTGTGTGTGTTTCATTTGATTTGAAATAAAGGTGCCCCTGCGAAGTTCGTTTATTACATATCATGCGAAAACCTATTGCATTTCAAGAAGAAATATCAAAATGCGCTGATTTTGAACGTTGGGGCAAGGTCAGATGCTTGAACACTGGTTGATGAAGGTGGAGCTGCATAATTTTTGTTACAAGAACTATAAGCGGCATCAGTGAACTTTTGCACAATTTTTGCTATGCATGCAATTTTTATAAGTCGAGAAATTTAACATTTGATGAAATAATTTTATAAAGGAATATGATGATGCATTTCATTTGTGACTCGTTACTCAAATATCATCATCAGTCTTTTAGCGTCCGTCGTTGGACATAGACCTTCCCCAGGATTTGCCACACTTCTCTATCATGGGCGTCACTGAGCCAGTACTTCCTGAACTTGTCTAGCTCGTCTCTCCATCTAACATTTTACCGGCCTTGGTTGCGCATGTGGTCTCGGGGAATCCATGTTGTGAGTCGTGATGTCCATCGATTGTCTGCCATTCTTGCAACATGGCCAGCCCAACACCATTTGAGATTTTTTATGAATTCTGTGATGTCTTTAACTTTTGTCTTTTCTCGGATGTACTGTGCTGTTTTGTGGTCTCTTCGGCATTATTCTTTCATGTGCACGTTGCATGGTTCTCAGTTTACGGGTCTGTCTCTTGGTTAAGTTCCATGTTTCAGCTCCATAAGTGACTATTGGGAGGATTCGCTGTTAATCATTTTCGCTGTGGAATTATTTCAGCTGAATCATTAACTTTTCCCACCAAAAACTGAAAATCTGTAAGATAAAATGTCAAATTGATCTCAGGTTTTTAAGCTCGATTTATTGCCAGGTCTATATCAAAAAACATAAATAGAAATATTATTTTATTAAAAACTTATCTGGTATAGCAATTTCTGACATCTAGGCGAAACTCAAAATATCTAAATCTAGATGAAAAATATCTGAACAATTGATTCCAATTACCTCCTTTTAATCCCCTCCTGTCTGTCGTCTGCTTTATTGATTACAGAATTTGACGCTGTTGCTGTTCTGTTATAGTATGGCGTTTCGTGCGTCAACCCTAAGCAGTGCAAATTTTGACTTATGTACATGTATATGATGGAAAATACGAACACGTTCACACACGCGCAAATACACATCAATACAAACAGACACATATATATATGTATATATAAATATATTGTTTATCATTCTTTGAGAGAACTTTTTTCGAGAATTTTTTTTTGTAGTGTACTTGATAAATTTCGTTCCGTCTCCAGTTTATGTAAAGAGCTTTTTTGCTGGTTTGTTATCAACACCTGTTATTATTTTGAATATTTGTCTTGAGACTCCTCTCGTCTAGTGCAAAGTTGGATATAAATATAGATATATATTGCAGCCTCTAACTCCCTGATTGGCTGAGTGGCTCAGATGGTAAGACGGCGTCTTGTAGGACGCCGGTTCGATTCTTGCAGCAGCCAATTTCTTTGATTATATAAATGAGAGGGAGAGATTATTTTTATTCCTCCTATACCAGGCTACCTAGGTCTTAGGAAGAAGACTGAGGAATGAAGAAATCCAGCCTACCTAACAAACACTCACACACACACACATACACACACACACACACATATATATATATATATATATATATATATATATATATATATGTATGAAATATGTAATTTTTCTGATGTCTCTAACAATGAACACTTCCACTTAAATATCACAATTTCGTCTCCTACCTACCATTTGAACCATTCGACTCCTCGACTCGAACGATTTCAGTAATTTCCTTGAGAAATCATCTCATAGAAATTCAAACATATCCTAATTACGGATAATAACATATACATATATATATATATATATATATATATATATATATATATATATATATATATATATATATATATATATATTATATATATATATATATATATATATATATATGTGTGTGTATGTGCGTGTGTGTGTGTGTGTGTGTGTGTTTGTCAGAATCATTTCATCCTCGTGAAAATACTATTCAAATGAAAGAACACAAATGCATAAGACCCTTCATTTCTTCGACCAAGCATTTCAATAAAGTTGATAACTTTGTCGGCATATCCTGAACCTCTTGCGATCGGCATTCCTTATTCGTGACAATTAATGACTTTGTGTCCGTGTAAAGAGATTTATTCATACGGGAAAATGATATTGCAACAGTCACGCAAAATGTCACTATTGAAGGCTTCCAATTATCACATCGAAAATTGAAAAGACGGCTCAGAACATACGATAGAACACCGTCATGTCAAATGAATAAATATGTTCATAACGTTTCATATTTTTAAACTGGAGCCTACGTTTCATGAAGGAACTGCGACCGTGGATGTGCTGCATTGTACTCTACCCCACCTTCAAACTTTGGTGAAAGCACAAAAAATCATTTGCGAAAAACATATTACCACCTTCACAAGGGCAGTTGCAGAACACCTCGGAAGTGTGCGAGTTCCGAAAAGTAAGGGCTCAGTTTAGCATTATAGTTATATCGTGAATAGAACCTTCTCTCTAAAACCTTTCAGAAAATCAACCCTTTATGCATGATCGCAATACACGACATTGAGACGCACAAATTAACGTTTGAATAGCATTGATATCTTGAAAACTGTAGGAGGAGAAGCAGCACAAAAGATGAGAAGATTAAGAATGATTAAATAAATACAAAATACATAGAACAGTAGCATGCTTGCAGTGAATTTTTCAATCACACTAATTATCCTTACGTTTAAGGCCGAAGAACATCAACGCCTTTTCAAGTGCTACGTTTTTTAAGACACTTTTCATTCATTATACTGAACAATGAATACCTGTAGTTTTTCTAACAGTATAGCTAAAGCTGTGCGCTTTGCCAGTCTGTTCACACAATGATTTGAAAAATGAACACAAGGTAATGTTGGCTAAAGTTCTTGTGTTCATTTAATTTTAAACTTGAAACAACTATTAAGCTTAGATATAGATAGATTGGCCTTGGGTTTTATCGTTGTCAGATTGCAGAAAGTTGTTTTGGGTCATTATCTACTGGTCATAATCCTGATCAGAGAAAATTCAGGTTCGATGTTTATTGAGATGCCATACAATTAGAAAAATTATGGTTATTACGTGGAAAACATATTTTTACTAATCGTACTTGAAAATTGGTCTATCTTCGGGGATAGACACAATGGTTGTCAAGGGCCAAAAAACCTTCATCAATGAAGAATTACATCTCTATTTACATTATATCTGTTAAACAAGACAATCATATTAGTGAACCTTTCACTTCCATTATTCTCTCTTGTATAAAAAAAGATTTCTTTCCATGAGCTATAACCTAATAAAAAAGAGAAAAAGAAAACGGGAATTTTCTCTTTTAAATTGAAGAAACGATATGGTTAACTTTTCAAAAAACCATTAAAACATTTTTTTTTTCTTTTAAATCTTATCTGGTCTTTCATTTTCCCAAGATTTCCAATCTCATTTTCTTGTTGTTGTTTTTTCTTCACTTTACTGTGAGAAGATTTCTTCAAGAGATGAATACGTTCTGCATAATTTAACAGAATTCTGTACTTCGTTCGTACATTTTAATGCATTTATTTTGTCTTATTTCTTTTCAGGAAAAACTTTTGCTTAGTGTGTTGCCCCAGCATGTGGCTATGGAAATGAAAGATGATATCACAACCCCACATCAAGGGATGTTTCATAAAATCTATATTCAGAGACATGATAATGTCAGGTAAGAGAAATAATTTATTGCACATTCGTTCAATGGCTGGCATGTAATGGCGGTTCTCCGATCAAATCTGCTTTTAGATTTATATGTAGAATAAGAAACAATCATTCCTTAAGCGATTGACTCCGATATATTTAGAAGGGAAGGAAGAAATGAATAAGTGTAAGAAAAGAATTTTGAACTTTATATCCATAGTCAGAAAGCACTCGGAGAGCGCTTACTTCTGACAACGCAATTGTCTGGTTGGATAATTGCTCTAGGATCCGCTCCCTAAATTAATCAGCTCTTTCATAGCCTATCATCCATCATTCCACAAGATAATATTGAAATCCCTTGAGAACTTTTGGAGATATCGGAAAACTATAAAATTTTGACAATATCAAGTGATTCGGACACACAACTAACTCATTGTGCATCGATCCATTCAAAAATTTGATAATCTCTTCCATAGCCTGTTGTCACACCCTTCCAGAAAATTTATTTGAAATTCATTGAAAACTTTCGGGTATATCGTGTGGACATTCATTAGCACATTCAAAATATGATATTTTAAAAAATGGGAAGATGTCTTTGAATGAAAAAATAAGTTTTTTCTTGCATCATTGCCCGCACCATCAAAGAAATTTCATTGAAAACCATTCAGTAATCTCGGAGATATCGCGTCAACCTTTTTGGGGGAGGTAACTGTGCATGGATCCATTCCGAAATTTTATCAACTCCCAAGAAGCCTATTATCTCCCTCCCACTCAATCTGATTGAAATTCGTTGATGATATTCGGGGATATCTGGCGAACAAGAAGAAAAAAAGGTGGTAATATGTGGTTTTGACATATTACTGCTACGTCTGTGGTCTGACTTTTATCAACGAGGTTTCATAGCCGGTAGACAGGAGAAGAAAACAATAAAAAAAACGGTCGTATGTTTAATTATCTTCTTTTTAGTACATTATCTGCAATGGTATATCACATTATTTACATGCGTGCTTATTGGATGAATGATGCATAAAATGTTAAAGAATTTACCGATCTTCCGATATGTTACGTAGAACTCTTCTGATTCCATTGATTCTCTTATTAATATCTATTCTTGTCTTCGGAAGATGTAACAATACATCTTAATGTGCTTCGCTGAATTCTTTTTCTGGAAGGGAAAATTACCCAACATGCATTGTTCCTTGTCAATGTTCCTGCTGATCTTCAGTAGTCTGTGAACGCAGATATCTTATGTTGTGAACTTATTTTTCTGTGACAGAAGTATGTACGCACTGAAGGCTTGAGCAAATGTAAATCTGGAGTTGTTTCAAGATGATTTTGGCACGGCCTTTCTCTCATTGATAGTAAAACCGTATTGTTATATTTTGATAGAAATCCGATTGCTTCCTACGATGTAACATATTTCGTTAAGATTTTATCTTATTACTTTGAACTACTTCAATAAATTTCTTGTTTCTTTGAATAAAATTCCAACGAGTATTTATTTTTCACAAATGTGGTACTTGAAACTCTACTGTCTAGATCAGAGGAAAAGTTTGCTTAAGAAATTACTCTCAATAATAACATTGACAATAACTATCATTTGCAATCTCATACCAGTTGCCTGGTGGTTATCGCCGGATGTTGGGCGACAGTAAGTCTCCTCGAGTCTCCAGCCCTCCTCTCCACACTCTCATAGTCCACAGCAATACTGTGGTTTACAGTTTCGCACCAGTTGCATGATGTTCATTGCAGGAGGCTGAGTGACAGTAAGTCTCCTCAGATCTTCAGCCCACATCTCATCTCTCCCTCACCTCTCACATCATTGCTTTGGTTCACACTGCTATCATTTTGGTGTTTTATCATTATTATTATCATTATTATTATTATTGTCATTATCATCGATGATGATGATAATTCATAGTAATAATTACTACATTGTTTTTAGGTAACTGCGTTGTGTTCGTATATTAGTTTCTTATGTGTGCTGGTTGCACAGTTTGAAGGTAACTCTAACTGAAACAAGAGAGACATATTGGGTAACGATTGCCAAAGAATAACCACATGAACCACTCCAGAATTTGCGAGTAAGAATGATGCCCATATTCGTATTTGCGTCTCATCTCTGTTGAACTTTTTTCTTTCATGTCGTGTATTGGTAGTATTTATTCTTGACGTTGTTTACCATTTTCCCTCATTAGTATAGTTGGATCTTGCTATACTAGTGCGTTCCAGTTGTTTATCATCCTTTGAGAGAAAAACTTTTAGTAGTGTTTCCTTCTGTGTACTGCATTTTGTTGTTGTTACTTTATAAAGAACCTTTTTCTTTGCTAAGATGTCATCTATGCCATTTATAGTTTTCGAAGTCTTTCTTCATATGGAATAACTATCGGATAACTATGAATAAGATGATTAGTCTTATGGTTGCCGAGTTTGGGGACAGAATCCATGTTGATTAGAAATTCAAGGCTCGCCATGAAAAATCCTCGTACAAAAAAGAAACAAGAAACAATACCTTTCAACGGCCTCTACTTCTCTGTTTCTTCGATCTCTCTATTTGGACAAAGACAATCAATGGAGAAAGAAGGCACTTCAAACAGATATTCCAATAACAAGAGTATTTAAATGCAGGAAGGGAAACGGATCAATTCGGAACAGGTGAAGAAAAAAAATATGATATTTTACAATGGCAAATTATTTGAATATGTATAATCGTTCCTCGCATATACACCTGAGTAGGAGGTTGAGGGGTTAGGTGCACACGGGAAATTGTTAATGAAATCCACTTCCGGCTTGACAGGCCTGCTTAAGCTTCATCCTCCTTACGGCCCCTGGTATTTCCTGAAGGCCAACTATCTAGGCTCTATGTACCTTAGCATAAATGATCTCACGAGAACCGGTCTACTCAGTGTAATTTGGCTGTAACTTCTCAGCCTCGGATAGCGGTTCCTTTATCCTAGTCGTTGTAATGAGTACTGAGCAGAGAGGTATTGAGCACCATTTTCAAAGTCGCTGGTATTTCACGACAATAGATTGAACCACGGTCTACCGGACGAGATGGGAACACTCTGCCACAGGGACACAATGGTCGGTGTAAATATATCAAGTAGATAGAATAATTTGAACAAAAAAGCATGCTTATAAAAAAATCAATATCAAATGATTTACGAACTACAGCATTGGTAGAGGAATAGCCGTATATAGATTAACAACGAAGCACAAAGAAATATTTCTGTGTTTATCTAACGATAGATGGGTTAAAATATGGAAGCAGGTCCACAGAAAAATACGGAAGAAGTTCCGAAGAATGCCAACCGAATCGAATGCTCATTGAACAGAATAATTTCTTCGGCCTGATCTTCTCAGGCATTCAGATCTTTTCACGTCAGGCAAAGATCCTATCCTCTTAAATTTGCTCAATAATTCACGATTAACTTGGTCTCTAGAGCCCGTTCTCGGGAACTTTTTCTCAATCTTTCTCTCCAATTCCATGAATTTCATTTCTTTTATCTTGCATGCTAATACGTAAACTCGTTCTTGGACATTCATCGTCAATTTATGAGCCTGAATAAATGCAGAAAATGAAACAAAATACGGAAAGCTATTGAAATGTCATATATATTCGAATATTGGATAGAAATTTGCGTTCAATTATACTATATGAAAATATAATAATCATTTCTCCAAAAGAGTTGTTACTTTAGAGACACCCTGTATTAATCGAGTTAGATTGAACTGTACTCAAACAGATTTGGTTGATCACTCAATAGAAACCGTCGCATCACCAATGTCTTTTGACTACATGCTGTGTTGTGGTGATCAATTAAGCAATTCGGAAAAGGGTTGATCGATGAATGAATTAGTTACTTCTCTCTTTTGTTGGAGCAATAAAAAGACTGGATTTAGAAAAAAAAAGCGGACGCAAATGTAATTACACCCGAACAAAGACATTAATTTAGCATAAACTTACATTGTAAATAGAACTCCCCATTAAAAACTTTTTTAGGGGGAATTTTGTTTTTCCGAGTCTTTTCTATTCATAATGATGAATAGGTGTCTATTTTTTTTCTAGCCTTCTAGCTCCATTGGTGCTGCTGCATGTATGAAACGCAGCCAGCGAGCCGGACTGACTTGAAAACGGAAGAAACTTATGATGATAGTATTGGTAACAGTTTTCGTTGGTGGTCTCAAATGTTTCAAATTCATAGATATTGAATAGAGATTATCATCCAGTTATGCCAGGATAACAATTATTTGAAATCTTCCCGATTTCTCAAAAATAGATTATCACTCTAGAGACACCCTGTATTAATCGGGTTAGAATGAATTTTTCTCAAAAAAAAATTTGAAAAAAGTCATGCTTTCCCTCTGATTTATATCAATAAGTTTTCTTGCCCGTAAAATATCTATCCGGATATCGATCGATCGATTTATCGCTTAATCAATAAACTGCTCGAAAATGAAATGTCTCTGCAAAACTATTTTTATGAAAAACAAACTCTGGTCTTAATCTAATATGTGTGCGTGTATGTGTGTGTTGTCTATTGATCACCTATAATCTTTTTTAATAAATATCTTATTTGGTTTCGCCCACGTAGAATCTGAAACAGATGTATATGCAATTCTCTTCAATCGGCTATCATCACCGATAACGAAACATTATTATACATTATATCTATACAATATTTATACATTATAACCCCCAGAGAACTGGGATTACGTCTGTGGTCAATTGCACAGTACTAGTATTTACCGATGAAAAGGCACCGATAGAAAAGTACACAATACTCTGCCTTCTCCTTCGCAAATTAAAAATTAGAGCAAGCATTGAATCTAATAATTTGACTATTCCTTTTCATCGATCCAGTATTCTAGACAAAGTTTTTTTTGATTTTATCGCTTTATTAAATAATTGCTCGCTGTATCTTTTTTGTTGCCCACCTTTGAATTTAATTTGCTCGGAATAGTCTTTAATTTCTATGCCGTTGTCTTTTTATTTGTCTGCTCTAATTTTCAACTTGCTTAATAAAAGGAATAGTATTTACTGACGGCGTAAAGCGAAGAATCACTCTAAGGATAGCTAGTCTTCGGCAGAGCAAGCTCAACCTTCAAAAACAAGACAATCCCAATAATCCTAAAACGAAGGGTATACAACCGATGCATCATCCTGATAGTCACTTATGGAGCTGAAACATGGAACCTAACCAAGAAACAGACCTGCAAACTGAGAAACATACAACGCACACGTGAGAGAATCATGCTCAACCTCACATGGAGAGATCACTAGATAGCACAGCATTTTAGGAAGAAAACGGGAGTCCGAGACATCATAGAACTCAGTATAAAACTTAAATGGTAATGGGTCGGTCACGTCACAAGAATGGCAGACAACCGATGGACATCATGACTCACAACATGAATCCCCAGAGATCACATGCGAAACTGAGGCCAGCAGAATACAAGATGGGGAGATTAACTTGACAAATTCAGAAAATAATGACTCTGCGACGCCCATGATAGAGAAATGTGGTGGATCCTTGGGATGGCCTATGTCCAAAAGACTGATGATGATGGTGATGATGATGATGTAACTATCTTGCGATGAATTTGCCAGTCAATGAAATTATAAGCGATAAATTTACCGCGTATGTTAACGCGATAATTTTCACTCTTATAAATGGTCGACTCCACAAATATTTTCAACTGCAGTCACCTAGAAAGAAATGAAGTTACTTATAAACAACAGCCTTTCTGCAATGAAAAATACTGTATAAAAGTTAGAAATATATATTGTTCTATGTTCAACCGGCATTAGTGGGGCTTTTTAGCCATATTTGAAGAAAGTATTTGTTGATATGAAAATATGACAGAAAGCAAGCAATATCAGAAAAAAACATTAATTTTTCTACAGACTCATGAAAATCAATATAAGTGATGTTGTTCAGAATTGTTCACAGAACTACTCCGTTTCATACACACTCATATAATGCACACGCACGCACATACGCACGCGTACACATACATACGATACCATGACTATTTATCGAACGACGGAATTGTAAAATACGCACATACACATATACGCCTCAAACACATACATGCAGACATATACACATACATTACATAAACTCATACACACATATTTGCATCCTCACATTTGCATAGAGGTCGCGTAAGCACATAATTTCACTTATGCGCACATGCCACATACACACACACATAAACATATCCAGATACACAGACTTACCACATACCCACATCTACACATATACACACATACCACATATTCACACAAATAGACTTACTCAAACATGCCCAATACACATATATATGCATACGGCATGTACATATGTGTGCTTGTTCTCGTGTGTATGTTCGTGAAAAGTATGTGTATGCGTGTGTGTATTCTGCTTTTTTATTAAAAGTAGTTCCAGACATACGTGTACATATCAACGTAATCATATACACACGCCTGCACACACATACATACATATATGCGTGTATGTGTGTGAGAGAGAGAGAGAGAGATTGAGGGTAGCGGGCAGCTGGGTGGGTTGAGCTTAAGTATACGTATTTGTACAGAGAGAGAAACAGACATATTAAATCTAAATGGAATCAATCTTCCTCAAACCAATCGATTTCTTAGCTGTTTAAGCGACAACCATTTATTTCGGACAAATGAATGAGAACGCTGTCATTTTTAGTCGTCGAAACCATTATTTATTATGTATATTTAGTCAGATTGTTAATCAACTCTGGGAGAAAAAACGGCTTCCGTCCTCGGCGTCAAAATGTTGCCAAGGATCAGATTTTTACAACAGTATTACTCATTGATTGATTCTTCCAGACTGGTGTTTTCAGAGTTTATAAAATTTGTCCGATTTGGATGTCTGAGATATTATTGGAACGAACGTCGTCATTCTTATTGCTTATTCCATATTTCGACTTGAGAGTTTTTGCAGTACCCCGTCTCGGAAATTCAGTGATTCTTGGCTTTTGACAGTATATGACAGTACGAGTCGATCGGGCTGGTAATGGAACGAATAGTATACTCGGTGAGCTAAGTTCAAACTCTGACTCGGGTAGTTCGTGTTTACTTCGTACTAATGCCCTTGGAAATGGCGTGGATCCATTTTTTAACCCAGCTATGAGTAAAATAGCGCAGGTTGAAGTGAGTGCTGCAGCATCGGGTGCTTGCCGCCTCTAAATCTAATTCACATAAAGCGAACAGGCCTAGTAAGTAGTTATCGGATATGTGGAGCCCAAATTGGAACGTCTGGAGCTGTGGCCTGCGCAAAGGCACGACTTGCTTTCTATATGACGGTATAAAAAGGTGGGAGCCGAATTAAAAATGTAAAAACGTTCTTGTGATAATTTCCTGGTTTCTTTTAAGGAAAAAATATCAGTATTTCTGATCAACCAAAAAGAATGCTAGAATAGACATGATGGGCTGGGAACGGTAACCCACTTGGTACTATGCAAACAAGTAGGATTTGATCATAGAAATCAATGATATATGCACAAACAAGAATCTTTATTAGAGACTAAAGGCATAAAATTCCATCTGACTGAGATCAGAATGGATCACTGAATATAGATCTGGACAGCAGGTCTTTTTAAAGTCAATAAGGGGAAGAAAACTTGTCAGGCAATGGATTTCACTGTTCTAACGGGCCACAGAGTAAAATTGAATGAAGTGGAAAACTCGGGCCAATAACTACAAAAGTGGGAAAAAAAATCGTGGAACATTTAGGCGACGGTTATGTCAATCGTTTTTGGAGCACTTGGAACGGCCCCCAAGAATCTAGTAAGAAGGCTGGGATAACTAAAAATGATACAAAAAATCGAGACTATCCGAACGACAGCATAACTGAAAACAACAAGAATATTAATTAGAATTATGGACGATTGAGAAAACTTGCAATCATTTGTATTCCAGCAGTTACTGTGTTACCCTACACATCCAATAATGATATGAAAAGCCTTGCGAGGAGGTTTGAAGAACGGGAAATCCGAGGAAGAATCGATGACAGCATTACTAAAATAAGCTAAAATACTGAGGAGAGTCCTGGAGTATTGAGGAAACTTGTAGTCATTTGATCTCCAGTGGAAGCCACCAGTTACCACTGGTGTTGAAACTTTGTAAGAGTTGATAGTTAAAGAAATAATTTACCTCTGCCAAAGAAGTTGGAAGAGGTTGATGTATTCACTCATGTCTGCCCATTTGTCTGTCGGTCTGTCTGTTTGTTTGTCTGTTCATCTGTCTGTCTCTTAGTCTATGTGTCCACACAAAATATCTCAAATAGTTTTCAATAAATTTCTATTAAATCATCCTAAGGGGTAGGCCATGGGACAAGGAAAAAAGTTGCTAGATTTGGGACGGGGTCTAGAATTATCTTTCATTAAGAGATATTTTCACTCTTTTTTGTATATATTTATGTATTTTCACTTGTTTGTCTACACAATATGTTCTGAATGAATTTCAATGGTATTTTGTGCGAGGTTCGGCCAAAGGCCAGGAAAGAATTGATTAAATTTTGGGGCAAGCCCAAGAAATTTTTTCGAGTAAGAGAGATTTCCCGTAAGAAAATAGTCCGTAAATTGGAAAATAGAGACTAACAGACCTCCCCTACACCGTAGCTATTTATGAACTTATTAGAAACCGTCAACTAAAACAGCCACCCAAACTGTCGACATGAGTTTCGTTTGTTTTTAAGTGAATCTGTCTGTGTGGCCGGCTGTGTGTATATCGCACATACAGGATTCTTCGATGGAACCCGAGGGCTTAAAATTTTAAAAATTACTCATAATCATTTTTTCTTGGATTCCCTCCAAAATAGTTCTTTTACAATGCAAGTCTACGCTAAATTGGTTGCTTAGTTATTGTCCGGTAACGTTAACGTGTTTTTTTTTTGTTTGTTTTATTTTTTGAAAAATTCGAACTTTATCAGCGATCGCGGACCAACGAACGGTGAAAGCAGTAATTTATTAATTGATCATCCCTTTTTTTCAAATCATCTAATTGATCACCCCCAACACAGCATTCTGCCAAAAGACATTTTTCACCTGACGGTTTCTATTGAGTGACTAATCAGACCTGTTTTCATTCGGTGTTTTACGTGCGTACGGTGATGGCAGAGGTATACGCTTTCGGGGTGCTTTTTAGTTCCTTTTGTATTGAATTATAAAGCTGATACTTTTCCAGTCTGCCAACCACAGTGTACAATCGAGTGACTGCATTATCATTGCGTGAAATGACTGAGAAAATGGCGATAAAAATAATAAAGTTTCATGTCAAGAAGAAGGAAAGTTACTTTCTGCTCAAGTTTTGTCAAATCCTCCCAAGCACCAACAACGAATCAATAGAAAATCGATATTGTGTCTGAGTTATTAGCTTGAACGGATGAACATCAATCGATATTTCTCATCAGCAGCTGGGGCAGCCACCTTTTAACGTCCGTCGTTGGACATAGACCCTCCCCACGAGTCACCAGACCTCACGATCTGAACTTGTGTAAATTCTCCCGCTGTCTTATTTTTGCCAGCCACGATTTCGCCTATGATCTATTGAGATCCAATTTGTGAGTTATTATGTTCACTGGTTCTCGCAACATGACCTAGCCATTGACATTTCTGTTTTTTTTTATTTCTATGATATCTCTGACCACCGTTTGTTCTCTAATATAATGTGCTGTCTAGTGATCTCTGCGTGTGATGGTCCTCACCAGTACACGTTGCAGGCTCTTAGTTTGAGAGCCAATCTTTCACAATCTACACTATAATGATATGTGTCTGCCTATCAGTCGCATGTGAAAATAAGTTTTAAAATGTCAAGGTAGATAATTATTAAATGCTGACGTTTGCCATATTTATTTGCGTTTAAATGCGTTGGTAATTTGGGTTTGTTCGAATCATAACACATTGCTGAAATTTTCTTGGTTTGAGAGGCCTTTATTCTTAAATATATAACCCAAACAAGAGGAATGCATTGACCCATTATGAGGAAGGAGAGAGGAAACTAACAAAACCATTTGACTACAAAGAAATAATTTTTTAATATGCATGTAAATAAATAGTATATATATATATATATATATATATATATATTAAAGACAATGATCATTCTGAGTAATATGTTATCATTAAATTGTTGTTGAGTTAGGGTTGTGCCCTTCTTAAATTATCTCATGTACAATATATTGTTTTTTGGAGATTTTTCATCGAATATTACATAAGTTTTTATTTGTACACGAATGATAACCGCCAATGAAGCGACGGTTCATAGATCATCTAAACTGAAACATAAACAGCAGAAGACTAAGTATGGGAAAATACCAAATATTTCGCATTAACCATGTTATAACAACTACCTATGTTTTGGTGTAAAAGAGGACACTTGAAACATCCGAGAAACATTCCCGAAATGGGGTCGTCTTTTTGGTGAAATATAGAAATAGTGACTGGACACTAAGCTAAAAGCATAAAAGACTGAAATTGGAGTCTCGTCTTCTCTGAAGGTAGCTTTGTCCACTGAAATATACGGCAATAATCAATATTCTTTGTCATGTCGTACTCGATAAGTGATTGCGTCGTATGAAATAAGAATTTAAGTAATTGTATATCAATATATACGTAATTGCATCGTATCGATTAGATATTTTTGTTATGCTGTACTCGATAAGCAATCCTGTCTACCCAGAAATTGGAAAATGTCCTCACACAGATACAGGGAGTGAAGTCACTAATTCTCTAGAACTGGAGTCACCAATCTTTTCTGCGAGATGGCCTTGTTTAATATTGACAATATCCTTGTGGAGCATCCCTCCAAGAAAGGGATTTAATCACCGTCAGAATATAGGTAATAAGTCAAATATAAAACATTTGTAAGTGGTTAATACATTTAATTTTGTTTGTAAAAGTGTTTAACTAACAAAATTATAATGGAAGATCCAAGGAAATTTGTTTTTATTTTACAAATAAATATCGCTAAACCATATTCGTTCCGCTGTGAGCCGATTGGAGATGGATCAAGCCATCAAACAAACAAAAAAGCAAAGGCTCCCCGGCCAGATGACATCACCATCGACCAACTAAAAAAAGCTGGCAAAGTAATCACAGGGATAATGGCTATTCTATTCTACAAAGTCCCAGAAGATTTGAACACTGCAATCATAATGCTATAATATAAAAAGAAAGACCTCACAATTATGCTACCACCAACCGAATCACAAAAACGCTTGATGAAAAACAACCACGGGAACAAGCTGGCTTTAGAAGGAACTACTCGACCATAGACCATCTTCAACCAGCAGAATATAAAATACTATTCACCGTAGTATCTATCGACTTCAAGACGGCCTTCAACTCCGTGGAAGCTCCGAAGGTCATTGGTGCTATCACTCTACCCCCAACCCCCCAATATTGGAACATATATACCGTCACGGCTGTTCCTTTATAAAACTGCATGAAAACTCAGAGCCCTTCAGCACCAAATAAGGTAATACAAGGTGATACCAACTGAACACTCCCCAGCCTATCTTGATCTTCTGAGGAAATCAGAAAAAATGGCGAATACCTTAGCAACCTCAGATTTTTCAGACGCCATCAAACTTTTATGACCTCCAACTAATGCTAGACGGTCTAAATGGGGAAAAAAGCAAGAAAATTAGCCTTCACACGAACTTCAGCGAAGGAAGGGTCATGTACAACACACATGATGAAGACAAACACACAACGATTGAAATCGAAAACGCAGAGCTGGGGAAAGTAGACCACTATATCTACCTAGGTCCACAAATATCCATGAAATTCTCAAAAGGAATCGAACGAAGAATCGCCCTAGCATAGGAAGCCTTCGGTAGTGCAAGTTTAAGTTTTAATAACAAGAATATGTATCAATCCTAAAAATAAGGGTACACAATCAATGCTTCCACCTTGATTGTCACCTATGGAGCTGAAAAATGAAATCTAACCAAGAGACTGCCCCAAACAGTGAACCATGCAACATGCACATGAAACAATCATGCTCAACATTACATGGAGTGATCACAAGATAATACAATATATAAGGGAAAAAACGTGAATCTGAGAAATCATACAATCTATTGGAAAATCCCAATGGCAATGGACTAATCATGTTGTAAGAATGTCAGGCAACCGCTGGATATAACGACTCACAACATGTGACACCCATGATAGAGAGGTGTGGCGAATCCTGGGGAAGGTATACGTCCAACAGCGATGAAAGACTGATGATGAGGATTACTGGTCCACAGACCGATATTTTGAGATCACTGCTCTAGAACAGCTTTGAGTAGCAAAATCTTTTCCTGTATTTTTGCCAAGATAACGTTACTATATTTGTTCCGTGTCGTTGAAGTGAAAGCAATGTTACCCTGAGGAAAAAAAATTTCATTTGGAAATAGAGAGTCAATTCAAATAAGCACACGTGGTTTCTTTTCTAATAAAAGTGATGAGAAACGTCCCGGAGTTTTGCAGAGAATAGAAATGGCTTGCATACATGCGTGAGTGTTGGTGCACGTTCATATATCAATACATAAGGACATAACTGTAGATACACGCATTTTACTTGTGACTTCTCTTTGTACGTATTTATAACCTTATCAAATATATTGATGAGCAAATCTATAGATATAAATAAACCAATGTATATATATGACCATAGATATGATAATATAAATACTTATGACATTTTACATGAATAAATGAATTTGTATGTCTGCACATGCTAATATTTTTGTGTGCTTATAGGATTCTTTGAAGTTTTCCGTGTATTGATAAGTATATATATATATATATAGATAGATAGATAGATAGATAGATAGATAGATAGTCTGGAATTGTTTACAGCTTTATACATACACTCACACACACACACACATATTTAGAGAGAGATAAAAAATTGATTGATTGATAGATGAATAGATCCATAGATATGTGTTTGTGTATGTTTTATATACGCACACATATGCATATGTACAGATATATGCGTGCGTGCATGTTTTTATCTATTTGTGAGAGAGGAGAATAAATAGTTTTGTAACCTAAGGAGGTTAAAAAAACATGCATTCATAGCAACAAAAATGAATTATTCAACATTATTTTTCTGCCTTGCACTTAATTCACTGGTGAATATTGATTACACAGATCGAAATTTATCATCTAGTAAAAGAACAAATTAAAGTCGGACAGAAATTGTGTATATGTATAATTGTACTCACTGTATAGCATCGCCAATAACTGAGCACACTCTACCACTTTTTATGGAAATTTAATTTCCCAAACATAGCAGGATTTTATTATTTCTCGTGGAACGTTACACAATCAAAACGAATATTACCAAGTATTATTCATAAGCAAAGTCTGCTGCATTGAATCTGTTGAAATATTTTAAAAGCCATTACTGATTACATTCCTAATAGAGGATTTAAATGAAGTTAGATATATATAGAGTACACAATTTTAAAAATGTGTTTTCAATGTACAGACGTTTAGTTCGGTAATGGCTCCACACAGGAAATGACTCTCTTTCGACTTGAAAGAACGTGTTATTTATTTCCAAGATCTGAACAAGGGCTACGAAAATAGTTACAAGACTGAAGATGGGTAAAAACATTGTTACCAAAAATGTGCAAAATAACAAGAAAAGCGTAAATCTCGGAGGTGTACAGAAGCGATCAGATCGATCATGGAAGCAAACACCAAGGGCTATTGGTTTTATTAATAGATTGGTTGATGAAGACCAGAGAAAATCAGCTGCGGATGTTACTAATGGGGTCAAAGAAGTACACACTTTTAATGTTTCTACTTCAACAATCAAACATGCCCTGAACAGAACGGCGTACATGGTCGTCTGTGGCACAGGAAACTGCTACTGAAATCGAGACACAAACAAGACCGTTTGCCCAGGAGAGTAAGGATAAAAAAAATATTCAACGTTTTGGGATAGCGCACTGGGGTCAGATAAAAAATAAATAAACCTATTTGGGTCTCATGGCATTCAACGATTTCGGCTGTGTCATGGTGGGGTTACAATGAAAAGCATTTGGTACCAACAGTTAACGATGGGTGATGGAAAAGTCATGGTCTGGGTCCTCTTGGGTTGGATTAGCTCTCATGACACCGGTGAGCTGAGTTCCATCGAAGGAATAACGAATGCTGAAGTTTACAACAATATATTGAAAGAAAATATGCTGCCTTCATAAAAAAGAGAAGATCTGAAGAAGAGCTGTGTTTCAGCATGACAATAATCCAAAATACTCCGCCAAATCAACAGAGTTTCTGAAGAAGTAAAAAGAAGTAAAAGTGCTCGATTGATCTGAGATGTCACTTGATTTAAATCCAATTGAGCACTTTTAAAGTGTGCTT
Organism: Thysanoteuthis rhombus; assembly: GCA_963457665.1. Taxonomy (NCBI): domain Eukaryota; kingdom Metazoa; phylum Mollusca; class Cephalopoda; order Oegopsida; family Thysanoteuthidae; genus Thysanoteuthis; species Thysanoteuthis major. The sequence goes on from OY735218.1 coordinate 29,551,071, forward strand.
CAAAGAAAAGTGGAAGAACAACCTTCCTATAAAACTGATTCGAAAGAATGCACGCTGTCAGTGCCGAAAACATTCCGCAAATTTAGCACAAATTTAGTCAATATAGTCAAGACTGCAAGCAGTAATAGACAATAAATGTGATCGCGCCAAATATTGATTTTAAGTAATCATTTCTGTAGGGTGTATTCATTTTTAGACGGCAACGTCTTCATATTTGGGACAATCTTTGTTTTGCTGCTCAGTTAGGTTATAAATAATACCTGATCAAATCCGAATTGTGATATTCCAATAGGAATAATAAATTGTGCTGTTTGGTTCAAAGGAGACTCAACTTTCTATAAAGAATGAGGTGGGACGTAATCAATTATGGGCGATATTCTGTGTGTGCATGTGTATGTGTGTGTGTACGCAAGGTGTGTATACAGCCTTAAAATGAAATATAAACATATAAAAGTGCACGGTAAAAATTTATACATATGTGAGTACATATTTATATACTCCAGTACTTTCATTTTATTTTGGGGGGCACCAGGTGTTTGTTGTAATAACATACTTGTTTTCTCACGAACTCACGTTTATTAGATTTTTTTGTGCTCGGCTGAGGTCTGACCTGGAACCGTGTTCTTGTTAAAACCCTAGATTAGATTTTAAACTAGTTAGAGCTGTCAGTTCTGACAAGATGCAGCCAAAGTATGAAAAATAACAAGTGTTTAAGCACGGAACGGAAGATTGCTTAGTGCAGTGGTCCCGAACCACCAGGCTGTGGACTGATACTGGACTGCAAAGCATGTGCTTCCGGGCGGCGAGGAAGTGATACAAATTACATGTGTATTCTTTTATTTCTTTTGTAAGATTTTATCTTTTTTTAAATTCATTACCTACACTTTGTTAGATAAACCGAGAATCGAGTGTATTAGCCACTTGTAAGCGACATATTCCAGACAGATTCCGGAGATTAGGGCGTATCTCAAGGTATATCAATGTCTAACAAAAGACATTAAAAGACTAATGATGATGATGATGATCACCACCCCCACATCACCCGTCGGTCGGCCTGCACGAATATTGTCACTATCAAACCGGTCCACCCGAAGTTGAGGACCCTTGGTTTAAATACAAAACGGAAGAAAGACGCTCAGTGTACGGAACTAATTACGCCAAATTCGATTTCATAGCATCCAAGACAAAAGAGATTATTTTTCAACTCCAGGGGTTAAAATGATTTTTCGTCTGTGCTCGTTTTTATCTCGGCGAGCCAAACTGTAGTTATTATCGTGATGAGCCACAAAATAGTTCTCAGACCGTTTGCAGCGACTCAACTATCAGCAGCAGCAGACCTTCCCCAAGATTTGCCAAACCAATCGATCGTAGCTGTTGCGAATCCAATACTTTGTGAACTTGTCTAGTTCGTTACACCATCATTTTGCCGGGCAGTCCCGGATATTATCTCTGGGAATTCATGTTGTGCGTCAATATCCAGCTGATGTCCAGCAACTGTCTGACATTCTTGCAAGAAGACCAGCCCATTGCTATTTGGGTTTTCTAATGGCTTCTATAATATCTCTGACCTTTGATGTGCTGCGACGACCTCTCTAGCGTACCACGTAATTTCTTTTCGAGAATGAAAACATGTATTTCGAGATCTCAACCTTTTAGCGACGGATGAAAGGGAAAAGAGGCAATAAGTATGTATATCAGAAGGCTGATATAAAAGTTTCATTCATTGACAACTGAAATGTTGTTGTCCAATTCATTTCCTTTTTTACGGTGAGTCGACTTTCAGTGCACTCCTTAATTACAACTCAAAGTGAATATTTGATATTACGATTACGAATACTTCTATTGTGCGAATACAATAACACCAAATATGGCGTTCAGTGATCAGGTAAAAATGAAACGTAGGATTTGAGATGGTTAGCTTTTTTCATCTGACAGCAGTAGGGTTTTAGTGACTCAAACAGTAGAGTAGATGCCCAAAGTAAAAGGGATACGGGATCGAGTCTCACAGAAAGCTTATTCTGTATTTCTGATCTGCACTGTTTAAAAATTGCTGTAGACTGACGGATTAAGTCGTTACGATGAAAAGTAACTAAGAATAAAATGAAAAAAATTTTAGTAAAAAAAATGTTTCATCTAATGAAAATTCAAGATTCGTTACATGAACAATATTCTAACCATCACTACAGTAATGAGTTCGATCCTTACTGGGTGCTACTCTACTGCCAAACCTTAAATACTGAAGTATACTATACTTGATATTTACCAAGTTTTGCTTAGTGGTGGGCACCCCATTGAGTATATCTAAAAGTATAATGGTTTGTTACTCCCAAGTTTTGTTGCATGCTTCAGCTTAGTGATCTTTGCAAGTACTCAAGTCTGGTCGAAACCAGGACCTTATTCCTATAAGTTTTTTGGCCACCTTTGGCAGGATGCAAGTTAACCGAAGGGAAACCTCCACGTCGAAATTTGTCCTTATAATTTTCCACCATCTTCACTCATACCGTGAATACGAACCCGGGACCTTCTGCATATTGGACAGACATGCTAACCATTATACTATGTTGAGTAACACAAGCTTGTTAATCATTTCTGCACTGATTCCGCAACTGAAGATTCCATGGACTGACTGAATTTCGAAAAAGATATTCGAAGAACCCCAAAGGATTTCTCGAAATCACTAGTTTCACAATCTTACTGCAACAAATATACCTCTACCAACTTCGTCGGTATACGTTATGAATATGAATGATTATATAGGGACCAAAGTTGATTTTCTTGTTTTTCATCTTATTTCAGTATCCTTTTTGCTGATATCGTTGGATTTACTGCACTTGCATCGCAATGCACGGCTCAAGAATTGGTGAGAATTTTGAATGAATTGTTCGGTAGATTCGATCAACTGGCTAAGGTGAGTTGTTCATTTTTTTATTTGTATATTTCTGCAGAAGTCATTGAAACGGAATATTTGAAAATAGAACTGTCAGTCATTTTTGCTTCTTCCCATGCACTTCCAAAACGAATTCAGGCTCCCAAATCTTGACCCATCAACTGCAGATGGCAAAAGTTTCCATCATTACAGTTCTATGAATAACCTTCCGTTTTATTGTAATTGATGACAACCCAGTTCTTCCTTTGTACCGGAGCGTTTATCTTGCAATGGAGAATTTTCAATAGACTATCTTGCAATGGATAACTATAACTCTTCGGCACCTGCTGCAGTTGATGGGCTAATAGTTCCAGATTTCAAATTTGTCTTATTCACTTTCACTAGGTCTAATAGCTCGAGTAGGATTTTTGCTTCTGTGGTTGAAGAAGTGACTATTCACGAAGTGTATTGAAATGGGTACCCTTCTACAGCGGCCTTGTAACAGACTAAGCTAAAGGTAGTAACTATTCAGGATATTTGAATGAGATCAACGGGTAGCAAGCAATTCAGTGACTGAGTGAGTAACGGCTCGGAGAAAAATTTCGGCTTGCCAAGTTCGAACTCTGGCTAGGACACTTGGCACTAACGGCCTTGGGAAAGCCATGGATTCATTTCACCCTCAAACGTTAACTGGGTGTCGCCACCTCGGGTGGTTATCGCCTCTAAACCTATTAGAGCAGGGGTGGTTGAAATTGTAGCGAGTGCAAGGGCACTATCTACTTGAAAGACGAAGATCAAATGACAGTATTCCTTTATATTCTATCTTTGATCAGATAAATGAGATCAAACACTTCAAAACATCTTAGCTCGAAATTGAGATAGTTGGACATTTTCCACCGGGGACGAGGGTTCGAGACCTGGTAAAAGCAAAGGATTTGAATGTTGATTTTCAAAGCAGACAGATTGGCATATCATAATCTTCCCATCCCATTTCCCCCGATTTGGGCTTGTGTCTGGCGACGTTTGGCAACGACCGTCAATCTCCATTGAGTTCTTGGAAACAGCAGATTCTTTCATTCAATTGATATTTGCTGCGAAATGGAGGACGAGTTGCTGAACAGTAAATGTTACAAAGAATGGAAACGGGGATCTGAGATCAAACTCCGGCGTCCACCTGGTACTAATGTCTTTGGAAAAGTCATTTATCCCTCCCCCTTTTTTTTTGAACATGTCCTAGGACAACTGGCTGGGTAGGGCCCATCATTCTCTCCCCTATGTTATACACTTATTTGGGAGAAGGCCCACGTCCAATAACAGAACTTAAAGCTTGATCAATCATGTCTGGTTAGTCTTTAAACAGAAACTGTTATGCAACCAACGTCTTTTTGTAGGATTCCGTATAAGAGTGATCAATCAAATTTTCTTACAAATGCATGATCAATAAATAAGTTGCTTCTCTCGCTTTTGTTGGACAGTGATCGCTGAAAAAAAAATCCGAATTTTCCAGAAAAAAAACAAGTGAGAATGTTATCGGCCAGTCAGTCAACCAGCCAGCTCATCTTTTTAAAAAAAGTACTGAGGAAACCTATGTCGACTGTTCTAGAGGCGGTTTTGGTCGACGGCTTTTAAAAAATTTATCATCTGTCCTTATCTTTTTTTTATGTGAATCCCACACTGAATCCCACACTATTGACCAATTTTTTTCTCTCCCTTACAGAACAACAACTGCCTACGCATTAAAATCCTCGGTGATTGCTATTACTGTGTGAGTGGACTGCCCGAGGCCAGGCCAGACCACGCGAAATGCTGCGTGGAAATGGGCCTGGACATGATTGATGCCATTTGGTAAGTAGAGTCTTCTTGTACTCTGCCTTGAAACAGGGCCAGTTGGGAACTGGCCAAAGGCTTAGGTTGTTGTTTGAGCAAGTTTAACTTCTTTGCGTTTTTCTTCTTTTTTTTTCCTCTTCGGCACGATTTTTTTAAATCATTGATGTGTTGGTATACGACAGGGGGCGGATTCAGAAGTGTTGATAAAATGAAGGAAATGTGAGCGCTCATCTATTCTAGGGCAAACCAGATATTTTAATCGAAGGAACATGGGGATATCTATTCGGTAAATTTTTGTGTAATGACAATCCCGCCCCGCTGAATATAGAGAGATACATAGACATTTATTTGTATATATACAGATATATAAGACAGCTGATAATTCGATAACACAGCTAATAAGATCTGAAGTCATAAATGTCTGGCTTAATGACTTTGACGCCTCCTCCATTTATACATACATATTTAAGGAATGATAATTTTTAATAAGCCTTAACCAGTTTCGTACGTGTCTTTATAGAGCTAGTATGATTCTGCTTCTGGAACTCGGCGTCGACTTTCCAGTAAAAAAAAAAAAAAATTTACTGAACCTTCCAGAGACCTTCTACGAAACTGGTTAAGGCTTACCAAAAAATTACTATACCTTAAAACCATAACTTATCAATCAAATACATACATAGATATATAAACACACACTGATAAAGAAAAATCTATCTTTGACTTACATGAAAGATAATCTAATTTATAATGTTGTTTGGCAAAGGTTCCAGTAAGAAGGGGTCCTTTGAATTGAATAACTACAAAAAGCACCGAAAATAACTTTCTTTCGCCCGTGGCCCTTGTTAGGAAGAGGGTTTCCACGTACATGAATGTAGCTTGCCTCTTGGCTGAAATAGTTGTGAAGACAGAGGTCGATGTTCGAACCCTGGCAAAAGCTACGTTTCGACTGCTGATTAAGTAAGGTTGCCCCCCCCCTGGAAGATTGGCACATGATCTTCTTCCCCCATTCCTCCTATTTGATTAAGCCATGTGCAGTAGACAGCTAAAATACATTCATTCGCCATACAGACACCCATACACACACACACACAGATGAGCCCACTGATACGTAGGAAGATCAATTAGTTCCCAACCCAAAGAGGAATACGGCAATAATCTTACACAACAAATGTTTTTTTCAACGCAATCTCCCAAATTCAGTGGTGAATATTAATTATATACATCAAACATTCTACGATGAACCTTTCAGATCAAGATTCAGTTAATAGCTACGTGTCAGTCTACGGACTCATTGATTCATCTTTATATATATATATATATATATATATATATATATATATATATATATATCAATCATTATCGGCAGCGGCAGCAGTTATTTCAGGTCCACTGCTGGACGAAGGCCCTTCCCAACGAGATTATTAAGAAACGGATGTATAATCCGACAGAATGATTATGAATGTATCATATTATTTGAACTGACCTCCCATTATTACTCAGAGAATGTGTCACTTGGCCTAGATAGCACAAATAAAATAAACAATACAGAATGAGAGAGAGAGAGAGAGAGAGAGAGAGATTATAAACATATACTTACATGTCAAGTATGTATGTGATTGTGTGTGGCTGTTTGTGTTGGTAGGTGTATTGGATTGGCGTGCGTGCGTGCGTGCGTGCGTGCGTGCGTGCGTGTGTGATTTATCTATATTCTGTCGTCTGCAATGAAAGGTTTACCATTCTTATTTCCTGTGATTATGGCTTCGAAAATAATCGCAGACGCAGGAAGGAGAACTTGTCTGATTTTTGCTTATATGACGTATATCTATTTCTGGCATGTTCCGTGATCTCTGAGGAAAGTGCACCTCACCGGGCCGATTGCATGAAATCAAATTAATAATAGAAAGACACACCAATAAAAGGCTTTCCCTCCCGGGCCAGGTGATGAATTGATCAGTCATTCGGGTGTTATTAAAATCTGATGGTCTAAATGAAGACGTGGAAATTGAGGAAATTGAAAGAGTCAGGGATGAGAGGTGTACTTGATTGCTCAGAGGGACGGACTCGATAACGTTCTTTACGACGAGGAGACCCGGAAGGAAAGAGAGATTGCTTGCAAGATAGAGTCATGAATGAAGAGACAAGGAGAGATAGAGAGTCAATAGATTTCTGTATATGTTTGCGCATGCACGAGCGCGCGTGTGCATGAGCGTTCACATATATCCACTAATATGTCTGTAACAATGGACTCTTCTACTTTTTTTAACATGAATGAAGAGACAAGGAGAAATTTGAGCTAATATATTTCTGTATCTGCCGGTGCGTGCGTGTTCATGTGTTCGTGCATGTGTGTGTGCGTGTACGTGTGTGCGTGAGTATGTGTGTACATGCGTTCACTTATAACTTATATAATAAATAATGGACTCTTCCACTTGAAGGTAAGAATTTGCATAACTGAGAAGACAAGGATGAAATACGTTTTCTTGTTTGGCTGTGCATTCGTGTGCGTACGCGAACATGTGTGTATGTCTGTGTGTGTCTGTGTGTATTTGTGTACACATGTTCACGTATTTCTACTGATATCATGAACAGTGTGATTTTTTTCTGTTTCTCCTTACGTAACAAAGGACTCTCCCAATCAGAGTTCATAAGGTCAAAAAAAAAACTATTGTATGTCACAGTTAACGACGTGGGCAAGGGACTCAGTGAGCCGAGTTCAGAATTCCCTCGGAGCTGTTTACAATTTTAGAAAAATGGGGCCGCTGCAGGAATCGAAACTGCGACCGATGGGGTAGCCGCTTCAACGTAGCGTTGCTCTTAAAACACACAAACACACACACACACACACACACACACACACACACACATATATATATATATATATATATATATATATATATATATATATATATATATATATATATATATATATATATATATATATATATATATATATATATATATATATATATATGTCTGTGTGTCTGGAGTTGTGTATTTCCCGAAAGTGGGCGTTCTAATTTTCAAGATAACGAGCCCTCCCTGCAGTGAAGATTTGGACAATGCGATGCATATATACGAACACGTACGTACTCTCTATGTACGTCTGTATATGTAAATTAAAAAGAACGATGTACTTTTATACATACATAATTACGAGATCTGAGGAATGGATAGCCTGTTACGGATATTAGCTGAATTTCGATATATATATATATATATATATATATATATATATATATATATATATATATATATATATATATATATTACAACATTTCGTGCCTAACACGCTCACCAGCAACTGTCAATATGTTTTTTGCTGTAATCAGGAAAACGAAAGGCCCGTTCACATTAGAGTAATGTATCCTTCTATTATCGAATCAGGTTTAATTGTTTTTGAAAATCTGTTTTTCATTTCTTTCTCCTTGTATTATTACAAATGGAAAATATGTCATGAACTATGCATATATATATATATATATATATATATATATATATATATATATATATATATATATATATATAAGAGAGAGTGTGAGAGAGGGAGAGAGAGATAGGAAGATAGTGGCAGATAGAGAGGGGAAACGATAGAGAGAGGCAGATAGATAAGGGCGGACTAACATATATTATCTAAGTTTATGAGCGTGCATTCGTCTATTAGTGAATACCAGTGCATATCGATGTATGCTTAACTGAAAAGCTTCATGCATACATAGACGTGTGTGTGAATGTGTGTGGGTGTGTGTGTTCGTTTGTGTGTATGTGTTTCTTTCTGTCTGTCTGTCTGTCTGAATTTCTTTGTGAATGATTGTGTTCACACGTGTGTAAATTAATTTCTTCGCAACGCTCAGGGCTCTCTATTTGAAGTAACAATTTCAATTAATCCAGTCATATTGGTTCAAAAAGATATCTTGTGTATGAAAAAGTCGACACGCATACACGTACACATAGACACACACTCACGCACATACACACATATATATATAGAGAGAGAGATATGCACATATATATATATATATATATATATATATATATATTGTCTCTTTTATGTATATGATTTCATCTTTTTTATTTCTTTATTTTTTGTCTTTTGGTTGTTTAAGATATAACGAAAATAAATTGATTTGCAAAAAAAATTCTAATAAAGATATTGCAATGACCTAAAACTTACGATGGCAGGCCTTCGAGATATTTTCCATCATCATCATTATCATCATTATCATTATCATCATCTTTCCAAGTCCGGAGTTGGACATAACCCTTCCTCGGAGTCTGTTGTTGTATTGGTAAGACTTTGGGAGTGATGGATTGTCACCCCAATAGTAAGATGGGTTGAAATTAGTAGAAAAACAGTTCAGGTTAGTTACTCTATAGAAACCGTCACATGAACAACGTCTTTTGGCAGCATGCTATGTTGGTGGCAATCAATCAAAAAACTGGAGAAAGGGCTGATCAATTAAGTTATTTCTCTCACCTTTTGTTGAGCTGTGATCATTAAAAAAAGCCTGAACTTTCAATAAAGAAAAGTGTGAATGCTACTGGACACAAACTAAGAAGAGTATTTTGGATGAACTTACATTATAAATCGAACCTCTCCCTAAGAACTTATTTTGGAGCGAAATTCTTTTGGGGGGAAAACATTGTTATTTCTTGGCATAATAAAGAGTCAATGCTTAAATTTCTAGCCATAGAGCTCTATTGGTACAGCCTGTACGTATCTTACGGTCATATATATATATATATATATATATATATATATATATGTGTGTGTGTGTGTGTGTGTGTGTGCATAATCAGCTGAATCAACTTTAAAACTGAGGCAACTTACGTAGGCAGTTTTGGTTGACAGTTTCTAATAAGATGGCTGAAACCTCTGTCTTCGCCTGGGATGAAGTTGGAAATTCTCTTGTCTCTTCAAGAAGAGACAGCATTCTTAAAATTATCAACCCGAAATATTTCTATTAGATTTGCAGCTAATGACGTGATAAACTATATAATAATAAGCAATTCCTACGTACGTATGTCACATTGTACAGGGTAGACAACTCCTTTGATTGGGGAACAGCTCAGCAAACTTTTTATCTGTTTAAATCCCAAATCGATATTGTAAAACTTTCGCAATTTATGCCTCGATTACTAGATTTATTTATGAAAAGACTTCTTTGTAAAAAAGATTAGTGTAAATATATTTACCTACAACAAACGTTGCCAGGACTACGAGAGCCGAATTTCATTCAGACCAAATTGAAAAACGTTAAACGCATTCATAGAGAGAGGGGAGGAGAGAGTAGGAGAGATATAGAGGGGAGAGATAGAAGGGGGAGGAGAGAGTGAAGACAAGCCTATGAGAGCCGAATTCACTTTCCTTCGAACCAAACTGGAAAGGTTTGAGAGCTTCTATAAGGAGAAGGGGGTCTATGAGAGCCAAATTCACTTTCTTTCTAAAAAGTCGTAGGCTGAGGAACATGAAGTCTTCTCACATCTCCAGCCCTCCTCACCTATAATCCTTACCTTTCACAGCAGCGCTGAGATCTGTACCGCCTCCACCGTGCCCTTTCCTTGGCAGTAAGACCATCGTGTTCAGTGTCTTTGGTACGGTTCCGTGTGTACCTACTATTACTGGTACTCCCCTGACTTTTATGTCCTGGTATTTCCCTAGCCTTTCTATCTCTTTAGTATTTACCCTGTGATCCACAGATACGACCAAGTGTATTATTTAGCCGATTTTCTTTCCCTTGCCCACAATTACCAGGCCTGATCATCTCGTTGTGATTGAGTGGTCAGTTTGGATGTCAAAGTCCCTGAGTAATTTGTGGCTTCTATTTTCCAGGGATGTCTCTGGATTGTGCTGATACCATTTATCTGTATTGTCAAATCCCAGTCGTTCGATCAGTTCCCAATGTATAACTGTTGCTACCTTCTTTTGTCTGTTTTGTACTGTTTCTGGGCTCGTTGACTACAGTCACTAGTTAATCCCTTTCTCTGCATAGGCGGCATTTGTTGTTTGTTTGGGTTCTGTCAATTTTCACCTCATCATAATTTGTCCTGATGCATTTGTTTTAGGCTGCCATGGTGAAAGATTCTGTTTCTTCATTCAGGTTCCCTTCACATAGCCATGTCCATGATCTCTAGTCTACGACATTTTGTACCTATCTTTTTAATTTCCCATATAGTTTTTTCAGTTCCAATTTTTCTTTCCTTGTGTGCTGTACTGCTCCTTCGTTTGCTATTTTTGTTATTGTTCGTTGCTCTGCTTCGGGGGCTTTTCACAATGTCTTCACTGATGGCTTACACATGCTTTTCTAATCCTGTTTTAACTTTTTAAACACAGTCGTCTATGCTGATGAGTCTTCTACCGCCCTCTTACCTCTTAACATACAGTCTATCCGTGTCATCTCTGGGGCGTAAAGCCTTGTGCATTATTATTATTATTATTATTATTATTATTATTATTATTATTATTATTATTATTATTATTATTATTATTATTATTATTATTATTATTTGCAATCTCACACCAGTTGCCTGGCGGTAACCGCTGGGGTTTGAGTGACAGCAAGTCTCTTCAAGTCTCCAGCCCTTCTCTCCTAGTACTCATAGGCCACAGTAATACTGTGGTTTATTATTATTATCATTTTAAAAAATCGTTTTAGATAAAGTGGTCGTAACAAACTGATTTTGATTGCAATAACTATTTGATTGCATTATCCTTCATCTTGATAAGAGGTTTCTTCTATATCAAACGATGATAAGAGATACGGAAAGTTTCTGAAAATCTAGATAGTAGCTCCAAAGTTTGCATCAACTAATAACAAGATCCATGGAGACTTTCAAGATATCTGGACAACTGCTCAAAAATTTGATTCTGAAATTATCAAGCTAATAACGAGATATATGAATACTTTCTGAAAAAACTAGATAACCGCTCAAAGGCTTGATTCTTGAATTATCAAGCCTAATTACAAGATGTATGGATACTTTCTGGGAATCTAGATAACCGATAAAAAGTTTGATCTTTAAATTATTCAGCCACGAAATTGTATTGCGCAAGTTAGAAGCAGTGGGCTGACGGTTCCTGTCAGACATTTCCTAAGCGAATGATTTATGGCCAATGAAGAAGACATCCCCCACGTCGCTTGGAGCCAATAGACGTGTTCTGTTAGATAAGGCTTTCCTCGGATCCAGTCATAAATCTCCAGACAAGACCACATTTTGTGTGCCTGGATTAAGATAACTTTTCCAAAAGCCATAAATTGGCCTCTGTCAAGACCCCGGGGGAAGGAGAACAAAAGGATACATTCGGAGTATATCTTGGTGGCAACCAGGGCTGCCACAGGGTTTTTGGCAAACGTACCAAAAGCTTGAACCCCAAAGTACCAAAACGTCAAAAAAGTACTAAACTTGAAAGAACCTTTGATTTTATAACTCATTTTTTGTTATCAGAAAAATTAAGGTATAGGGTAGTCTAAATTATTACAAAAAGCAGCATGTTGAGTATTAGTAAATTTCCCAAAAGTACCGAAGTATCTGGGTTTGGTACCAAACATGCTGATTTGTGTCAATGTAGTACAATTGGGCCAAAAAAGTGACAGTCCAAGTGACAACGCCTTTTATACAGGATAGGAAGCCCTGTTAGCTCGTGATGATAATTTATCTCATCCAATTCAGCTGTGTGGACCCTCCCACTGAATATAGCCTTTCCAAATTTTATTTCCTTTTATAGAACTATAGCCGTGATATTCGTTGATAAGGTGTGAGAGCACTTTTTGCAGCTTGACAACAAGATTATCTGTATATCATGAGCTGAAAATGTGTTCTGAGACTTGATTCTCCACACTTCTCTCCGGCCCGTACGTGCGGCGTGAGCGATTCTTTAATGAAGAGATGTTAGGAATCTGAGTAGGATAACGCCTACTTTTATAAATATGCCTTCTTCTGCAGCTGTTGATATCGGTAATTGCTGAGAGGGGAAAAAAATGGAGGAAAACGGAAGGCTTTTCTTACTTTTGTATATCTTTCGAATCAGTTTGTCACGAGACAGACGCCAAATTCGAAAGTGGTGATTAGGTACCACTGCCACTGCAATCCATCTAGATAACTCTTCAGTTAGCTCAACCTCTGTTTATGTCCATCGAGAGATTCACTGTTATTTCTCCGATCCGATAATAACAGTTGAGTGTGAGTTTTGTTTTTTTTTGTTTTTTATTCATATATATATTAAGCATATAAAAATACGTTGAGCTGTAATAGATGTAACCAATTCATGTCTGTCCACTCTATATCTCCGAAAGTACTGAATGGATTTCGATTAAATTTTGTGGAATCATAAGGAAGAGGTTTTGGAAGGGGTGATAATTTTTTGCGGTGGATATAAGAGCTATTTTTCCGTTTCTCTTTTTTTTTCTTTTTTTTTTCTTCAATCACATTTATTCGTACGCTCATGACTTACCTCACAATATCTCCAAAAGTTATCAATCATATTCTGTGGAAGGGTAGACGATAGGCCACTGACAAACCGATCAAATTTTAGAGCGGATCCATGTATGATCATTCCCCCTGACAATGGCGTTGTCAGAGGTATGCGCTCTGTAAGAGCTTTCTAGTTAATTACTGTGGTGGGGTACAAATGTAGAAGACCCTATTCCCTAAGCTAAGCTTGGGGGGGGCAGTGTTAAAATGATAGCACCCCCACTGAGGATCGATCACAATGCACTTGGAATTATCTGAAAGGTTAGCTTGATACCAATTCTATTCACACCAAATTTAGGGGAGTCAAAATTAACTCTCCTCTCTAACCAAGAGACAGACCTACAGACTGAGAAGCATGCAACGCACGTATGAGAGAATCATGCTCAACCTTACATGGATAGATCACAAGACAGCACAGTATATTTGGAAGAAAATAGGAGTCCAAGACATCATAGGATCTATTAAAAGATCTCAAATGGCAATGGGTTGCAAGAATGGCAGACAACCGATGGACATCACGACTCACAGCATGGATCCCCAGAGATCACATGAGAAACCGAGGACGACAGAACACAAAATGGAGAGATGAACTAGAAAAATTCAAGAAAAGCTAGCTTCGCAGTGCCCATGGTAGAAAATTGTGGCGAAATCTGGGGAAGGTCATGACCAACTGATTGATAGTCGTTTTCTTTCTTGCCGAGCTAAACTGACAAGTCTTTCATTTCTACGAAAATGTATGTTACAGTTACACAAGGGTTTCTTTCATTCAAATAGATAAATTCATTTGTTACAGGTATAATACGAACGTTGCTGTCTTCAGTCATAATAGAAGTGGAAAGCGAGTGTTTTGATTATTATTTGTGAGTTCTGGTTTCATGTCCCGTCACATACATATCGGTTCTACTTCTCCCCCTTCGCCAATACTTTATTGACTACAATAAAGCCAGATTCAACAGAATATGAAGCTGGAAAGCCCAATAATACTCCAGCAATTTTAGACCACGTTTGAATAGAGCTGTTTAGTTGAATTTAACAGCCACAATCCAGTCATTCCATCTCTTTCATTGGCATTCATCATAGCATTTTAATCTAATAAGTTCCCCTTGGATGTTTTCACTGACAGAAAGAGAATATCAACTCAACTTACGTCTCCCTTGGGAGTTACATTGCCCCAATGGAGAATCACTGATTTACAATAGAAGTTGCAGCCTTACAAACAAAGGAAGAGTTTGTCTGATATTTGCTTAAGGGAAAATGACCAAACAATTATCTGCCGATTACGAAAAAATCCATTTTGAATTCTTATTTAAATCCACGGAGAAATCGTTTATTGTTGAAACAAATAGCAATACTATCAGGAGTGGAGAGCTTTTCATTTCACATTTTGATTCTTTTTCTCTTATGTATATATATATATATATATATATATATATATATATATATATATATATATATATATATATATATATATATATATATATATATATATATATATATATATATATATATATATATATATATCCTTTTCTTAAGGATGGGTATGTTAAGAAAAGGATATATATAATCCAACCGAATGATGATGAATTGTGTTATTTTATATTAAAACATTATTACATGGCGTATGTATCATTTGGCCTTGACAACGTAAATAGAATAAACAATGAAAGGAACTAGGGCTGCAGCAGATATCGAACCTGCGACCAATAAGATAACCGCTTTAACGTAGCGTTGCTCTTATCATTGAGCTTATCAGGCGCGGGAAGTGCAAAGCTCCAAATGACTGTTTCAACTCCAAATTCCCATTTTGCTTATTTTCGGTCAATATTTGCTCAATATTTTCTTTTCAACGCGACGGTTATGTTATCTTGAAATGGATATATGATTCGACCGAATGATAATAAATTCCGTTGTATTATATTCATATTTGAACAGATCTCCAGTTATTACTTAGCAAATCTATAATTTGGCATTGAAAACATTGCTAGAATAAACGATTAATTTTGTTTTATTGTTTATTCGATTTATGTTTTCTATACCAAATGATAATAGGAGATCATCTCAAATGAGAGATTCAATATAATATAAAAGAATTTATAATCATTTTCTCAGATCATGTATCCATTTCTGGAGTACATACATATGTGTGTGTGTGTGTGTGTGTATGTGTGTGTGTGTGTGTGTGTGTGTGTGTGTGTGTTTGTTTGTGTTGTATTTGCTTATGTTTGAACAAACATACATTGGCTTCCCATCCAAATTAACTTGCTAGTTTGTTAATTCCCCCGAATAACAATGTGAGTCGGCCTTTTCAATCTCCTTGATCGATTCTGAACAAGATTTCAGAAGGATAGAAAAAATCTTTTCATTTTACAATTTAATTCTATGGAAAGAAAAAAAAATCCAGAGATTCAATAATTGGAACCACGAGTGTGATTAGACATATGCCTTGTTATGCTCACTGCAAAATGAATTAATACTTCTAATTCTTAAAACCAAGCCATTAGAAGCAAAATATCCGTTTGTTCAAATACATATGACAAGTAATATATATATATATATATATATATATATATATATATATATATATATATATTGTTTCATTGTGAACAACTTTGAGATTGGCAAAGAAAATTCCTCTTTCTGGAAATTCTTGGAAAATCACTTATATGACATGCTATCAAAATAGTTATGCGTACTTCTGTTTAGAGCAGTCGTAGTTGTCTTGATGGGAAAGAAGGAGTTTTTGTAAGACTGTAATTAATGAGAATTGGAATACGAGTAGGAATGTTATTGCTTGTAACTTTTAGAAGAGTCATTAACATAACAACTCCTGTTCGGACAATCCAATTTATTCTTCCCATCTTCGACGTTAACACAACTTCTCTGCCTTCTCCAGGTGTAATATGTAATATCCGTTAGGAGAGAGACCAATAAAAGGGACTCGCTTTCCCTGCGGTCATTACATTTCACACCTGAGGAAGATGCTTGAATGGTAAGACTGAAATGTTGCGTTGGCATCAAAGATGGGAAAAGACAAGATTGCATTGTCCGAACGAGAAAATTGGTGAGATGGAATGGTATTAACCATTTTGCAATTAATTTTTGACTTGTATTTTCTTTCATCAGATTTTTTTTCTGTTGCTCATTATCGCGACGCTGTGTAATATCTCTCAAGATAGTTTTGGTAATGATCCAATTTGGACGAAAAATTGTGTAATTAGCTCAACAACATTCTGCACGTGCCATAATTTGGATTAGAATGCGAATCTCCCTCTCTCTCTCTCTCTCTCTCTCTCTCCCTCTATCTATCTATCTATCTATCTATCTATCAATATCTATCAATCTATCCATCTCTATATATATTTATCTCCATATATATCTAGCTATATATATCATCTCTATATCTATCTATCTATATATCTATATCATATTGGTTCGTTCTTTCTTTCATCCTTTTTCTCTCTCCGTCCCCCGCTCTCTCTTCTTTCTCTCTCAGCCTCTTATTGTCTTTCTCCCTCTCTTTTCTTTCTCTCTGTGGTTCTGGCTTTTTCTCTCTCAACCAACTGTCTCTTTTTTTTCCTTCTCTATCTTCCCCTCTCTGTCGTAAAGTTGGTATCTAACTCGTGGGTAGTGGTGCACAGAGATTGATCTTTCTTTAATATCTCCAAAACTGCCATAAAATGGTACTGAAACCCGGAATTTCGCGCTCCGATCTTGTCTCTAGCACAATTACAGTATACTCTCCTTATTATATCCGCGGGGAATGTTATTATATAAAAAGAAACGACGTTACCACGGGTGGATAAAAAATACAACATGCGAATTTAAAAATACAGCAAGTTTTTTATCTGCTTGGGAAAAACTATAATCTTACGATAATATAAGGGCCTTTGGATGAATGTGTCATTATCATCATCGTCAGTCTTTTAACGACCGTTGTTGGACATACACCTTCCCCAGGATTCGCCACAAATCATTCATCATGAGCGTCGTGGAGACAGTATTTTCTGAATTTGTCTTGTTCATCTCTCCATCTTGTATTCTGTTGGCCTCAGTTTCGCATGTTATCTCTGAGGATCCATGTTGCGAGTCGTGATGTCCATCGGTTGTCTTTCATTCTTGCAACAAGACCTGCCCATTGCAATTTGATATTTTTCAATAGATCCTATGATGTCTTGGACTCCCATTTTCTTCCAGATATACTGTGTTATCCTGTGCTCTATCCATGTAAAGTTGAGCATGATTCTCTCATGCGCACGCTGCATGCTTCTCAGTTTGTGAGTCTGTCTCTTGGTTGGGTTCCATGTTTCAGCGCCATAAGTGACTATCGGGGAAATGCATTGGTTGTACACTCTTTTTTTTATAGGATTATCGGGATTGTCTTCTTTTTTTAAAGTTGGGCTTGCTCTGCCGAAAGTTTGCCATCCTAGGGTGATTCTTTGCTTGTTTTTCTCCTCTTTTTAGGAATGTTTCATCAATTAGTACCATTGGAACGAGTGTCGTTACAACGAGTGTTCGGCATATTACGTAATGTAATCATAAAAAAATCAGTTCTTGATACTTGATTCTCTTTTCATCCTCCAAGATTGGCGCTGAACAATTTTCCAAAAAAATATACTTTTTTCAAAATTCATTATTCAGACTTAATAAGATCCTCTTTTCGATTGTCTATCAGCTTGTCTTGATTCATTCACATCTTGTCCCTTGCAGCCAGATCAGTAGGGGTAGGGGCCTTTGGCTTGCTCTATTGAACTTAGTCCAGAGATAGGTAGGCTCTCTACCTGATCCTGAGCTGCTCATAGCACCTTGTATCCCCAGACGGTCACCCATGAAGGCACTGACCTGGCTGTATGTTGCTCAACTTCAAATGATCGTTCAAGAACTAGTGTATCCAATACGATCTGGCTGTAACTTAAGCTTGCGTAGTAATATTGTAATGCTGGGACCGGTGTCTTCCTTAGGAAGATTAACAGGATCGACGAGGGAGGCCCTCTACATGACTAGGATTACTAGACTGTCACCCATCCAAGTACTGACCGGGCTCGACATCGATCAACTGCAGTGATCGTACAAGAAGACGGTGTGTCCAACGCGATTCACGCCAATAACTTCTCGATAACAACGACCGGCGAAAAGCGGGTCAAAGGCATTGTCTGATCTCACCAGACGAGAAAATTATCACACTGATCAAATAAAGTCGTGAGACTTGAATTCGTTTACAGTTTCTATCCACCCCAATCTAACCCACTTTCGATGCTCGATTCTTAAGCGTCGCAGTACATCGTAAATTTGAACTGAAATGTTATCAGTCAGGACTCCATCATTCATCTTTCCCCAAACTGTAATTAGATAGTCGTAGCAATCGATAAATCAATAACTTATAGATATACATTCGTTTATCCTGTTAGTTTGGGCAATAAATCAATTATTTCATTTTTGTATTATTCTGTCAAAACTTTCCGCAGATTGATATATATATATATATATATATATATATATATATATATATATATATATATATATATTATGATGCCAGAAGTTTGGATAACAAAAGGATAAGACACTATTCGCCTCTAGATGTTAAACAATGTTGCATAGAAAAATCTATGATCATTTCTTTTTTAATTGATTATATATATATACATATATATATATTTGCATATACATTATTGTTTGTATACACACATATATATATATATTATTGTTTGTATACACACACACACACACACACACACATATATATATATATATATATATATATATATATATATATAATGACGAGAGAAGATGGTATATGAAGAGGATAAGACACCATTCGCCTCAAGATGTGAAACAACGTTGCGTAAAAAATCATTTATTTTTTTGATTTAATATATATATATATATATGTGTGTGTGTGTGTGTGTGTGTATTTATGCGTATGATTATGTGTATATTTTTGTTGTGAGTATGTGCAGTGGTCCGGCGGAATGTTGAAAATTTGACATTTGGAAAATGAGAAATTCAAGAGAAAAATCAGATCTCACATCTCGAAAATTTTTATTATCACCAGAACATGTTTTGATGCATTTTGATGGCTGTGAGATACCTTTTCAAAAAACATCCAGCGTCTACAGTTTTGCTGTTTACATGTTTGAGAGAGATTCGAGGAATGTAATGAGGTGGTGTGTGTTTTGGGTTGTTTTGTGAAAAGGAGGGGTTAGTATCTTTGTAGGTGAGAATCAGGTTGGTCTGAAATAAAAGGTGTCAGTGAGTATCTGGTTTTTATTTCAAACCAATAATAATACCCTAATCTGGAATAAGCTAATACGGTTATAAAAAAAAGAAAGGAGGTTGCGTAACGTCGATCTTTCAAGATGTGAGTATTTACATGCCTCGAAGATTAACAATCGCAGGAATAACAATGTCAAAGCAAATGTACATTAAACAGGCATGCTTAGTCACTTGATAGAGACCGTAACGTGACGGGCGTTTTTTGGCAGCATACTGTGTTGGGGGTGATCAATATTTGGGAAGCGGGGGTAGTCGATGAATGAATCAATTCTTTCGCTTTTCATTGGATCGCTAAAATAGTCTGATTTTTCTTCAAAGAACAAGTATGAGCTCCTGCTATTAAAAAAACTATTAAGAATGAAAGTTAAACTACCATTTTAAGTGTAGTAGGTTCAATCCCATCCAAGAGCTCCACTAGTGTGGCCCTGTGGCTTTGATGTCTCTTAAGTCATCATAAGTTTTTTTTTCTTTCAGATTCTGCAGTGCTTTAGGTTTGTACATAAGATTTATCATAAGCAAAGCAACGTGTATTTTACTCGTAATGAACGAAAAGACAAAGGTAAAGAGTCCGTTTCTTAAGAGATCATTCCCATTGGAGCATAGACCGTCGGGGATGAAGTCCTGATTTCCATAATATGCCTCAGCTCGGTGATCTTTGCAAGTTTCAAGTTTGGTTGAGGCAAGGTCTCTATTCTTACAAGTTTTCATTTTTTTTCTCCTTTAGCGGGATGCAAGTCCACTGGAGAAATACTTCCACCGAAATCACACAGCTCAGGGTATACTCAATTAGCAGCTGGATTCCCAGGAAAATTGTCATAATTTTCCATACGCTTCGCTCATACCGAGAAACGGAGCCGGGACCTTCCTGCGTGTGAGGCAGACGTACTGATCACCACACTATCTGAACGGACTTTATTGAATAGATTATTATGTTTAGATTGTTGATACATGTCAAAACAAGCATGACACGATGAACAGTTCAATTTAGCGTAAACTTACGTTGCAAATTGAACCTCCGCTAAAAAAGTCATTTGGTGGGGGTAAATTTTTTTTTTAAACTTTTTGTAGACATAATGATAAGTAAATATTGACATTTTCAGTCTCCTAGCTCTATTGAAACGATACATTCATAGCCAGCCACCTGAACATGCCTAAGAAGTGAAGACACCTATTTTGACAATCTGGGTTGACGGTTTCTAATATTCTAAAAAAAATCCACTCTCTTGAAATGCCTCCCAGAAAAGTACGGCTGGACAGAGTGATTTAAAGGGTAAAAATGTCCTTTTCTTTCCGATCAAGAGAGAAGAAAAAGTACTGGAGACCTTTTCATCATATTTAACAAGAAGTAAAGGTCTCCGCTGAGATGTTTTCAAAGTAGCAATTGATCTTTAGGTTAGTTTTTGCTTCCTTTTTAAATACATTTATTTATTATATCTTTTATCTCCACACTGAGACTTTTTAAAAGATTTCTCTTGTCAAACTCCAGGACAAAGTCTGGAGTTGACAATGTTTCACTACCATAACAAGAACAATCCTCATCAAAATTGGGGGTTGAATACCAGTATGTAAAACCCACATTCCTTTGACTGTCAAATGGCTGTCCTTCTGGCAAGTCTGAGATATTAATTAAAAAAATATCATACAGATATGCATAGGCTTAATTCATTCTGATAAATACATTTTACAAAAAGTATTGATTTTCATATTTTTTATTTAATATATATACAATTCAAAAGTTGCAATAATCATCCTCAGGATAGAAGTTGGAGTGGAGTTTGGCCCTGCTACAGCCAGGTTCATTTTATGAATTAGCAGATGGTGATTTCACACTGAATACATCGATGCAGTGGTCCCCAACCAATGGGCCGATGACTGGTGCCTGGTCACGAACCTATACCGGCTTGCATTCTTTCATTTTCTCGGTAAAATGAAAAAAATCATTTCGTCGAGTCTTAATATTAAATTCGTTGAATAAACCATCTCAGGAATGAAATTGAGTGTATCAGTCACATATAATTGATTAACCACCTATATTCCGGTCGTGATTAATCAAGTGATTAACCACGTCCGGTTGACCAGTCCGCCAGAATATTGTCAATATTAAACCGGTCTGCAGTGCAAAATAGTAGGGGTACCCTACATCAAGACATACATTTGTGTTTGGGTAAGTAGATATAAATACCCAAGCATTCATGAATACCCAAATATAAATACAAATAAAGCTCCTATTTCGCACAAGATTTGGTCCGAGAAAATCGTGAATCTGGGGGTTTTGTCCAATCTGAGAAAAATAACTGAGTCTCTTATTTCATCCACCCCTACTTTACGATAGGATCGTTCAAAGGATTGATAAATCGAGTAACGACAATACTTCAACTCTGAAATTCAGACAACACTAGGAAGGTCAGAGACCTCGCTGGTCGAAATGATTCTAGAAACAAACTAAGACGAATAATTTATGGATCAGCAACAATGCTCTAACTCGGAAATCCACTCAATACATGGAAGCTAGGAAAGTCAACTTGTCCGAACAGGTCATCAGAATAACAAAGATGAGGATAGTAGTCTAAACAGCTCCTGGATAAATCATCATCATCATCAACTTATATTTTACCGACCACGGTTTTGCGTGTGATCTCTGGGGGGCTCACGTTGTCCAGCGGTTGTCTGCAATACTCGCAACATGACAAGCCCTTTGCTATTTTAGGTTGCTAATGAGTTATAAGATATTCCAGACAGCTGTTTTTCCTCAACTGTATAGTGCTGTCTTGTGATCTCTCTGTTTTATGTTGAAAATTATTCTCTCATGTGCACGTTGCATGATTCTCTGTTTTAGAGTCAATATTTTCTTAGGTACCAAAACAAGGAATCGAAACACCCATTTATAATGCAAAACATTGCATTTACTGTATTTTCCCCATGTTAACACGCTACAATGGATTATCCGAATCCCCGATTGAGTCTCGATTCCGAATGAAAAATACATTATGTCGTGTATAAAAAAATGTATAGTAAAAATTATGTCTCCGTAGATAATACGCAAACAGATTTTTTAACTCGAAATTGTCGGGAAATAGGCGGACTATTCATAGTGAAATACGATACTCATCTGTATTGAGGAGTAACAATAAATTTGAGCGTCGCAAGTAGACATGTTTTTTGGAAAACAAAGGAAGTATATGTGTCTGGGCCATTAAGACTCTGATTGGATTATTTCCTGATTTCAACCAGGCGGTAACGTGAGAGTTGGCTATTTCGACATAAGCCTCCCAGAAAAGAACTCACATCTGGATAGGCCTGATTAGGCACGAAATAGAAACCATCATGTGAATAACGTATCTTGGCAGCTTGCTGTGTTGGGGGTGATCAATTAAAAAAATTGAAAAAGGGGTGTTCAATGAATGAGTTTCTTCTTTAACCTTCGGTTAGACAGTGATATCTGAAAAAAATGTCCGAATTTTCGAAAAAGAATCAAGAGAAGGGAACCAATTTAGTATAATCTTACATTGTAAATTTGACATTGTAATGTTTTTCTAGGCATAAAAGGGGGATATGTTTGAATTTTCGGCCTTTTGCCCCGTTAGTGCAGCCTATAGGTGTGAATCATAAACAGCCAGCCAAACCCAATTAAAAAAACTTAGGGAACGTATGTTGTTCTTGACTGTGCCGAAATTTTGGTTAACGGTTTTCTAGCGTGTGTCTAACCCATTACTGGATTATTTTCTGCTTCCATCCAGGCGATCACATGACACTTGGTCATTTCGGTACGAGCCTCAAATATATATATATATATATATATATATATATAAATGAAAATGGAAGTGAGAACTATGACGACGATGCATTTAACATGTCATATATCTTCCGGGGGGAACCAAACCATGCCTAATAAATGCTCTGAATGAAACAATTATTGTTGGTCATTGAGGTTTACACGCACAAATCCGACCGTGCTTATTTTATGAGAGTCATTGATATCCCATGTTGGAAACGTGAACATGAGCAATTTTTCACATTTTCTACTGCATTTCATCTGGAGGAGAATAGAGGAAATTCTAAATGGGAAAAGCCAGGCTCCATCCTTCAACTGCTAATCCGAATAAAGATTTTTACTTCATTTATTTATTAGAATGAAATAAGCCCCTGCTTATATGTATGGTTGTTTACCATGGTTTGGGTAAGTTTTTTTTTCTGGTTGTTCATATTCCTGCTCCGTCAACACCAGACTTTGTGGTGGAGTCTGAAAAAAGACTTCCATATGGGATTTCTTTAAACAACAGCTAGGAATCGGTCATGTCTGACTGTCCAATTTTGATAAATTATGGATCCTGACGATTATTTACACCGCAGAGAATGTCGGAAAGAAACCCAGTCATGGAGTCGGCCACGGGTGTATTATCCAACTGAAAGGGGAATGAACTGGAGACCTTTTCATCTTATATAACAATAGCAAAATTAATACATTTTAGAATATATATATATATATATATATATATATATATATATATATATATATATATATATATATATATATGTGTGTGTGTGTGTGTGTGTGTGTGTGTATATATAAACATAGATAAATAGCACAACGCACATCTACTTTAGAATCGCATCTCTCTCCTCTCTCTCTCTCTCTCTCTCTCTCTCTCTCTCTCTCTCTCTCTCTCTCTCTCTCTCTCTCTCTCTCTCTCTCTCTCTGCAGCCCAAAACAAAAGATATGGCATCGTGAAATGGAACGTCTTCCTCACCCATGGTTGTTACACCTTGCCCTCCAACCTCTGGAGAAACGCCCGCCGCCTCTACGTGTCTCCTGTGGGCCACAAGAGAGCAAACCCTCCTAAATCTTCCTCTGTGAAGCCCCAAGTCATTATACATATATATATATATATATATATATATATATATATATATATATATATATATATATGTGTGTGTGTGTGTGTGTGTGTGTGTGTGTGTGTGTGTGTGTTTATGGAGAATAAAGGCGTTCCTTATCATAATTTTGGTCCCCCAGTGTGTGACACTTGTACTATTGGCTCTTGTCGCATACCCTACCAAACAAGACCCCACCGTGCGCAAGACCCTTCCCATCTCATGACAGATAATTTAGGATCGCAATAACATTACAAACAAACACGTGCTTTAATCGTGCCTATATTTATTGAAAGCCGTAAACCAAAACTATTAACATTGGTTTCTTCAGTTTTCAAACTGATCCGGCTGTCTGATTATGTATGTATCGGGCGTACAAACTGCACCAACGAAGCTTCAAGGCTGAAAATCTAAACATTTACTCTTTATCAAGTCAAGATAAACATTTTCTGTTTTGTTGCTTTTCAAATCCCCCACAATAGGTTTTAGAGGGCGTTTGATTTACAGTGTAAATTTATGCTAAATCGATTCCCTTTGTTCGTGTTCAGCTACATTCAGGATTGTTTTCAGGAAATCCTAACTTTTTCATCACTTATTCATCAATCACTTCTTTTTCGACCTTTTTAATTCATCACCCCATCCCAGTCCCGAACGGCATGGTGCCAAAAGACATCGTTCATGTGACGGTTTCTATTGAGTAGCTAACCAGACCTGTTTATCTATTTATTCATTTGATGTGAATTATTAGGTGTTGCTGACATTCAATGATCCGTTATGCCGTTACAAAGTAATTTACTCTTCTTAAAACTTCCATGGCAAAACTCCCCAGAGTTTGTCATCTACTTTGGAACTTTTAAACTTATTTATGAGACACCTACGCTTTTAGTTACTTAATTGATTTAAAGGCCTGATCAGTGGACATCTTCATCTAGATGCCTCTAAAAAAAATTAAGAATGACTTAAAAACAACTTGGATGAAACTACGACTTTGATAATAGATTATTTCAGACTGTCATGAAATTTTCAATCTGTTCTGGCCAGACAGTATCGATCTTTATACTAATTTGTGGATTTTATAAGCATGGGAATGTAATTTCTTCCAGATAAATTACAAAAGATTTTACTTTGGAAGTGACTTATTTTCAGACCTTTATCATCATCATCATCATCGTCGTTGCAGTCTTTTAACAACTGTCGTTGAACATAGACCTTTTCCAGGATTTTGCCACACGTCTCTGTCGTGGGCGTCGCAGGGCCAATACTTTATGAATTTGTCTAGTTTGTCTCTCCAGAATTAATTCTGCCGGCCTCAGTTTCTCATGTGATCTCAGGGAATCCATGTTGTGAGTTTTGATATTCATCGGTTGTCTGCCATTCTGGAAACATGAGTAGCCCATCGCAATTTTTAGTTCTCTAATAGATTCTATCTACGTTTTCTCCCGTATATCCTGTCTTCTGATCTATCAATGTGAGGTTGCATGCTTCTCAGTTTGAGGGTCACTCTCTTGGTTAAGTTCCATGTTTCAGCTCCATAGGTGACTATCAGGAAGAAAACGGGAGTCCAAGACATCATAGAATCCATTTTTTAAAAATCGAATGGTAATGGGCTGGCCATGTTGTAAGAATAACATATAACCGATGGACATCAAGACTCACAGCATGGATCCCCAGAGATCTCATACGAAACCGAGGCCGTCAGAATACAGAATGGAGATATGAACTAGACAAATTCAGAGAATACTGGCTTCGCGACGCCCATGATAGCGAATTGTGGCGGATCCAGGGGAAGGTTTATGTTTAACGACTGATGATAAAAGAATGATGATGATGATGATGGTGGTGGTGGTGGTGGTGATGATGATGATGATGATGATGATGATGGTGATGATGTTTAGAAAAAGTTTGTGTTTTTTTAGCGACCTCTAGGTTTTCAGTGGGTTGGGGTTTAGTTAACTATGTGAGTATATGCAAAGTTAAAGACTATGCTTGTTTTGTTTTGGGTTTTTTTATATTAAAAAGTTTAGAGTCCAATAAAAGTCGAGGGGAGTAACTTTTTCATTGATCAGCCTATTTTTCAAATTTTGATTGATTGCCCTCAACACGACATGCTGCCAACATACGTTGGTCACTTGACTGTTTCTATTGGATCACTAACCAGACCAGTTTTTGTCGGATTTCAAAGTATCTTGATATTGAAATAGTTGTTTGGAAGCCTCATATAAGTCAATCTTAAATGTCTACACGGACTTTGCTCTCTATTACTATACTCGTTGAGTTTCACACTACTGATAACTTTTACAAGAGATCAAGTGACAACTAATCTTTTCAAAACTCTAAGACTGTCCTCAGTATTTTAGCTGACTTCAGAAGTGCTGTCGTCAGGCTCTGGCAAGGATTCTTAGTTACCCCAACCTCTTTGCAAGACTCTCCGGGACCGTTCTTATGGCTCCAACCATTGGTACAATTGCCACCTTCATATTCCATATTCCTTTCAGGTCTCTGGCAAGGTCCAGATACCTATCTAAAATAACTTCAGGAAGTTTTTACGAGTAAATAGCAAATAGTTAAAGTCTAGCGAAAATATATAGGATTTTGATTCCGGGGGTAGGATTTCGATTTCGGCAATGGACTCTTTGCGTCATTTAGTGCCATTATCTTGGTGTGTACATCAAAACTGCTAACATACTAACTTACTCACACATCAATAGAAACTGAAACATAATCATCATCAATAGCAACAGCAGCCTCTTAGCGTCCATCGTCGGACCTTCCCCAGAATTCGCTTGACCTCTCTATAACGGGCATCGCAGAGCCAGTATATTCTGAAATTGTCTTGCTGGTCAAGCTATCTTACTCTCTTACAATGTTGCATATGATCTTTAATATCCATGACGAGGGCCGTGATCCACAGCAACACGACTAGCCCATTGCAATTTTAGTTTTTCATGTTCTTTTATGATATCTTTGACTCTTGTCTTTTCTCTATCATACCACGCTGTCTTGTGATCTCGCCATCTCTGAAGTTGAGCATTATTCTCTCCTGTGCACGTTGCACGGTTCTCACTTTGAGGATCAGTCTCTTAGTTAGGTTCCATGTCTCTGACTATCGGGAGGATGATTGTTTACTCTTTTTTATTGGACTTGTAGGATGTCCTTGTTCTTGAGAGTCGACCTAAGAAGGACGAGAGAATTCCCGTAGTTCTATGAAGAAGGGTAAACAACCAATACAGCCCTCCCGATAGTCATATGCATTAGTTATTAAAGCCAAGAATTCAGTGTGGGAAGATGAAATTAATAACACGAGATGGATACTGTCAAGTTGTTCTGAGATAACTGTGATGCACCAACGATTCCCTGAGATAAAAGTAATTGCTTTGCTCTGTCCGAGTTTGTTCAGAAGCACAGGATCCAATAAAACTCTCTATCTCAATACTTACCGATATCATTGACCAGGAGTTGAGATGACACTCAGTGCAGACCTCAGAGACATAAGAACGTAAGCTTTTGTTGATAACAACATTTATTAGTATTTAGTTGTGTAAGGCGGATGGAGTTTTATTTTGTCCGGTTTTATGAAACTATAAAATGATAATCTAACCATATAGTGCGCTTGCATGCAAATTTTCTGTTTGTTTGTCGTTGACGAATCTCATTGCTTGATTTACCTACCTATTATGACATAACAACAACGTCATAGATTACGTCATAGGAACTAATCGAAACAGCTCGATTTGAGTCGAGAAATAAGGTTCGTTGGATTATAGAAAAAGACATTACCCTGATCCCAAAAATCCTAAAAAGAAGAGTATACAACCAATGCATTCTCCCGATAGTCACTTATGGAGCTGAAAAGTGGAACGTAACCTAGAGACAGACCCGCAAACTGAGAAGCATGTAACGCATGCATGAGAGAATTAGGCTCAATTTTACATGGAGAGATCACAAGACTGTACAGTATATAAGGAAGAAAACGGGTGTCCGTGAAATTATAGAAAGTATTAAAAAGCTCAAATGGCAATGGGCTGGCCATGTTGCAAGAATGAGAGACAACTGATGGACATCACAACTCACAGCATGGATCCCAGAGATCACATAAGAAACCAAGGCCGACAAAACACAAGATGGAAAGATGACGTGGACAGATTCAGAAAATCCTGGCTCTGCGACGCCCATGATAGAGAAATGTGGCAAATCCTGGGGAAGGTCTATTTCCAACGACGGACGTTAAAAGAATGATGATGATGATGATGATGATGATGATGAGTGCCGTCTATACATAGATACGACCGTTATTTTGGACGCATATTTTCTAGAAATAGATATTGCCTTCACACTGGCCACAAGGAGCCACCCCTGCCTGAGCATCACATATCACATGCTTTCTCCACAATCCTCGATGTTCTCCGACGTTTTAAATTTGTTCAAATAGACTTGGAGGCGATGGGCACCAGAAGTGGCGTCACTCACTTCACAATTTTACCCACAGCAGAGGGAGAGAGGAGATGGATTCACGCTTTTGTTTACCCAAGAGAATTAGTACAAACTGAATGCAGATTGGTTCAGGCAGCTCGATGATTCATATCCCTAGCTGCTAACCGTTTGGCCACCGTACTACCATTCATGAAACAGTGTTCGTAACCCGAGCAGTTCGTAAATACACGTAAAGTAAGCCAAGATATTTGTATCCATGCAGCATCTTTTTCTGCTCTTCTAGATAAGAATCTTTCTCTGTACTTTTTGAAATTTCCTCGAGGCTTAGTTCGACGAACAAAACATTCGCTCTGCACTTATTCGATTTCGCTTTTTAATAACTTTGTTTATCTTCGAAACATCCACATTTTAATTAAAAAATAACACGACCTTTCTTTTTTAATGTTATCCATACAAAATGTACTTTCTTAACTTTTAATTACATCTGTATTCACTATTCTTCATATTGACTTTTTTCTTATTTTCCGTTCGAATATATATATATATATATATATATATATATATATATATATATATATATATATATATATATTGTATTTAGGCAGCAGCTCTTTTATACACGTTTCTTTGAACGGTATCGACTTTTTTTGTCAGCTTCCTCCATTTTTGGAAGCTCACTCGAAGGTTGAATCGACAAGAAATGTCGATACTATTTAATGAAATATATATGAATATGTTAAAACCTCAAAATTCTTGAGTTATTTTTCTACTGTAACAAAAACATGATGTTTCCCCAGCATACTTAGGGGAGTGAACTCTTCCCTGTTTGTCTGTGCTGTCTAACCATATTTGGAATTAACATTCTTCTGCTGTGATTTGAAATGGCGGCTCTCTTCCCAACTGAGCCAAACTGACAAGTCTTACCACTCCACGAAAAAATATCTTTTTTTGATAGGGTTTGTCTTCTATTCTAGGTGGTGGGGTCTTTTTTTCATTTCATTTGTAGGTTGTGCGTGTCTGCTAGTGATTATAAATTATTGGCCTGGTGTGTGATGTGAAGGTTTATATTATCAGTAAGTGGTTATGTATTCTCTCTGAGAGTGTTTTATTTTTACTTAAATTTCTTGAATTCATTTCCTCATGATATATATATATATATATATATATATATATATATATATATATATATATATATATATAGCAAGTGATATTCAATCTTATATTTTTACAGAATTACATTATCAGAATATTTAACAATAGCACGAGCCACACTTAGATGTATTGATTATATACTGAAAATCGTTTCTTCTGTTGTAAGAATAGTCAATCAAAGCAGCTAAATTAGTAAGAATTTTAGACAATTTAATAAAGCCATGACTAGACATTCTGATCCCTTTAAAACTCACCAGCATGACCATAATGGAATATGTTAACAACAGTACAAAAATAAAATAAATGAATAATGTATATTAAATTAAATAAAATTGTAATAATGTTAGGGGATTTAGGTAAATAAAAGAGATGTATTTAGTCAGTGTAAAAGATAATTGCATTGACTAGAGCCAGGGAAAGGGGAAAACATTTGGCTAGTGACCACTTATCTAATTGATACGTAGTTGCACAGGGTGGGAGATTGAACATGGAATGTCCTGAAACAAATTGAGTATATTATTGGAATAGTCCAGTGAGGTGTTACAAACGCCTAGAATGTGATTTCCTTTCGTTCTTCCATGTATATACGACTATTTGATAATTTAAAGAGAAAAACAAATTGATGGAAATGAGATAGTGTACGACATTGAAAAATGAACTTTGGGTTAGTGAAAACAATCGTCGAATTCTTCGGTTGAATATATTAGTAGACAGTTACTCGAAGATGTTTCTTCTTTGTATTTATTATTCTTAAACATAAGTTGGTTTGCATGCAATCTGAAATTAAAACTGACACAACGGATCTATGAGCTATTGTTCACATGATTGAACCTTCAAAAGGAGTGACACGAAGAGCAAATCACGTCTGTTGTTATAATTACGGATTCCTCATTGTTAAATTCATATTTTGGGTAAGTAAGTCCGGAGTTTAAAAATAAATGATATATAAAAATATATATAAAAACCGTAGTGTAAAATAACATCCGTATACAATACATCATAACAATACCCTTTATAAAATGATAAACGACATGTATTACATAAGTTATATGATAAAATCATAGCTGAAAGGAAGGTGGTATTTGATCAACACTGCTGGGTTGCCATGTTATCATTACCGTTTTGTTTTTAAATACCCGAAACCGTTATATGTTAGACACTTGGTAAAAAACTGATGATCTCAATGAGAGAAAATGTACACATGATACCATAATATCAAAGATTGTGTATAACATCTGAAAAAAAAACAGAATGAAAAGTTACATAAATTACACTAACAGATATTAAGATATAAGTGACTGAAGTGACACAGAAGAAATCTCAAAAGGTTCTTTAACGTGTCTAGTGTTTGAATCTGTTAAGCTTTTCAGAATATATATATATATATATATATATATATATATATATATATATATATATATATATAATCCTATTCTTTGACAGATGTATGAGTTTCTGGCTGCCGGCAATCCCTTTCTTCTCGATTTCTGACGTCTTTCTTTAGTAGAATCATTAGCAATGCATTTACCTCATACGTATAATATAATCATTTCTATGAGTAACACTTCTATTAATCCTTTGTCACAATTAATCCTTTTCTTCCTGATTTTCATTGCACAACATACAAACCAAGTATCAATGTAGTTAAAATGAGATCAAAGATAGCACAGTCCAGCGCTTAATCATAACAAGTTCCCAGAAACCGGTGATCACGAATGCTTGGTTTCCTAGTACAGGAAACGACTGTAGCTAAGCAGATGACCAATGTAGTAGCAATAGGGCCAAAACTGGCCAGACAGTATCGATCTTTATACTAATTTGCAGATTTTATAAGCATGGGACTGTTATTTTTTTTCTGAAAGATTTCAAACAGTCTTATATTTGAAAGTAAGTTATTATCAAACCTTATACAACATCATCATCATAATAATTCTGCTAGCGTCCGTTGTTAGAGGGTGGTTCAAATTGAAAAACATATTTTTACAAATAAGTACATGAAAGAGGAAAAAGACTTCGAATAACGAAAACAGGAGAGTAATATGTGATCCTGCATTTTTCACTTACATTTAAGATATAGCTTCTAATAACAACAATTGACGAAAGAATATTTTTTTCAAGTTTACCACAGAACGATAAATAAAATGTTTATAAAGAATAAAATGGAAAACATATTTTTTGGTCTTAACGTTAATTCATGATCCATCATCATCATAATCATCAGCCTGTTAGTATCAGTCGTTGGACATAGATTCTCTCTAAAATTTGCCAGACCTCTCTATCATGGACATCGCAGAGCCAGTACTTCCTCAATTTATCTGATTCGTCACGCCATATCTCTCTCTCTCTCTCTCTCTCTCTCTCTCTCTCTCTCTCTCTCTCTCTCTCTCTCTCTCTCTCTCTCTCTCTATCTGCCACAGCCTCACACTTATCTCTTGGGATCCACGTTTTGAGACATGATGTCAAACGGTTGTCTGACATTCTTGCAACATGTCCAGCCCATTGCCATCTGAGTTTTTTACAGCTTCTATGATATCTCGGACCTGTATCTTTTCTCTGACATACTATACTGTCTTATTATCTCCCCACATAAGGTTGAGCATGATTCTTTCGTGTACACATTGCATGGTTCTCAGATTGAGGGTCAATGCCTGTGGCATGATGACTTACGTAAATAGCTAATGAGTAATAAATTGGTAGAATCGAACAGAACGAAGGGCAGAGTGAAGAAACAATTGAATTTCAAAATGTACATGATGAAAAGCCGATCAGCGTGTGCGGCTAAGTGTTCACCTCCGGTTCCGTAGGTCAAAGCCATTCTGTTAAGCGCTCTTAGCCTAAAGAGTAAGACTGAGACTACCAGTAGACTATCTAGCCCCAACTAAACGGTGCAAGGGACTGTTTATATAGAACAAAGGTTAAAAAGATAAAGTGGCAACGATCCAGGCAAATGAAGACCAGATGTTTGAATTTCATGATGAGAATTTGTCACTCAGTAATTCTAAAATATTCATTACAAATCTTAAATTTTTTAGGGAGTCATTTGGAGAGTGATTTATTTAGCTTAGAGATTGGAGATTTTACTGTGTCAGTGTGAATGTATTCATTACAGTAAATTGAAATTTTGATGTATTTGCTTGATAAAACAACTCGAATAGAAATACGTACTTGATAATAACCTTGTCATGAGTCAGTAACAATATATATATATATATATATATATATATATATATA
Organism: Thysanoteuthis rhombus; assembly: GCA_963457665.1. Lineage (NCBI taxonomy): Eukaryota > Metazoa > Mollusca > Cephalopoda > Oegopsida > Thysanoteuthidae > Thysanoteuthis > Thysanoteuthis major. The sequence continues at coordinate 29,584,189 of OY735218.1, forward strand.
TATATATATATATATATAAGGGGGCTATGTGTGTTCTTTATTCAGATACACCAGCAAAAATTCAGGCAACAGAGTCTCCATTAGGTAACGATTGATGTTAAGCATGATATGCAGGCTTGAACATCATTTATTCTTTTCTATATTCTTTCGATTCTTTTTAACATTAATTCTATTTCCATCTTTTCTGTCAGGCCAGAGAATTATTCTGACTTCAATTTATTTCTATCTTCACTCGTTATTTTTTGAATGTATAATTTTATCTAATAATGCTACCTAATTATGTTCTCACCCGAAAACAAGAGTAACTCTGCTAGCCTTCAACCATTTATTTATCCTCGAACTTCACTCATGAAAGACGCTACTATTTCCTTCTTTTATGTGCGTCGTATTCTTTTAAACGCAGACCTCTTTTTCATTTGTCATTCACCCTGAAGTCTTTGTTACGAAATCTCATTAACCTATAACTAAATTTCCCAAAATTTTTTTTTATTATTATTATTCCCACCATATCCTCTCTCGTGTATATTTTCATACATTATTTATTACGTAACAAGGGTAAAAAGCATATATTAACTCATTTCTTAAACTTTTTTTTATTTCATTCATAAAATGGCCAAATTGCATTTGTCAGAAACTTGGTTATCCATTGAATTTTGATCTGAATTATTCATCGTATAATGTTCGATCTACGTGATTAATATTCACCATTGAATTAAATGTATTGAGTAGGAAGGAGATTATGTTGAAAAATAACTAATTTTTGTGCGGAACAAATGATGTTTTTTATTATTAGGCCGTGGACATATCTATGTGACTCTGCGTACACACAAGCATCCAAATGAATAAAATCGCCCACAACACTAAAACGTATTTCAGTATCATTCAATCTGGAATCTTTCTCATCAACCTATGATTAAATTTTCCTATGTTTTTCAATACAATGGTTCTCGTAGGATCACCGATGTTGAGTGACGTCAAGCCTGGCCGTTACCCAGATGGTTGAACGTCTGGGAATACCATGATATAGTGACTGTGATCATTTTATTCGTGTTTTTTAAACATCTTCAAAATATATATTAAGAATTCTCAGGGTGATGTAAGAAAATTAAGACAAAAAATTATTGAAATTTTTTTAGCTTACATAAAATTAGCAAACAAGAGTCTGAGAACTTTTTTAAAAAATTCAGATACGAAGTTTTCTGATTACACATGTTTACAACAAAAATGCTTATACACATATATATACATGTATATATACATATATATTCATACACATACATATATATATATAGTACTTAATATATATTCTCGTTTTGTAAAAAAAAACAGAAAACGAATAAAAACAGATTTTATTCGTTGTAAATCACAGTGCTCAATATGTAACGGTGAATACAGCTATTGATATATAAAAATGAGAAATACAAGGACATATACCCGGTCAATGTTAACTTTTCGTGCCTATCGCACACATCTGCAACTGGCAATGTGTTGTCTCCGACAAATAACAATGAGATATGAAAATGGAAATGATTTCTTTTAGTTCCAGTATTCTGAACTTTTAATTTAAAATTCATTACTAGAATTGCAAAACTTTAGAATTTTAATTAGCCTCAAAACCTCACGTTCATACAAACGTAGGTCCGTCTTCAGTATTGGAATGGTAGATGCCTTTGATGTACTTGTTTAAGAATAGGAAAATATTTGTGTAAATTAAGTCTTTCAACCAATGCTCAATCCAACGTTCATATATCAATGTAGTTTCATTCACCATCAAAATAATTTCATTTACCTTCGGGTGAATTATTCACCAATTTAAGAAACACTGAATTAGAATTCAGTCATTATTATTTTGCATTCCCTCGTGTGTATGTTTCTTTTACATGTCGTGACCGAATAGTCTGTACCAATTTCTTTATGGCACACAGGAAGACAATCAGCGAACTCTATCAACACGGCCCAAAAAATAAAAGAAAAAACGTTTCCTTTGTCACTCAATAGAAGCTGTCATATGACTAACAGCTTTTGGTCGTATGTTGTGTTTGGGATGATCAATCAAAAAATAGAGAAAAGGTGAATTAATGTTACTTCTTTCCTCTTTTGGACACAAATTTAGCATAAATGCACGTTGTGAATTGACCCTCAACTAAAAACCTTTTTTGTGGCAGATGGGGGATATTCAAACAACAAAAAAACTTATTTACTTGACATGATAAGGACTAAATACTGAATTTCAAGACCTCTGCCTCCATTGGTGTGGCCTGTGTGCATGATATATATATATATATATATATATATATATATATATATATATATATATATATATATATATATTTATATATATATATATATATATATAACCAGTCGGACCAATTAAAAAACTGTAGAAACCTATGCTGATAGTTTTTGTGACAGTTTTGGTTGACCGTCTCTAATACGTTGGGAAAAAGATAAACTTAAAGAGTTTAATATTCTACCAGGTGCAGAAATGGGGTGAGATACGCATGGGTACGACATAAACCTAATTCTCAATTTCCATTTTTTTTTTTTTTTTGTACATTCAAATTGTATTAATGGAGACATTGTCGTATACCGAGTCCCCTAAACCGAGCCTTGCCGTATACTTAGTTCCCAAGACCCATTTCCATCACTCCTAGATAATGTTGAAGAAAAGGTAGATGAAAAGAGTCAATAACAAGGAAGGCGATTTTAATCCCCCATCTTTGGAAATAGCTTTAGAATTGAATAACGCATTCTGACGAGTAGATTCCGATATCATTAATATTTTACTGGCGTTTTCTTACGTGTTTATTTTGATGGGTTTGGGTATTATTTTCTTTTATATTTATCCTAGTTGCCTTTCATCGCAACTATCCACCCAACAATTTACTGAATAGCTGTCCGTCTGTCTGTCTGTGACAGCATAACCCAGGAAACACACAAAAAGTCCCCATGAATTCTCTTCCGTGATTCAACGGAACCAGCTGTCAGGTTTTCACGAATAAGCTTTTGAAAATTCCCCCATAATAATAGTGTGGGATCTTCGTTTGTGCTCACCTAGATAATCATGATCTGATTTCCATCTATCTATATAATACGATAGGTCTGAATCTGTTTATCTATATGCGACCTCTAAATAACCGAAATGGGGCAGCGGGATTAGAGATATTGGATTAAAACTGAGATGAAAGAAATACTTGTCAAAAATCACTAATGTTTGATGATTCTTCACTGGGTAAAGAAGACCACTACATCTACCAAGGACAACGAATCTCTATGAAACCCACAAAAGAAAAATAAATCAAGCGGAGAATCACCCTAGGATAGCGAGTTTTCGGCAGAGCAAGCTCAACCTTCAAAAACAAGACGATCCCAATAATCCTAAAAAGAGGAGTATACAACCAATGCATCCTCCCGATAGTCACTTATGGAGCTGAAACATGGTACCTAACCAAGAGACAGACCCGCAAACAGAGAAGCATGCAGCGTGCGCATGAGAGAATCATGCTCACCCTTACATGGAGAGATCACAAGACAGCACAATACATCAGAAATAAAACAGAGGTCTGAGACATCATAGAATCTATTAGAAAACTCAAATGGCAACGGGCTGGTCATGTTGTGAGAATGACAGACAACCGATGGACATCACAACTCAAAACATGGATCCCCAGAGACCACATGTGAAACCAAGGCCAGCAGAATACAAGATGGAGAGATGAACTTGAAAAATTGAGAAAATACTGGCTCTGCGACGCCCATGATAGAGAAATGTGGAGGATCCTGGGGAAGGTCTATGTCCAACGATGGACGTTAAAAGACCAATGATGATGAATTCTTCAGTTAATAAAGATTATGATAATATAATTTCTCCAAGAACCCTTTATATTTCTTTTATCTATGTTGATCATATCCTGATTTATTCAATTATGGAGGATTTCTATCGTATTTCCCTCGTATTATTATAAGGTTTAACAATATTTGAAAATAGGGAGTCCGACATGATTTGATAGAACTGTTAAAAATTATATATTGTTTGAATCAATTGACAACAACATTCTTGACAAGAAGAATGTACAATGACTGAAAAGCCCATGAATATACCGTTGAAATAAACAGATTAAACATCAGGAAATCTTTTTTTAGAAATAAGGTTTCTGGTCTGTGGAATAGATTTCAAGAATATATGTTTCTCTCTCTAGATGTGGAAACTTATAAGAAAAATTATGTAATCTTATATCACTAGAAATGGTCAAGAGTTCAAAATTGTTGTTAACTAAAATTATACATGACGTGTGCTTGAATGTATATTTTGTATTACTTTTTCCGCCCTAATTAATGTATCATGTATTATTTAATGTGAATACTATTTGTACTGTTTTTTTTCTCTTGTTCTCTCTCTCTACAATCTACAAAGCAGACGACCATCAGGTCGTAAACATGCGCCATATTGAAACGAGACTGGAACCAATGTTGAATGAATTGTCGTTATTAACAGATTCTCAAAAAGGTCCCTGAATTCAGAAAAGGACCGTCTGTTATTAACGTCATTCCTTTCAACAATCTTTTCGACATCTCCTCCGTTTTCCAGCCAAGGAAAGGACATCCTAGAAACAAAATGTCGTCTATACATGGATTTCTGTATTTGTTGAATTATTCCAGTGGTTCTTAACCTGAAAAGCAAGCAACCCCTAGTGACGTCTTGGGAAAAATTTAGAAGGTGCAAGAAGAGGGGTAGCAAATAAACGTTTTCTGATATATTGCTGATGTGTGTAGCTCTCAGTACCAAAATTACATGCATTTCAAACTTTATTGAGAACAGATTGCAGTAGCCAGTACATTAAAAGTTTTTATTAGTCATATCTTGTAACAGACTTTTGATTTTCGTGAAATTTAACGCTTAGTTCACATTTTAACATTAACAGCACCATTTTCATTATTATTCAATTTTCCTCGGTCTTGAGATTAACGGATGCGAGAAATGTTTTGAAATCTCGAAGGGGTGACAGTCTTGAAAAAGGTTAAGAGCTGCTGAATTAATCACTTCTTTCTTCCAGCGATATTTTTTGTCTTCGTTCAAGAGCAAGATGTCACAAGTTTTGAAAAGAAAGATCTACAACTGATACGCCTTCCCAGTAGGCGCCTACGGAGCAGAAACATGGAGCCTAACCTAAAGATTGGCTCTTGAACTGAGAACCATGCAACATTCACGGGAAAAGATCATGTTTAACATCACAGAGATCATAAGACAGGGGGTGTCGGCACCGTGACACCTATGATAAGAGAGTTCTGGCGGATCTTGTCCAACGACGTACGTTAAAAAGCAGCTGCTGCTGCTGATGATGATGATGAGGAGGAGGAGGAGGAGGAGGATGCAACCCAAATCTACACTTGATCTTTTCGTTAAAGTAGCTTTATTGTTTCAATTTGACCGTTGACTTTGGCTTAGCGACATAATTTATAATGGACACTTGGTGTGTATGAGTTAATTCAGGACTGGTCTCAGCTTCAAAGTTCTGGGTTTCATTAATGCCAAAGCATAAAGTAATTCGACAAATAACCATCGCAAACAGTTTGTAATTGCTTTTAAGTCAACAGCTATTGAAATAGAGCCAATTCTTCGGGGTAATTGATGTTTCAAAATCGTGCTGGTTATCAGCTAATAACTGCGTGAGGCAGGGTCTGGACCTCGATTTTCCACTTCATCTAATCTCGCCTCTGGTCTTTTTGGTACGGTTCTCCGTGCATCAACTTTAACCCTCTCGTCCCACATTTTTCGCAGATCCTGATCAAAGTCCCGGTATCTTTACGATATTTTGCACACTTTTTCATTTCACGTCCATGATCTGGCTCCTCTCTCCCTTGTTTACGGTCATAAAATCCGGTTTTTTTGCTTGGATGGTGTGATCGGTCTGGATGTCAAAGTCCCAAAGTACATATTCACTTTCTTTTCTATGACAGTCTCTGGTTTCTGCTTGTACTATTTTTGCACATGGATGAACCCAACTATGTATATTTCCCAATGCATCACTGACCAAACCCTGCAATGCTTATTTTACTATTTGTCACCTTGTTTTTAAGACATCTTCTGCACAACTGTGACCATTTTATCTATTCTTTCCTTTTCTTTCGTCTCCTGAGTCATTAATCAAAACATTTGCGTTTTCTGTTAGTCATTATATAGTTTTTTGGAGTTGTTGATAAGAGGAGCGGATTCATGATTGGGCTGAGTAGGTTTGAGCCTTTGGATGGCAAGGTTTAATTGTGTGTTCAAAAAATTGTGAGTGTTCTGGATGATAATTCAGAATTTTTGCATGCATTGTTTTTCATATTTTGAAATGCTATTTCGTTTTCAAAATTGAGCTCCAAATATGAAAACACTCGAAAGAATGGAGACCTAACAACAGACTGGGACTGGATCAACGAACGTTCCCAAGAATACTACAAAAACAATGAACACAAAACAGTCAATAGGATATGCAAGACACTAACGATCAGTTCGAAGATTTCCAAGATGTTACCCATTGAGAGGTGAAATAAGCTATCAAACAAAGAAAAGAAAAGCTTCTAGACCAGATGAAATCACCATCGACTTACTCAAAAAAGCTTGTAAAGCCATTAATAGGAAAGCAAACTTATGCCACAAAGAAAATTCCAAAAAGATTAGGACACTGCAATGGTAATGCTTTAATGTAAATAAGGGAAACCCGAAAGACCTCAAGAACTACAGACCAATTAGCCTACTTGAATGCATCTGCAAACTTCCAACTTATGCCTCAAACTAAGTAAAGTCCTAAAAAATTGGAACACTGCAATCATAATGCCTGTTATGAAAAACAAACGCTAAACCGAAAGACCTTAACAACTATAGAACATAAGTCTACTCAAGGAAGAAAACGGGTGTCCGTGACATCATAGAAACAAATGAAAAAACTCAAAAGGTAATGGGCATGCTATGTTGCGAGAATGAAAGACAACCGATGGACATCACGTTACACAACATGGATCCCCAGATATCACATAAGAAACCGAGGCCGATAGAACATAAGATGGAGAGATGAACTGGACAGATTCAGAAAATACTGGCTCTGCAACACCCATGATAGAGAATTGTGGCGGATTCTGGGGAAGGTCTATGTCCAACGACGGACCTTAAAAGACTGGTGATGATGATGATGATGATGATGATGATGATGATGAAATCACCAAAACATTTGTTGGAAAAAAAATCACAGGAACAAGCTGGCTTCAAAAGAAGTTACTCGACCAATGGACATCTCCATTCGATTGAAGAACTGAAAGAAGAAGCAGCAGACTATGAAATGCCACTCGTTGTAGCCTTTATCAATTTCGAGACCTTTGACTAAGTGGGTATTCCTGAGATCATTGATGCTATCACTCCACAAAGTGTAGACTACTTATATGTCAGAGTGTTGCAACATATGTACCGTCAGAGCAGTTCCTTAATCAGGCAACATAAAAACGCAGGACCCTTTCAGCTCGAAAAAGGGGTGAAACCTGCCTCAAGATGACCTTCCGAAACATAGACTGGGTAAATAAAGGAATAGGAATAGATGACAAATACCTAACCAAACTCAGTTTTGATGACACCGTGCTTTTTGCAGAAAAACTCCGTTATCTCCAAGTATTGCAAGACGAACTGAAAAGGGAAAGCAAGAAAATTGTTCTCCACATGAACTTCAGTAAAACAAATGTCATGTACAACGAACATTTCGAAGACAAACGCACTACGATTAGAATCGAAAATGCAGAACTAGAAAAAAAATAGACCACTACTACTATGAAATCCTCAAAAGAAGAAATCAAGCGAAGAACTACTCTAGAATGGTTAGCTCTGGATGAAGAAAATTGGAGCTCTCTTAACAAGAAAATCCAATTGGTCCTAAAAAAGAAGGATATACAGTCAATGCATCCTCCTGGTAGTCACCAATGGAACTGAAACATAGAACCTAATCGAAAGACTGACCCTCAAATTGAGAACCATGCAACGTGCACATGGAAGAATCATACTCGACCTCAAAATATGCTTGGGAGAGAACAGGAGTCAGAGACTTAATTGAATTTATTTGAAAACTCAGATAGCAATGGGCATGCTCATTATGCTAAAATGTCAGACAACCGATGGACATCACGACACACAACGTGGATCCCCAGAGATCAAATCCAAAACTGAGGCCAATTATAAATGTTGGCTCCCTGGCTCCCATGATGGAGAGGTCTGGTGAACCTTGGGAAATAACTATGGTCTACTATGGACGCAAAAAATCAGATGATGCTGCTGCTGCTGATGCTGATGATGATGATGATAAAAACATTTCGTATTGTTTTTAGGGATTTTTTCAAATTTCTTGATTACGTTTTTAAGACGTACCTCAGCATGTATTACATTACATATAGTACAACGAAATAAGTTTTGTTTTTGTTTTTTTTTTCAATTTTGTTCTATTCAATGAGGCGATCGGCACGGGGCAAAGTCAAGCAGAGCCTTGCTGAAGTTTAGCCAAGTGACTAGACCCGGGTGGGAGATAATCGTCACTGGTCATTACTTTCCTTCAACTTTTAGTGAAATCCATCTTTTTCTAGTCAAAACAACGCCATCTTCTGCGGTGACCTGTCTTCTTCTACGTTGTGTTCTCGTAATATGGAGACTGTCTGCATCCCCAGGGATATACTGGAGTAAATGGAGTGTCATCAATTTCTTAGTGTACCGGTCAAACGTTCCAGTCCCTTATTTATTTATTTATTTGTTTTATACGGTCATAACTATGGACACAATTTATGTGGGTTTTTTTCTTCGATTAAATGTCTGTTGTTCATCTTTTTCCCAATTTTTTCTCATTCTCTTGAGTAAGGGAGCTGACAAAACAATTTCCTATACCCTACCACTTTCTCCCTTTCTTACATATATATATAGCATAATATATTGATAATATAAAGCAACTTCTGATATGTGATGGATTTATGAGTTAGTTTGAGTAGCGAATACATATTTTACTATTCATAAATATATATATGTATGTGTGTGTGAGAGAGAGAGAGGGGGGAGAGAGAGAAAGAAAGAGAGAGCAGACGTCTAAATAATACTCTTAACTCTAACCTCTGGCCAGTTTGGTTTTTGTGCTCTGTTAGTCTCAGAACTACTCGTATTTTTCACGAAGTTCTACGCATATCATTGTTCCTGTATCGACAGTTCGACAAGTAATGGATATTAGTATCCGACACTTCGAACAAAGAAAGACAATTCGGGAACTAAATTTTTGTTCGGACCGAATTTCGTTTCGCTCCTGACCGTAGATAATTCGATCCGAGTAAAAAGTTATGTCCTAAACTGTCTTTCTTTATTCACACAGTAGGATACTAAATTCCAATTACTTCCTAGTTCCTAAAAAGCCGTGTCTGTCATCGACTCTCAACGTCCAAATCGTCAATATAGGTTTTTTTTCAGTTTCCAAGTTGGTCTCGCTAGCTACCTATGAGTGTATGAGTGTATGTATCATTCTTACAGACCGCATCAAGAGGACTGAAACTTCCAACGTATCTAGAAAAAAAACTATTCATTTTTTTTATTTTTCTGAAATGCTCACCCTAAATAGATTTTTAGAGGGGGGGGTTACAAGTAAGTTTATGCTAAATCGGTCACTAGTTTGTACCTGTTGGTTTTCAGTGGTCCAACGAAAGGCGAGAAGAGTAACTCATTTATTGATAACCCCTTTGTTCCATTTTATTTTTATCAATCGTTCCCTGGGGCTGCGTGTAGTCAAAAGACGCTGGTTACGTGACGTTTCTATTGAGTGACTAACCAGATCTATTTCTTTCTGCTGGAAATTCACTCGTGTCTGACTGTTTTTGGGGTTGTACAGTGTGAATCTCTCTCTGTCCGTGCGCGCGTTTCCCTTCAATTATATCCCTGACGCTGACGAAGAAGAACGGTTGAGGTAATGAAAAAGCCTTCTTTTTATATTGATTTTGGCCAGATTCTCTTCTTTTTGCCACTTCTCCTTTCTAGTTCTGTACAATGTTGGTGACATTTTTCACAAAGTTTATGCCAATCTTTAACTTCTTTTTTTTATCATCCACGCTTGAAGATCATTTGTCAGTGAAAGGAGCCAAGCAACTACTACTACTACTACTAACAATATTGTTATGATTATTGAACCACCATAGGTACCAAAGATAGCAAAGGGTTCTATCCTTTTTAATACGTGTATATTTTTGCTTCAGTGTTTATTTGCATGTTCAAGCGCTCCTGGCCCCGCTGTTTTGTCTTGGACTTGAAATTGGCATCAGTACTCCACTTCTAAAAAAATTCATTTTTCGGGAAAAAGCTTTTTTGACCTTTTGGAGCTTTATTCTGGCGGGTTCTTTAAAAACATCCAGATTCTGGAGAATCTAGATGTTTCTAGATGTTTTAACTCTATTTTAGATATTGTCCAGCGGAAAACGCCAGTGATGTTATAGAATTTATTCTTATCATATTCGTCTTCGATGCAATTTTTTTTTACTCGGCTTCGAATTTTGACTCTACAGTTGCTCAATTATTGACTGTGATGGTGAGTTATTATTATTATTATTATTATTATTATTATTATTATTATTATTATTATTATTATCATCATCATCATCATCATCATCATCATCATTATTATTATTTGGAATATCACACCAGTTGCCTGGTGGTAACCGCTGGAGTTTGAGTGACAGCAAGTCTCCTCAAGTCTCCAGCCCTCCTCCCCCGGTAATCATAGGTCGCAGTAATTCTACGATTTACAGTTTCACACCGGTTGCCCAGTGGTTATCGCTGAAGGCTGAGTGACAATAAGTCTCCTCAGGTCTTCATTATTATTATTATTATTATTATTATTATTATTATTATTATTATTATTATTATTATTATTATTATTATTATTATTATTATTATCCCATGCATTTGCTTACTAGCTGTGGATATTGAGTGACAGCAAGTTCCCTCAAATCTCCAGCTCTCTTCTGAGGACAGAGGCAGATCCAGGTTTTCGAGCAGGGTGGTACAAATTGAAAAACATAATTTTACAAATAGATAAATTTCACATAATTTTACATAACTAATACAAGAAAGTGATACTTGTTTCAGCATTTTTCACTTACAATAGACCGAAGAATTATTTTTTTATTTTACCTCAGAACGATTGATAAAATGGCTCTAAAAAATAAGGTGAAAAACATTTTTTTTTTTTGTTAACGTTAATTTATGATTCATCATCATCATAATCATCTGCCTGTAAGCGTCCGTCTTTAGACATAGACCTTCCCCAAGATTTGCCCCACCTCTCTATCATGGACATTGCAGAGCCGGTACTCTCTCAATTTATCTAGCTCATCACGCCTTCTTACTTTTTGTCAGCCAAAGTTTCGCATATGATCACTGGGGATCCACGTTGTAAGTTGTGATGTCCAGCGATTGTCTGATATGATATTCTAGCAGCATGTCCAGCCCATTGCCATTTTTGTTTCTAACAGATTGTATGATGTCTCAGACTGCTGTCTTATCTCTGCTATACTACACGATCACGTAGAATTTATGGAACTAGATAATCACTCTGAAAGAAATCATGCATGTATATAAATTTCTTCAAACTTTTTTTGAAGAGAATCAATAGAATTCGTTGCAGTGAAAGAGTCAATTGTTTCAAATCGTGGTAGATATCTTTATATGTAAAATTGTTACCTTTGAAGTTGAAAAATCTATTATAACAGAAAGAGAATCAAAAGAGAATCACTCTGTTCATTGTGTAAGTAGATTTTAAAAAGAAAAGAATAGCGCTTTTACAATATGTCTGGTTGCCAAGATGGCCCCCAAACCTAGATCTGTACCAACAGTATCAATGGATCAAATTCGCACCTAATATTCGAAACAAAAGAACCATTCTATCAACTTATCAAGTCAGGGAAATATCGGGGAGCACTGAGTGCAATATGATACACTTGAGGACACAGCTCGTGAATGTCCTAAGACTTTTCAGCTCTTGAAATAACCAGTTCAGTGAATTATTGATTTTTTCCAACTGGGATGGCCAATGAAGTCACGTGGACGAAACCCAGCTAGCGAAAAATATTTACCGTCTTATCACTCGCTTGTCTTCTGCGTAAGTGGATCGTCAGACTAATGGCCTCCGGGGATGGGGTGGGGATGGGGGGTAATTTTCCATTTCATGAGTTTGGGAGGCAAGATTCGTGAGTTGAAACTTAATCCATGAGCTGCAGTCTGGGACAGTCCAGTTGCCTCAAAGTAAATTATAAGTCAAATTATATTTCGCTCAAAAATATCAACAGTATTTTCGAATACACACACACACATATATATATATATATATATATATATATATATATATATATATATATATATATGTGTGTGTGTGTGTGTGTGTGTGTGTGTGTGTGTGTGTGTGTGAAATTTGTGATTTTTTTCTGGTTGGGACCATTGATTGTTTATAAGCATATATATATATATATATATACATACATATGTATATATATATATATATATATATATATATATATATATGTGTGTGTGTGTGTGTGTGTGTGTGTGTCTGTCTGTCTGTCTGTCTTTCTGTCTGTCTGTCTGTCTGTGTGTGTTTGTGTTTGTGAGTAAACAATTAATGACCCAACAAAAAAGTTCACACATGGTATCATAATATCAATTTCTGTGTAAGACGTAAAAACAACTGAGGAAATTGCATAAATTACATTAATATACAGAGGGAAATAATTAATTCGAATGACATAAATCTATGGAAAAAAGTTCATTTTTCTTTGATATATCTAAAGTATAAAACTGTAAAAGCTTTATAGACAATACATATACATATATATTATTGTGTCATCTACAGACAGCTGCTTCGTTGTATTACAACTCTTCAGTATGGCTATAGACAATCCATTATCCCATCCAGTACCACGAGGCAGGAATGAAACCTTTGCTTCAGACCTGGAGGCTGGTATTCTACCGCTGAGCTACGGAACTGGACGTCAATGATGCTGAATTTAAGCGATGTTTTCTATTTTTGCTTAAATTCCCCATCCACCAGAGTGCTCTATCCCAGTGGAAGAGCATTATTATCAAACTCCAGTCCCCCATAATGATGTTGTCTGCCTTCAGGTTTCGTTTACAAATGTCATTGTAACAAAGAACAGACCTTTTGGCGGATCTGGAGCCAGTGAGCAGCTTGCCGTACAATTCTTTGGTTTCTCTATATTGCATCAGGTCGTTAAAAGGTAAATCATTTTCTTTATGCACGATTTACCATACAAACCCATACATGGTCAACGGTCTCAGGGAATTTTCCGAAAGTTTAGAATATTCATAATGCAGCAACAAAGCTCTGTTTTCAGAAAAATCCAAAAAAAGTTGTCTGAATTTCGTTAGAATGGCTATTTCAGTTATATGTTACAGTCGGACTATTTTCCTCGTCTGTGTTCATTTTTTCCCAAACGTTTCAGCCGTGCAACCCCGTCATTTTTCAAGTGTTCTCTGTCCTTGAAGGTGGTCCAAGAATCAATGTGCCGAATGTATTGGAATATATAAAATAAAATTCAAATTTTATTTTAAAAAATTATTTGACGTGTCAGCAGAAGACGGGCATGACTCCCAGGAATTTTTTCCGCATTCTAGAACAAAGAGCTCCCGAAGAAGGCCGTAGGGCACACTACCGAAACGTTGGGGCAAAGGAAAATAGTCCAACTATATCACATATAATGTTCAAAAAGGATTATCGTTATAAAGCATAACGTAATTAACATTGCCAACAGTGGGAAGCGAAGTATCAATTTGAAGAGACTAGACACGTCCAATTCCTTTTATCTATTCCATTAAGCTCAAGAAAAGGAACATATCGATTTTCCCCTCAGAAAACAATACCGAACAAAAGAAAAGTCATATTCTCAAAAGGTTAACCCGAAACTGAATGAATTATCGGGAAGTTGAACTGCATGCAAGAATATCTATAATACACACCACTGTAATAAAACTGCATCCACGAATATAACAGAGTGTTTTATTCCACGAGCAGGCCTTTAGCAAATTATACATTCGTATTGATAGTCATGTTCTTCGCAGACTGGTGGATTCAGACAAATGAAAACCAGATACGACTACCTTTTCAGTCGTTCTTTTGTGCTTGAAATGGACATGGGATATGAATAAATCTTTTTGTCTATGATCGACCAAGACTCCCCTTGGGAAACGGTTTTTTTTTTTCGCTGGACAAAGAACAATTTGTGTTTGGATTAATTTCAGAAGAACTTTTAAAAAGTTTCAATCCGATCTAATTGATTTTATTCATTTTATTATTAAATCATTGAGTGCATTTCTAGCTTGGGTTTTGCTGGGTTTCTGAGAAAAATTGAAAGTGAACAAAGTGCTTTGTAAAATCTACGATACTCATAAATGGGGATATTTACTCAAGAAGTAAACAACAGTCTACTCTACCTTATTTTATTATGAACATATCGGCGAAATTCAAGCCGGGAACATATGTACGGAAAGTATGAAGACGTTTGATATTAGAGAAAAGATATCCTACCTAGGGCAATGACATTCTTGTCCCTTTCAAAGTACTCCCCTTGAAACACAGCGCCTTTCACTTTTCAAAACCGGATTCAAATTATTCTTCCGGGCTTGCCATTGGCTGCCTCGTTGCATTCCCTTCAATCCAGTCAATTGTTTGAAATCTCTTTGGGAACAGCCTAAAGTCGCAGGAGCCAAATCAACTGGATGTCACCACTGTAAATGCATATTCAGCCATACATGATTCGACCTCCCAATGGCAACATTATTCCCAGAATGTCTTCATATCTTTTACCAGCGTAACCTACTTTGAAATAACCCATCAAAAACATTTCGATTTTTTGCAATAAGTTTGACAACGCCCTTTACTTTTTCTCTTGTCTCTTCTGGGGTCCCTGATTCTCTTTAGAGGAAGCACTCAATAACGTTCAGGCCTGTATCCTGGGTTTCTTCACGTTAAAGAGTTTTTTTCAGGTTTACATTTACTGCAGCTTTAGCTTCTTTCTTCTTATTTGTTGCCCTTGTATTCAACTGCTGTGGCAGTTTATTCAGGGTTATTTGCCGAACCAATGAGTTTCATTTACACAGATATCACAGAGGATGGAAAGCTCTCAATTCCTCTCCATACGTTTTAAGTATCAACAATAACTTGTGTTGCTAAGTGAATATTGATATTTTCTACGCTTGGTTTGTCTGGTACAAAACAGATGGGGGAACATGAGAGCTGGTAGATTGTTTTGCAGCAGTCACCCAAGTGGAGAAGGCGTTACAGACTTGAAAATTATGATTTAAAAATCCCAGTTATTAAAAACCATAATTGCTAATATAGGTTTCTTCAGTTTTCATGTTTGTCTGGCTGGATGGATAGATATACATCTATGAACATGCTGTGCTTACAGGCTGCACCAAATGGAGCTAAAGGCTTTAACATTTAAACCGTTTTTCTTTATTATGTCTAAAAACAACGATTTTTTAGTTTTTTGGAAAAATACAATGGGTTTTCCAATGGGGGGGGGGAGATCAATTTAGAATCTAAGTTAATGCTGAATTGGTCCCTTGGCCCAGCATCGCTCAGGGCCCAGTATCTTTCACGCTTGTTTCATGGGGGGGGGTAATTCAAACTTTGTTTGTGATCACCAGCAACCAAAAGGCGAGAGAAATAGTTCATTTATTGATCATCCTTTTTTCCAATTTTTTTTTAATTGGTCACCCCTATTACGTCGTGTTGCCAAACGACGATGACCATGTGCCGGTTTCTGTTGGTCTTGGCCTTTTTTATTATAAAAAGCCACACTAATATTTTTTTTCTAACAGCATTATCTCACGCTAAGTAATTATACTTTCGGGTTCATGCCTCCGATAGAGGTTCGTGACCTTCTGCTCACTCTTTATTGTTCAATGTTTGATGTAACTTTGAAAAAAATCTGCAATGCACATGGGTATATATGTTCGCTCAGAAAGGAAACAATTTCTCTATTTTAAACATATCGGCGAAATTCTAGAAGTGAAGAAGGAAGTGCCAAGCCATTTGATATTAACCAAAAAATAGCATACCTAAGTCAATGGCACACTTTGCAACTTTCTAAGTACTCCCCTTGGAAGCTCACATTCTAATATCAGCGTACTTTCCACTTTCCAAAACAGTCTGCAAAGTCTTCCTTGGGTATCGTCATCAGCTGCCTCGTCACCTCCCTCTAAATCTCATTCACGGCCTGAAATATCTTCAGGAAAAACCAGAAATTGCAGGTAACAAAATCTGGGCTGTATTTTTGTTGAATACTTTTATTCTTATATTAATTGAATACATAAAAACATGGCAGTAAGTATGTAAGGTGTTGTTTTTTATTGAAAGCTCAAAAGGTGTTTTTGAATGAATTTTTTGATAAATTCCAATATTAACGCCTTGGATCGATAAGCTGAATACAAACAGAAGAAAAATAGGTCTGGTTAATCACTCAATAGAAAACTGTTATGAAAGCAGTGTCTTTTGGCAGCATGCAGTGTAGGGGCTGATCAATTAAAAAAATAGAAAAGGGGGTGATCAATGAATAAGTTACTTCTCTCGCTTTTTGTTGGCTAGTGATCACTTAAAGAGTTTGAACATTGCTCGATACATATTTGGTGATCAATTTAGCACTGACATACAAAGCAAAATGATCCCTCCGAAAAAAACCTATTTTGAAAGGGATTTTTAAAACATAAAATCCGTTATTCCTATTTATAATGAGGAGCAAATGAAGAAATTTTCAGTCTTCTAGCTCCATTGGTGCGGTCTGTCTGCATGATACAGACATAGCCAGTTAGCCGGACTGGATGAAAACATAAACAAACCTATGTAGACGGTTTTGGTAACAGTCTTTAATGACAGTTCCTAGTTGTCGTTTAGGCATTCAGTGTTCTGTCCCTTGCTTCACCACTGATGTCAGCTTTAGCGTGCAGCATCCTCTCTTGGTCCATTTGCCCTAAAAAGAAGGGTAGACAACCAATCCATTCTCCCGATAGTCACTTATGGAGCTAAAAAAATGGAACCTAACCAAGAGGCTTGCCCTCAAACTGAGAACCATGCAATATTCTCATGAGATAAATCATGCTCTTCATCACACGGAGAGACCATATAAGAAAAAGAACAGGAGTCCGAGACATAGAAACCATTTGTAAACTCAAATGGCAATGGGCTGGTCATGTTGCAAGGATGACAGACAACTGACAGACACCACGACTCACAACGTGGATCTCCGGAGATCTAATGCAGAACCGAGGCTGCCAAAATATGAGATAGCGAGACGAACTGGACAGGTCAGAAAATACGGGTTTCGCGACGCCTGCGATAGAGAGGTGTGGCAGATCCTGGTAAAGGTCTATGTCCAACGACGGACGATAAAAGATTGATGATGATGTTGATGATTCTTCCCTGTACAGAAAACACCTGAAAGCACAAATTAGATAGCAATTATTTAGGTATATCTGCCGTTACGCACGACCTTCTTGATTTTGCTTTGTTTTCTGTCCTTTCAAATAATTCCTTTCCAATTGAATTCGCAATGCATTGATGGTAATCTTCTGCACACGTAAGGAATCATTCCAAAGTCATTTTCTCGCGTGACTATCTTGTCAAATCAAAATGTAAATCAAGGAAGAGACTTTTGCAAGAACCAAATGAACCATTCATTCCCAAACTCACCAATTCCCCGATAAACAACACTTACACAAAGAAAATTACCTGTTCATTAATATTTGTATACAAAACACGTTATATATATATATATATATATATATATATATATATATATATATATATATATATATATACAAAACACGTTATATATATATATATATATATATATATATATATATATATATATATGTATATATATATATATATATATGTGTCTCTGTGTGTGTGTATGTGTTCGTGTTTATGGTACAATTACATGTGTGTGTGTATATATATATATATATGTGTGTGTGTATGCGTATATGTTATATGTGTGAGTATATATATGTATATATATATATATATAGGTAGATAGATAGATACGTGTGCGTATATCTATCTATGGTACAAATGCACGTATATATATATATATATATATATATATATATATATATATATAGTCTAGAAAACCTTACAGATCTAAACATTAAGCAATTTTTAAAACTATATCAAAAATCCTTTTGTGTCACTTCAGTCACTTATTTCCCAATATCTATTAATGTAATTTATGTGATTTTTCTTCAGTGTTTCTCCATGTTTTACGTTTACTTTGTTAACATAGTGCTATGCGTAAATTTCCTCTCGTTGGGATGATCAGTTGCTTGCTTAATAAACGTTCCGGCGATTTTAAAAACAAAAAAGTCTTATTAATATGGCACCCCTGCAGTGTTGATCAAACACCATCGCCCATTCAGCCAGGGTTTTAATATATGACTTATGCATATAGTTTGTTATTTTATCATAATGTATTGTATATGGATGCTATTCTATACTAGAAATCATAATTTGGGAACAGGACTCACCCAAAAAAACGTATTTAATGATGATGGAATAGACGTAACTCGCTGTCATTTCTACCGAATATATATATATATATATATATATATATATATATATATATATATATATATATATTGTGTCATCTAAATCATCTATCCCATCCAGTACCGCGAGGCAAGATCGAAACCTTAGCTCTAGACCCGGAGGCTGGTATCCTCGCTCTACTCCACGGAACTGAGCGATCGGGAGGTTGAATTTAAGTGATCTAATCATCTATCGTATATATTCCTTGTCCACCAGAGTGCTCCATTCTATGTTGGAAGAGCATTGCATAAGCTTACGAAGAGCGAGTTACCTCACTTAGAGTGTGCTCAACTCTGAATAAGGGAGCATTAATTATTGTGTCATCAAAAGACCGCTGTTTTGTTGTATTACAACTCTTCAGTATATATATATATATATATATATATATATATTCTGTCACTTAATGAACTTAACACCAAACTCAACAACCCTAATCACACGGATCTCTAATTCATAAACCTCCAACAAACAATAACCTCACATCCACATCTACCCTCAACCTCAGATACATTCAATACTGGGAACTTTAAAGTCACTCAGACCTATAGCAAAATCCACCTTAGCCAGTCATATCACTTGTTCAAATCATTACCAACATATTTTTGATGACTTGTAAGGTTGAAACCTATTAGTTCCTTAACCTCATCACCTTTCCCTTGACACTATCCCTAACATACCCACACAATCTAATAACACATCACTTCCCTTCCACCCTGACACCTTTTGTCCTCCACAAGTTCAACTGCTGCTGCTAAACCATAGATTTCATCACTAGCTGGACTTTCTCTCACACTACAGGATGCCCCCGGCAGCCAAGATATCATTTCTTGCTCGCAAAACAAAGCTCCTGATGGTGGAATCAGGGTCCACATCAGACCTATAACCTCTAAAAGCATGCACACACACAACACACATTACTGAAGATGGGAATACCTCTCGAAACTTGTCTAGACCATAAATAAATAACATTCACGGATAGATAAACCTAACTTCAAAACATTTTACTCCCGAGTCAGTCTCACTCTCTGCAGTTCATATTTTATATATATATATATATATATATATATATATATATATATATATATATATATACACGTACATATATATATATTTATATATATATATATATATATATATAAATATATATATATATATATACATATATATATATATATATACATATATATATATATATATATATATACACACATATATATATATATATTGATTAAATACATAAATTTTCTCAGTGACAAGGGTATGCCCTCTTCTGCTTTATTCAGTTCATCAGACAATGTAATTGGGTCTGACAGTTCTGCATATGCTCAGAAGATATCTTTCACTATGATTTGAAATATGACACTTTGCGAGAGTTGAAATTATTTACCTTGTAAGCATCATATAATGTTTGCAAGGTAAATATATAAATATATATATATATATATATATATATATATATATATACATATATATATATATATATATATATATATATATATATATATATATATATATATATATATATATATATATATACATATTGTTTTATCAAGATTTGTTAACTCTGGTTATATTACGATTAAGTGCTCTTGCTTTCCATTCTTCTATGGAGGTTGTTTTTTTTACTTTTTTGTGAATCCATACTTTCATTTGTTTGTTAAATCAAAAGCTATTATTTACCCCTCGCAGCTAAAATAATGCATTGTGCTGAAATATGAAGATCATAACGTTGTACTGCATTTTCTTGTTTATGTTCAACATTCCCGGAATATTATACTAATCCAAATGCAAAATTAAGTTAAGATACAATTTATATATCCATACATATATTTATATATGTATTTAACGTAACAACAAAATTATATTACAACTAATTTACTCCACCGAAGATGTTAGCGTGGCAGACGAGGAATGCACTTTGCTAATGATTATACGTGTGGATGAAAAGCAAATTCTTTCCCGGTTTTAATTTTGAGCTCCCACAGGTACGATTCTCTCCATCTTATCATAGTAATTCATAGCAATTATTCTGTTCCTAGAAATTATCTGTGAATCACAAAAAGCAGGTGCATCCTTCATTTGTTATCCTATTCTATCTGTACGTTTTGTATCAGTGTATTATGGAAACCTTTTGGGATTCATCTACTATAATGATGAACAATGTAATTTGGTGGGGGAGGCTCTGTATCATATGAAAATCTCTTTCAAGTGAAATAGAATGTTCAATCTGCTATGATCCATTGACACATATCTCTACCGATGGGACTGAGTACGAATTAAAAGATCTCTTTAATACATATACACACGCTTGTACATTTATCATTGTTCACACGCACATACACGCACATGCACACACACACACATACATATATATATGTATGTGTGTGTGTGTGTAAGTATGTGTATGCGTGTGCGTGTGTGTGTGGCCTAGAAAGCTTTACAGCTTTAAATGCTAAAGATTTGAAAAAAAGATTTGTGTCACTTCAGTCACCTATTTCCTAATATCTGTCAAAGCAATTTATATAATTTTCCTTAGCATTTTCCCCCGGTTTCATACATACCTTGTTATTCTGGTACAATGTATAAATTCCCCCTTGTCGGGATCATCAGTTGTGTACGATGTAATTGTTTCGGGGATTTTAAAAACAAGACAGTTATATATAAGAGGAAAACGAGGCAGCAATCCTTGATGCAAACATACATAAAAAAAAATAACTGACAATTCTGTCAATCTAACTTTTTAGTTGTTTTTTTTTTCTGATTGCATACAAACCTTTTAGTAAAAGCATCGAAATTTTAAAAGAAAATCTCAATGCTGTTACTAAAAGGTTTGCGTGCAAGCAAGAAAAATTAACTAAAGTGAAACAGAATGTACAATTACGAGTAGAACACGACGTACAATCTGTAATGAACCATCGACGGATACCTCTACCGATGTATCAAGCACTTTCTCAAATAAAGATCTATTTAGTACATATACACACACTTGTAAATCAATCATTGTTCACACACACACATATACAAACATAAACACACATACAAATACATATATATATATGTGTGTGTGTGTGTGTGTGTGTTCTGTGTGTGTGACGAGGCTGCAATCCTTCATTCAAACATGCATAAAAGAAACTGACAAACTCTGTCTATTAAACATTTGAGTTATTTTTCTTTGATGACATACAAACCTTTTAGCAACAGCATCGAAATTTTCCTTTTAAATTTCGATGCTGTTACTAAAAGGTTTGTACGCAAACAAGAAAAATTAACTGAAAAATCAAATAGACAAAGTTTTTTAATTATGTATGTTTGAATATATATATATATATATATATATATATATATATATATATATATATATATATATATATATATATATATGATGAAATAAGAATAAGGCTACACAAACATGTTTATGTTTTTGCCCTGTTTGGGCTTCTTCAGGCGAAAGATTCGGTTTATTTTAGATTCCTATTAGGACATTTTAGGTGAGGGGGGGCATATATAATTTTCTAGGTTGTAAGAACATAATTTCTTTGTGTGTATGTATATATATATATATATATATATATATCTATATTTATATATATATATATATATATGTATATATATATTATGGAGAGAGAGACAGAATTAAAGTAAAATCCTACAACCTAAAAAAATAGATACACACACCATGAAAATTCGGCCGAATAACTCCAAACAAGACAGAAACATAAACATTTTTATGTAGCAAATCCTAAATTCAATCATATTTCAAGCTCTACTCTAAATCAAGTTAATGTTTAATGTTGAACGTATCGAGCACTTCATGAAATTAACCCATCACACATCAGATATTTTATTATATTATATTATATTGTGCAAATTTGTTTATATACATGTATATATATATATATATATATATATATATATATATATATATATATATATGTACATGCGTGTGTGTGTGTATATATATATATATGTGTGTGTGTGTGTGTGTGTGTGTGTGTCTTTGTGTGTGTGTGTGGATTAGTGCAAATGATACGCATAGTTGTATTAATCAATTTCGTATAATTCTCTCTTCTTTGAAGCATAAAAATGAACACAGTGATTTTCTTGATTCTTTGTCTATAACTGCAGACTCATCGACTTAAAACTAACAAGTTTACTGACGAAAAAAATTTGTCCTACCCACCATTTGATACAATGGACTCTTCCACTGATTAGATTGATTCCAAATAACAAGCAACTCTTCCAACTGTCAACCAAAACTGTTACCAAGACTTTCTAGATAGGTTTCTTGAGTTCTTAAGTCAGTGAAGCTGAATTGGTCCTTTAGTTTATATTTGCACTTGTTTTTGTTTTTTTGTCTGTTTGTTTGTTTGTTTTAGGAGGGGGGAATTCAAAGAGAAAGTAACTTATTCATTGATCACATCCATTTTAAACTTAATACTTGATCATCCCCAACACAACATACTACCAAAAGTTGTCGATCACATGACGGTTTCTAATGAGTGACTAATTTATTTTTAATTTTCACTATAGATTCCAATGTAACTAGAGCTCAACACGTTCCTTTGTGAGCACTAATCAGCTAATTGTGTTGCTGTTGTTGTTGTTGATAAATACTACACGATAAAGAAATTTTAAGCCATCCAGTGAGTTCGTTAAATTCCATACATCGATACCTTTTATTTATATTTATTTTTCACATATATTTCCTTTGATTTAAAACTCTAAATTCAAACGAATTTTCGACGCCATTTTATTTTCTTTATACAGCAAAGGGGTTGTTTTTTTAGAACTGTTCAGGTGGGTCATAGTGCAGGGAAGATCAAGAACCACTGACTCGGTCTTATCTCCTGAGAAACAATCAGCTCACATTGATTCATCGTTTCCCGTCACGGGGTTCTCAGTGTAGAATTGACGATATACATCCGTGTGTGATTAGAAGACGAAGGAAAATAACTACAAAATAATGATTTCCTTATTCATTTTCCAGATAGATGTTTCATGTATCTGACTAAAACGGGAGAAATCTCTGTGTGTGGCTGGGGCTGTGTACGCGTGTGTATGTACCAGGATAACTCGACATCTGACCATTGTACGAAGTTGATATTCGCCATATATATATATATGTATATATATATATATATATATATATATATATATATATATATATATATATATATATATATATATATATATATATATATATATCGGCACACCAGCATTATAGAGTTAAGTGTGAGGTTGTTTTGATCAGCGGCTCTTGAGGGATCTAATAAAAATAAATTAAAAAACAAAGATAATAGATATCATAACTCGATATCTGACCATTATACGAAGTTGATATTCGCCAAAGATATATATATATATATATATATATATATATATATATATATATATATATATATATATATATATATATATATATATATATATATATATATATCGGCACCGCAGCATTATAGAGTTGAGTGTGAAGTTGTTTTGATTAGCAGTTCTCGAAGAATCTAATAAAAAATAAATTAGAAAATAAAGATGATAGATATCATATATAAAATCATAGATCTAAATTTAGGTATAAAAAATCTCAATTGGCAACACTGAAGAGAAGTAACTGAGATACTTTCGTACAACGGATACAAATTTACTTTACATTACTATCATGGTAAGTTGCTCCGCACGCCATAACGTCCAGATCTTACCAAACTTCTACCTTTCGAACGGGCACTGCTATTGTTATTTTGTAAACGGCATTCGAGAGCGAATGAATTCCATCTCATTCCACTTTCTCCACTTTCCTCTTTTCCCGGCGGCTGAGTTCAGCCGTTCTCCTCTAGAGAATATCTTTATCTTATACTTCCTACGCTTTTGCATAACAGTGTCCATCTGTTCCCCTCTTCGCTGTCTTGCGTTACAATTTCATCCTCAGAACTTCTCCTCTAACCTCACCTCTTTGACGTAAAATTGTCATTTGGAACGTGTGACAGACAGATGGACAGATGGAAAGTGTGATATTCTTTCCTATTCATAGATAAACCTACTTGAAAATATACTAACACAGAAAGTAGTTTCTTCTGCTCTGATCTTTTTGTGTCTCCGAAAATATTATTTTAACGCATTTGATTTTAAAAAAACTGTATCAATTCTCTTCCTATCCAAGAAGGGTCACTGAAAAAACATCCATGCTATTATTTTTCGGAGAAACTGTGAACTTTTTAAGATCTATATTATAATAAGCAACATCTCTGCGTATTTCCATCTGTTACACTTCCGTGTCAATATTCCAACGTAATAAGATATCGATATCTTTATGTAACAGGACTGCGATGTCTTTGTGTAAGGAGGTATCGATGTTGGTATATAATTACGTATCAATATCTCAATATAATGAGGTACCACAGTTTCTATATAATGAGGTATCGATGCCCCTTATGTAATGGTGTATGGATATCTCTCAGTAGAGAGAGATCGATGTCCTTTTGTTAAGGGGCATCAATGAATTTACATATTTTATCATCGATGAGTGTATTCCTCCCTTATAATGAATAGACATGCATGAAAATTTTCAACACTGGAAGTAGCGTGTCTCGCTTTGATTCTTTCGTATGTCTAGAGATTTTTTCCTCCGGCTCCGTGTTTAATCAACACGACAGTAATCTTTCTTCTTCAGACACGACTCCAGTTCACTTAAGAGCAGTAACTCTATTAATAGACGGAGACGCAATAGTTTGTTTTTTTTTTATTTTAAGTCGTTCTCATCATCATCATCATCATCATCATCATCATCCTTATTTTAACGTCCGTCGTTGGACATAGACCTTCCCAAGGATTCACCATAATTCTCTATCATGGGCGTCGCAGAGCCAGTATTCCCTGAATCTGTCCAACTCATCTCTCCATCTTGTGTTCTGTTGGCCTCAGTTTCGCATTTGATCTCTGGGCATCCATGTTGTGAGACGTGATTTGCATCGGTTGTCTTTCATTCTTGCAACATGGCCTGCCCATTGCCATTTGAGTTTTTTATAGTTTCTATGATGTCTCGGACACCCATTTTCTTCCTCATGTACTGTCTTGTGATCTCTCCATGTAAGGTTGAGCATGATTCTCTCATGGGCACATTGCATACTTCTCGGTTGGCAGGTCTATTTCTTGGTTAGGTTTCATGTTTCAGCTCCATAAGTGACTATCGGGAGAAGTGCTATGCTGTAAAGTTTGAATAGGTTGCAACATAATCGGATCGAAGTTCGAAATTTCTGCTTCAGTCGTTTGGCTCCCATTGGCCTTATTTCCTTCTATGATTTGGCTTGTGATGATAATTATGTAATTCATCATCATCGCTCTCATCATCTTCTTCTTCATCATGATCTAAGCCTTGGGCCAAGTTGACATTCCTTTGTCCTTCGCTGGTCGTATGTCTTTCCCAGCTGTCGCCATTCGCCCCGGTGTTGTTCTATTCTCTACCATTTTGATTCGAATTCGAGGTCATCTCGACATCGGGTCTTTTGGCTTTTACGGCTTTATTTGTAAGTTCCTGGGTGACCAGTTGGTTAACCTCGATGCCTATCTATTGTCTGCCATTCTCACCACCTGAGCGGCTCATTTCCACTCCGTTTTGCTGATTTCTCCGGGGATGTTGAGGACGCAAGTCTTTTCATACATCCATCATCATCGTCGTTGGATATTGACCTTCCTCTCTACCATTGGAGTCGTAGGGCCATTACTATCTGAACTTATCTCGTTCGTTATCTAATTTGTCACACCATCTTATCTTTTGCCGGTAACAGTTCTGCATATGATCTTTGGAGATCCACGATGTAAGTCATGATGTCCGTCGGTTGTCTGACATTCTTGCAACTTGAGTAGCCTATTGCCAATTGGGTTTTCTTATGGATTCTATGATATCCCTGACTCCCGTTTTTTTCTGATATATATTGAGCTGTGTTGTGATCTCTCCGGGTTATATTGAGCATGATTCTCTCATGTGCCCGTTGCATGACTGCGCTGTGAATATCGTTCCCCAAATAGTTGATCTTCATGAAAACCAAACGCGAAAGGACGTCACAACTGAAAAGGATACCAAATATACTCGTGTATAAGTCGAATTTTGGTGACCAAATCTCTCGACTTGAGTAATAATTGCAAAATTAAAATCCGAACATAATAGGAAATACTACGAGCAAGTCTTGGCTTCAAAAATGAAAGATATTCAATGGTTTTTATCTGCGAAAAACAGTCACATGAAATATTAACAAATTAATAATGAAAGGTCGTGCAATGTTTTCAATAAATAAGTGCATGAACTTGAAATATTTCAGCTTCTCGTATAAAATAATATATGTGTCCTTCGTGCAGTAATTATTCGTTTAAAAAAAAGAGGTCGACATAAATTGATGATTTCGTGACCACGAATCAAGAATCAACCTATACAATAGATCGACTGACACACGAGTCTATACGATAATTATTATCACGAAATGGGAACTGAAAAGAGTGTTGTTATTTTGTACTACCACCAGTGTATCTGGGTTGAAGTAACTAAGTATAGTCCAAAGCATAGCAGATGAGGGTATTAGATCAAATGTATGCAGTACACACAGGACGCCTAACAGAGACAGCTTTTTGGAGGATGTTCTGCATTCCAATTTCGGTCGGTAAAGAATTCAAACGTGTAAACGGTTGATTCAAAGTTTTCGTGCTGAAAATCGTGATAACGCCAGTTAGCCTCTGAAGGAACTACAGATTATCTCCCCTGTCAAAGAGAAAGAGAAGTATATACATAAATTATATTGTTTTTACTTTGAACGGCACACAAATAAAATTTAAAAAAACAACTCTATTTCTATCATCATCGTCAGCCTCTCAGCGTCTGCAGTTGGATGTAGACCTTCCCCAAAAGATTTGCCTGACCTCTCTATCATGGGTATCGCATATGATCTCTGGTGATTCATGCTGTGAGTAGTGATGTTCAGCTGTTGTCTGCAATTCTTGCTATATGTCTAGCCCATGGCCATTTGGGTTTTCTGATAGGCATCCACTCGATGTTAAGATAAAAAGCAACGAATAAATGAGTGATTCGACGATTTAATTTATTCAAAACGATAACTATATCACGTATGTATTTACTTCTGTTTTTCTTTGATTGTGGAGGTAATGTTTAGTTCATTTTAAGGCAAACCAGGGTTATCGGCCTTTTACGTACGGAATCTAGGAATATACCCGTGTGAACTTATCCCACGAGATGGTCAAAATTGGTCTCCAGAAATTCAGAGACTAACAGATTAAAGAAATAGTCAATCCTTAATGTTAAATTTATTGTTATTTATTGTTTTTTATTTTGTTTTGTAGCAAAGTGTGTGAAGCTACCGAAGTCCGTCTGAATATGAGGGTGGGGCTTCACACTGGACGAGTGTTGTGTGGAGTCCTTGGCATGAAAAAATGGCAGTATGACGTCTGGAGCAATGACGTCACTTTGGCAAACCAGATGGAGGCTGGTGGCCTTCCTGGGTAAGTAAACATCTACCTACCTACCTACCTACCTACCTACCAACCTACGCCTGCACTTTCTATTGAATTGGTTTGATCTTTCCTTTATATTTTTTCATAAATATCTTTAATTTTCGGATTTAATCGAGTATTCATTTTTATTGTGTGAAGTTTGACGACAATCCAAAAATGACCAAACAATTGTAATATACCTATAAATAAATATTGTTTAATATTGGTAATTAGTTGGGGGGTGGATCATGAACGCACTTTGTGGTTACGACCAAAGAAAAAAGGCATCACCTGATCAAAGGGAAACAACTTTTTAAAAAAAACACAGGAGGAAATAATACCTAAAACATACAGATACAAAAGCCAGATGTTACGTGCAAAGTATTAGCATTTAGTTTCTACATTTCAGAACAAATAGCACCCCAAGAAGGCCGGGGGTTACTCGGCAGAAACAGTGTGAAAACAACGAGCAACAAAGACGAAGATATTTCGTTACTTTGCTCCCCAAATAGTGGGTAGGGGTGAAAATAGGTACATACAAATACTCTTTCCAGAATACACTCCAGAGGTTTAGAGGGGTTACTCTTTTTTTTATTTCGCCGAGTCTACATAAACAAAGACAATAATCGATAAAGGAAGAATTCGTGTAAACAAATAACGTTTTGTCTTTCTGTTTATATACATATATATATATATATATATATATATATATATATATATATATATATATATATATATGTACGTACGTACGTACATACATACATACATACATACATACATACATACATAGATCGATATATAGATAGATAGACCGAGTTGAAATAGTAAGAGAGATAGATTCAAACCGACAGAGATTGATAGATAGATAAATACACACCCATACAATGACTGGTTTTTGTAGCAGACATGTTTAATATATCTATTTTGTTTTTTCATTTT
The DNA here is from genome assembly GCA_963457665.1 of Thysanoteuthis rhombus. Taxonomy (NCBI): domain Eukaryota; kingdom Metazoa; phylum Mollusca; class Cephalopoda; order Oegopsida; family Thysanoteuthidae; genus Thysanoteuthis; species Thysanoteuthis major. Next base: position 29,613,258 of record OY735218.1, read on the forward strand.
ATCAACATGTGTCCACGGCCTACGGGGAACTATTTGCTTGCACAAATCACGTATATCATCCAGTTCAAACGAAAGAGAGGCTTTGAAGTTCTTTTTAGAGAAATCCACGAATCAATTATATGAATCGTTCTCTCACTGCACTTTTTCCCAAAACGAAATTACTGGCACTGATTTTTTTTTTCTCCTTTTTTTTTTAATTTTTTATTCATAGCTACACACAAACAATTTCACCTTTTTAAGTGGTTTTATATAACCAGGATTTTTGTCAGTCATTCTCTAGAAATTATTCTGTGTATATCGGTTTTCCTAACACTATCCACTGCTACCTAGGATAATGCAACATACGATGCAACAAAATAACCGTGTCCTCTGCTCAGAATCGCGACGCAGAAAAAGGGTCTAGCGCATTGATCTGACAATGAGAAACCGTCAACCTAGACTGTCAACATAAAACTAAAAGAAAGGTTTCCAAGTTCTGTTATCATGGACGTACTATCTTTAATGACAAAAAAGGATTCCAATGGTATAAAAATAGCAAAAGCCACACCTAAATTCAAATCCTCCCTATAGTCACTTATGAATCTGAAACATCGAACCTAACCAAGAGACGGAACCGCAAATTGAGAACCATGCAACGTGCAAATGAAAGAATTAGGCTGGGCCTCATATGGAAAGACCACAAGACAGCAAAGTACATCCGAGAAAAGGCAAGGGTCAGGGACATCATAGAATCCATTAAAAATCTCAAATGGCAGTGGGCTGGCCATTTTGCAAGAATGGTGGACATCCGATAGACATCGCTACTCACGACTTGGGTCCCCCGAGATCACATGCGCAACCGAAGCTGGCAGAATATTAGATGGAGAGACGAGCTAGACGAATTCAGAAAGTACTGGCTCCACGACGCCCATTATAGAGAAGTGTGGCGAATCTTGGTCTATGTCCAACGACGGACGTTCAAAGACTGATGATGATGATAATGATGATGATGATGATTATTATTATTATTATTATTATTATTATTATTATTATTATTATTATTGTTCGGAACATACACCTTTTAACCTTAAAGAGAAATGTTGGAAGCTTGAGAAATCAAGAATCACTTGTACAAAGCAATGCTGGGAGCCTATCGAACAAGAGTTTAAAAAACTAGTATCATGTTGGTTCGGTTTTCTTATGAGAACGATAAAGTGTAACTTTCGTCAAAACAATCTCCAGACCTTGAAAACAAGATTATCTTCCTCTCGTATATACCAATGTAGATGCAGTGAGAATCGCTGAGAGTCAACCATTAAGGTAGTTTATCGATACTCAATATCTGAAGTACGTTGCCCGTGTACGCTGTGACCCAAGTGTTTACTTTATTTCTAAAGCCATCTATTACCGAGATCCGAACATAAGCATTGAGAAGCAATTGGTTGATCCTACAATCGAGCAGGTTAAACTCAAACGAACACTTCAAAACAAGATTAGTCATTCAAGAATCTGACTCATTGAAGCTGAAATCTTTAAATGTGAGTACCTAAACCGTAGTTGTACTATAATGTAATCAACATCAACATAGGTTTCTTCAGTTGTTTTTTTTTAAGTTGTCCTGGCTGGCTGGCTGGCTGGCTGGCTATTTATGTACCACACGTGCAAACCATGAATTTATGCTAAATTGGTCCCTCAATTTGTGTCCGACAGGGTTCACGCTCGCTTTCTTAAAATTCATACTTAGTGATGACTGCTCAACAAAAGCGAAAGAAGTAACTGATTCATTGATCACCCCTTTACAGAAAGACATTGGTTACATGACGGTTTCTATTGATTGACTAACCTGACCTTTTCATATTGTCTTATATAAAACATGTGCATCAGAGGCAGTACACAACATGACACTAGGCACATGTGTGCTTTGTGTGGCAATGAACGCTTTAATTTGAATCACTGAATCAAGGGAAAAGATTTCAAATATTTAATAACTTTTCATTAAAACTTACTTCTAACTTTCAATGAATCATTCTGATTGTTTATTATTTTCTTTTTTTTTCCTATTAGAATGACTCCAAATTGATTGGTGATTTGAAACTATCCACTCACATAATAAATATCAATCTGCAGATGTCTCCAATCACGCTAAGTTGTGTAACTGGCGTAGTAAAATATAATTTCATCGATGCAACGTAAGAAGTAAAAAGAATTTCAATCTTCCATGTTGTAAAAGCAATAAAACAAAAACAAATTTTCAAAAAATCTGTTTGTAGCTCTCAAATTACAATGCAAATCTCTATTATCTACGTATGTAAAATACAATGTGTATAGAAGGCTATTCTCCAAGCTCCGAGCAATGCTAATCTTATCATTCACATGTATAAAATGCTATGTGTAGAGAAAGCTATTCTCGAAGCTCACTACAATGCAAATCTTATCATCCACATATTAAAAAATGCAATGTGTAAAGAAGGCTATTCTCCAAGCTCACTGCAATGCAAAGCTCTTTCATCCACAAACATAAAATGCAATGTGTATTGAAAGCTATTCTCCAAACTCACTACAGTGCAAATCTCTATCATCCACATACATAAAATGTCAAGTGGGCTCCCATATATTTCAAATATGCAGTCATATTACGTGATTATAACACAAAGAGTTCGATAACTACTGAAAGTCTATGGAACATTCATTTTTGATAAAAAAAATATGAATTGATTCCAAACATTTCTCTCTCTCTCCCTCTCTCCCTCTCTCTCTCTCTCTCTCTCTCTCAATGAATCTACTTTTATGATTAGCAGTTTATCCCTCTTGAAGGTAACTATTTTACTAATAAAAAGATCTCCTACCCACCATTTGAGTCAACGGACTCTTCCACTTAAACTGATTTAGTATTGGAAAAAAGATCATTTCATAGCGATCCAAATACATCCGAGAATTTTTTTCATAGATTTCATATGATACAGAGTGTGCGTTGATTGGGCCGTCTGTCACGCAGAAAATTTTGTTTGACACTTGAATTAAATTTCCCAACTTCCTACTTCCTTCCTTCCTTCCTTCCCTCTTTCCAATTAGTCACCACTATACACCACCCCTTCCATCAGAACCCATTCTAAAAGATGTGACGGAGACAGGCGAGACTTCTCAAGAGAGATTATTTTGTTCGCCGAAAAGTAAAAACTATTCATGGCTAATCCTTTATAATTGATAAAGCGGTCGTCATTATTGACAACACGGGCACTAGTCTTCGTACAGCTATGACCGAAAATAACTTTCCTCGATAGAAATAAAAAGGAAATGAAATAGTTTTGACAAACAATCAGATTGGAAGAAATGTAAACAGAACTTAAATGTATTGAATGAATGTAGAGGGATCTGGCCGAACCCGTTTGAGGTGAAACAAGCAACATTAATCATTGTATATGTTCTAGTCAGACTAATTCCCTTGTCTATGTTGTTCGTTTTTTCATTATACCAATGACAATGGTTAAAACACCCTTCACAATTCAGATGAGAACAGGTCATTAACTTCGGAAGGAAACCCATAAAAAATGTCTGGGTAGTAAAGAAAGAATACGGTTCACCGCATCAGGTTAACTAATTTTCTTAACAATTTATACAAGACAGTCGAGATAAAATTAGTATCGTTTTCTATCGATGTTCAAAGCTTATTCTGGTTCAGGACACATAACAAAGGTTTCAAACGTATTTACTCTACACATACAAACATAAAAATACATGCACATATATATATATATATATATATATATATATATATATATAGTTAGCGCAAAAAGTATCCAATATATTACAAAAATTATTTTAATACAAAGCGTAGACTCTATATACGACAGAGTATTGCAACATATCTATTGATGCAACAGTTCCTTCATCAGGCTACATAAAGACCCTGATCCTTTCAGTCCGGAAAAGGGATTAGAAATGGTGATACCATCTTAACCAATCTCTTGACTTCCTGCTTCGAAATGATCTTCCCAAACCTAGATTGGGAAAACAAAGGAATTAGTATAGAAGGCGAATACCTAAGTAACCTCAAATTTGCTGACGACATCGTCCTTTTTTAGGGGAAACCTTCATGATCTGAGGACAAAGATAAAGAGACCAGAATCGAAAACGCAGAACTGAAGAAAACAAACCACTATATCGACTTGGAACAACGAGACTCCAAAAGAAGAGGAAATCAAGCAAAGAATCACTCTAGGTTTTGCAATAACATGAATGTATTGCTATAATAGCACGGCGTATTTGACGGGAAAACAGAAGTCAGGAATATCATAGAATCCATTTGGAAACTCAAATAGCAACGGGCTGGCTATAATGCCAGACAACCGCTGGACCTTACGATTCGCAACAATCATAGGCAAAACTGTGACTGACAGAAAATAAGATAAGATGATGATCTAAACACGTTCAGGAAGTACTGGCTTCGACAGAGAGGTCTAGCGAATCTTGAAGGAAGTTTTTGCCAACAACGGACGCTAAAACGTTGCTACTGATGATGATAACGATGATGATAATATTATCAAAATGATTTTAATAGCATTTGGACCAAAGATTTCTGATTTTTGTGAGTAAAGTTTCAATGCTCAATCTTATTTTAATATTATTATTATTTTTAATTTTTTTTTCAATCTTTGGTCCGAATTCTGCCAATTTTGAAGCTGTATAAGGGTGTTAAATTTTTTTGAAAATATTTCGATACTTTTTGCACTCACGGTGTATGAATACGAATCCTCAACTCTGCGGCAGTTCGCTTTATGAAAAGAAGAGAAAAGAGAAAATAGCGGTTAGTGTTTGTTTTACTGCACTCCATTATAAAGCATATCCTTTTCCTCTCTCTCCTACAATCCAGTCTCTGGTGCCTCAAGCCCGTCCAACGGTTCAGTCTGACATAGCATCATCGCCATTTTATTGTATCTCATTCAAAGACAAGAGGCACCAACCAGCTACTGCAATTGATTTTTAATAAATCTAAGTAAAGTAATGTCTACATGAATTTATATCAGGATGAAAGATCAATCTGTAGGTAGTGTTACTGGTCTGGACTTCTATGCTATCAGATTGGTGCGAAAATAATACTGGTTTTTCATCATCAACTTTGAAACAGTATGTATCAGGTCAAAATGAAAGTTATTAATCGAAATATGAACCTTCAGAATCTGCACGTTTTTGCAAACTAGATACAAGTCCATTTTTCTGGGAGAATAGAATTCTGGGGTGTCCTGAAACCAATGAATTCTTCGGAGATGTTACAAGCCGCTTCTTGGTTGCCAAAGATCTTCCCTTACAAAAAGGGGTCGAAATGCTAAAAGTGGTAATTGGTCGGAGAGAGATCTGATGAATAAGCTGGGTGGGGTAGAGTTTCGTAGCCTAGTTCGTTCTATTTCTGAACGGTCATTCGTACGACATCCGAGCTTCTTTTTCTATTCTGCTTTTCCCATTTGGTGCAAATGTCGAATTGTTGAATGGTCAACGTTGAGTTCCTCTGTAACTTCTCAAGTTGTTTCGCGAGGGTTCGCCCTAATGGTCATCAGTTGTGCATTGTCAATCACAGAAGAACGTCCACATCTCCAGGGCTGGACTGTACGTACGTTGACTGTTCCCTAACCCAATACTTGATTGATATTACGGAGAGTTTCTGCAGATTCACGTCCCATTTAGAAACGGGAAAATTGCCTGAACTTGCATTATTCCATGCTTTATTTGACGGTCTCAAATAAACCAAAATAAATAGTGGAAATGAAACGTCGAGCTTAAATAGAGCAAAATTACACTTTGAGATTGTATATTCCATGAACACGGTTGAATAAATCTTTATCAACGTAAGCATCAAGGTTTAAAATATAAAAACTGCGATTATTTTTGCATTACCTTTATACTTA
>OY735218.1:29621636-29936636 GCA_963457665.1 Thysanoteuthis rhombus
TAATGATATTGTACGAAAATTGTATTATCAAAATTGAAAATACGATTTTTCATTTTCAAAATCTATATTGGTATTGCATTTTTGTTGGCTGTTTTTGTTGTCCACACAATATCTCCAAAAGTTCTGATTGAATTCAAATGATATTTTTTTGGAAGGTTTGGTCATAGTCAAAGAAAGACTTGCTAAAGCACCTCCCCTGAATCATAGCTCTATATGAACTTTCTTTCAGTTTTTAGTTTGTGTATGGCGTTGGCAGAGGTTAGTGCTCTCTGAGTATTTTTTTGTCGTCGTTATTTAAGCAATCTTTCTTCTCCTTTGCCTCAACTATACGAAAATAAAGCGTTCATAAAAAACTTCGTGAACAAAAATGACCCAAAAGGAAAAACGAAATAACCCTCAATTTATATGGGATGATTCTTTTTGCGGTCACAGACCTAAAAAAGCGACAAAATAATAATACTTTTTGCAATTTTATTTCAAAAGCAATTAGGACTTGGCACTCAATAGCCGATGAAGTCCGCCTAGTCTAACACAAGAACTCGACGATAGAGCACGACAATAATGGTACTTTGAGGATCTAATGCGGTTTACTTTTGATATAAACATGCTTTTCTGGGATCGGTTAATTCTCTTTCAGCTGCTGTGAGCTCTGAGTAAAGGTTAAGAGTTGCATGAATTCCTAATTGTCTGTTCGTTTGGCCTCCTTGAGAGTCTTCTGAGTCCTCGAAATCCAAACACTATAAAGTTACGTTCTCAGATTTAAGAAACCTTTTGATTAACCAAGTCTCGAGATTGGTATTTCGATTACTCAGAAGATTACAAATCAATTAGTAACAGCTTTAGTAAGTCACATTAAAGAAAACGTCTCGGGGCCAACGTCTTTTGTCAACATGCCGTGCAAGTGGCGATCAATTAAAAGATTGGGAAAGGGGTTGATCAACAATTGAATTATGTCTCTCGCCTTCTGTTGGGCTGTGATCACTAAAACAATGTCTGAAATATCAAACCCAAGTCTTCATGCTGCTGGACCCAAACTAGAGGGGGTCATGATAGCATAAATTTACACTAGAAATCTGTTAGGGGTGTAGAATTAAAGAAAAAAAAAACAATGATAGCCATTTAGACATGATGAGTGAATGTTCAATTTTTCAGATTTCTGGCTCAATTGGGACGGCCTGTTCGCATGATAAATACATACATAGCCAGCCTGACCAACTTAAGAAAAAAATGAATCAACTGACAGTTTTGGCTGACGGTTTCTCACTACCCGACTGAAGATTCGGGGAATTCTTTTTCATGTTCCTAACCTAGGGTCAAGTAAAGATCAGCAACAATTTCTTCATGAAAGTACGAATCTTTACTTTGTCTGATTGAGGGGTGGTACTACTCTTTAGCTGTTTCAAGTGGGTGGTATTAATCTTTACTCGGTTATGTTAGTCTATAATAACATTCAAAACTTAGACACACTCCTGAGTAGACTTGCGTAGGCCTCCTGTTTTGAATGACACAGGTCCCATGATCTTTGTGTTCACTTGTGTCCCTGGTGAGAGGTATGGGTCTATATCACCTTCCCCCATGCGTAAATAGTAGGGCAGTTTGTGCTCTCTAACTCTGGATGGCAACTAGTCTAGGAGAGGGACAACTCTGATTCCAAACCAGTCTGGGATGGGTTCAGTCAGGCCATCTTGCCCATGACACACTTCCGTTGAAATCATATGTTTTGCTTCCACTACACTTCACTGAGATATGGCATAAGTAAAGTTAAAGAACCAGAGAACGAGACTTTGGCTGACTAGTTGCCAGCTTAGACGTCCGGATTTAAGAAGATTACAAAATTCAAATTAGTCGATGACCCGTCACTCGACTGATGTTTATCCTAAGTGTGCAACAACAGGCTCGACTGATGGCTTCCACTGATACTAAAAGTGTGTCAAGTACGCCAGGAGGAGAGATGGCAGGAAGGAAAGTTAGGTAATTCCATAAAAGAGTAAGAAGAGAGAGAAGAGAAAAAAAGTTAGGCAGTTTTATTAAGAGAGTAGGAAGATTGCGTATAATTAAAATTCAAAAATTCAAGAAGGCTGTGTATAGCCAAAATTGAATATATATATATATATGTATGTTTATATATATATATATATATATATATATATATATATATATATATATATATGTATGTATGTATATATATATATATATATATATATATATATATATATATATATATATGAAAATATTAACATAATATTCAAATTAAATCTTATTTAACATTTTCATTCTATGCAGCTCCAATATAAAGATTGTGTAATATCAAAATTGACTGGAAAAAGAATAGACTCTGTTCAAAACCTGCGACGATGTTTATAAAATTTTTGACTGCTTTGTCAAGATTCATTTCTATTACAAAAATTATGTACTTGCCATTTATTTTTCAAGTTAATCCCACTAAAACATCAGAGACAAAAATTAATGATCATTGCATAAAAAATTAAAATGAAAAATCGTCCGAAATGCAATGATATTCATTGGAAAATTAGAAAGTTATATATATGAAGTGTATACGAGAGTTATAAACACTGTATGGGGTTCTTTCTTTCTCTCTCGCTATTTCTGTCTTTCTTTCGCACTTCTTATTTTTCATCCCGAGATTTGATTTTTAAAATGTAAGAAAAAATTGTTAAGATGACGTCGTGTGATAAAATGCTTTGCTTTCATAGCCCTGACGACGTTCGTTGCGAGTAAAAAAAAAACAATTTAACATTAGTGTCACTTTTCCGTTTTGTTTTGTTTAATGGGTTTTGGGGGTTTTCCCCTGTTTTTTGGCGTTATAAAACGCTGTTCCCAAAGAACAATTGCAGGACGTCTCCCAAGAGTCACAGAAGGCATTTGCTAGATATTAAATCCGCTAGTTACGTTTCCACGGTGTGTCACAATGAATACGAAACAAATACTCTTGAGTGTTCGTAATGTCAAATTCATTCAAACGTAGTGTTAATCAATGAAAAGATTTCTTGAAACTTTTTGTGGTTTGGAAAGAGAGTTTGTTTTTTTTTTTTTAGATGATTAAACACTGAAGTCATGTGAAACAGGACGAGAAAAAAAATGGAGGACGAACAAGGGGAGATAATCGAGAGGAAAACTGAGAGATGATTCAAGGAAGGAGAAAAGTTAGAGACAAGGAAGAGGAGAGAGGAGTAGTGAAAAAAACAATGAGCAAGTGTGAAAAAAACAAAGAGAAGAGAAAACAGAAGAGAGCGTGAGGAAGAGGGGAAATAATTTGAGAAAGACAAACAAAAGAGAAGGAGCGGCATCGTAAAACGGGACTTTCCGCCGGTTGCTTAACCTTCAACTGTAACCACTATAGGAAGGACTGCCTTCCCTACGTGGGCCTCGTTGGCCACCGGAAGCACTACAAAAGATGTGGAAAAGCCTTTTTCGTTTGAGAAGCCAATCCATGATGATGATGACATTTGTGTGTATCATATATATATATATATATATATATATATATGTGTGTGTGTGTGTGTGTATTGCGTGTCTAGGTGCACTCTGGCTTTCCAAGGTCACCTTGACATTCACACGTATCAGCTTCTCTCCTTCTCTTTCTCTCTATCTCTTCCTTCCATCTCTCTCTTTCTCTCTTTCTCTCTCTCTCTCTCTCTCTCTCTCTCTCTACTCACTCCCTTGCTCACTGCACTTTCCCTCTCAGTGGTTTTCTCTACCCTATCTATCTATCTATCTATCTAGAGAGAAAAATTTAACACGCACACACACACACACTGCCACATACAAGTTCATATATGGATTTATTTATCGTAAAATAGAGTCACAACCTAGCGTATCATCCGCCATCCAAAAAAAGACTTCCTTTGTCAATAGCTTAATCCTACGCTTCCGAAATTATGATGGATCTCTTCTATAAAGGAAATATTCTGGCAGGCCTGTATTTTTAGCATTTAGTTTTTAGACTGCAATCAATAAACTACAATAATAGACGATTTTTAACCTTTAAAATTCCTATTTATTCTAGATAGATTACATTTATTTTAAACCGAATATACGTTATATTTTTCGATGGCTGTGAAATGGCTGATCTTGTTCTTCAGCCACAAGATTTTCAATGTCAGCTTTAAGGGTAACACTGCTCCAGAATTATTTATTGGACCCCCCAGAAACTACTGGAACCACATTTCACCGTCACTCGGCGACAATCGAAATCGCCATCAGTCACTTGCACAGTATACTCCGATGACTGAATAAGGATCATCCACCGTACTATACTGTGTTGTATTGTGATCTTTTCATATGATGTTAAGCATGATTCTCTCCAGTGCACGCTGCTTTGTTCTAAGTTTGAGGGCTATTCTTTTGGGTTAGGTAGCACAGTGTGTTAGGGAACAAACAGGAGTTAGAGATATCATAGAAACGATAAGGAAACTCAAATGGCGATGGGCTGGTCATGTTTCAAGAATGTCAGGCAACTATTGGACATCACGACTCACTGAGATAATTTGTGAAATTGTGGACAGCAAAAAATAAAAGTGCGTAACGAACTAGACAAGTTCTGGCCCTGCGAATCCCACGATCGGGAAGTCTGGCGAATCTTGGGAAAGGTCTTTGTCCAACGACAAAGATTGAAAGGCTGTTGCTGCTGCTGCTGCTGATGATGATGATGATGATGATGATGATGATGATGATGCAGTTACCGATCATCGTTGCCTCCGATTCTGTAGGTCGTAGTTTCCATCTGCGGCGTAGACATACCAAATACTTTAAAATGGCATGCAATACCTTTCTGCGTAAAGTGTGGTATTGACTTGATTTTACAGTCAGCTGATTAGTTGATACGCTTAGCTTTGTTTTCAGTCGAGTATACCGGCGAAAGTGTTTCAATTGATTATTCCCTTTTCAAATGTTCCATTTCTTTACATACACCCTGTGTATTAAAGATGCGAAGTATATATGATAGATGGGAAAACGAGAAGCATACTGACAGCGTATGATTTGCGTACCGAGAGGCTATGGTTCGCTTAGCAGGACCGGTACGTATCCTATGTTTTGAATAACACCGATCTACGTCACGATACGTAAGATGGAATAGAATTCTGTCAGGAAATTCTCCAGATGCATTACAGCCTCAAAAACTCGAAACTTCCCTTCTCTGATGTCGGCTTTACTCGTAGATAGTTCTTGAATAATGACAGCAATCCATCGCTAAGATAAGAATGTTGAAAAGCAGTTTTTGCTCGGGAGAAATATTTACTTTTAGAAGTTCCATAGCAAAGAAAAGAACTGGTCTCTTTTTGTCTCTCTATCTCTCTTATATATATATATCACCCTCTCCTCTCGCTCTCTTTTATATAAATATATATATATATACATATAAAACAGACAATCATTGGATTGTTCTTAGGATAGATAAATAGATAGATAATATATATGTGTATACTAATTTTTTCATACTATTTTTTATGACTACTATACTTTTTGTTCTAGAATTCTCTCTGCTTTCTCCCTCTCTCTCTCCCTCTCTCTCTCTCTCTCTCTATATATATATATATATATATATATATATATATATATATATATATATATATTTATATGGGGTTGGATCAATGAGCCCGTAGCCTTATATATTGTTATCAGCTGAACTTTGATATGAAATTTTCAGTATATAATGTTCGACCTTATGTCATTAATATTGATTCAAGGGAAAAGATCACAATGAAAAATAAATATTCGTTGTTCAAATAAATACTTTTTTCTCATTTACCTACACTCTCTCAAACCCTTTTTTTTGTTGTTCTTCTTTCCTTCTTCCAATTCTCTCATTCTGTTTCTTCCTCTCCCAATCTTTTCTTCCTCTTATTTTACTTTACTCCTTCCTTGAATGTGCCAATTTTTCTCTCGATTCTCTCCCCTTGTTTGTTTTCCATTTTTTCTCTCAAACTAATCGAATCACCGTAGACTCATAAAAGGCCTGCTCAGCCAAACCAACCAAGTGGGCTACAGATTCTCCTCACTTTGAGTGTCCGTGTGTCACTGGGTGGTTATGTGTCTCCAAGCACTCATGGTTACATATTCTTGGTCCTACAGCCTTGAACATTTGTATGAGTTCACCATTTTTGTTTCTTTCAATAATGTGGTTTCTATAATAAGGTGGTTTCTATGGTCATTTTCTACTAACAATGCCCAAAACTTGCGCTGATATTTTTTTTTATATATTTTTTGATAAATGATTTATTCTTTTGAATAGTTCCAAATGGAAGATCGATTTTTCAAATATAAGATCGATTTTTGATAATTTTGGATGAAAGATCTATTTTTCAAGATAATCTTAGATTAAAAAATCTGTTTTTTGGATAATTTTTAGATAATTAGTTCTGTTAAATGCGCAGGCTATAGTGATTTATGAATGCAAGATACGGATATCTATATGATTTTTTTTTTAATCACCTAAAATCGATCACTGTGGACCAGAGGTAGAACGGTGATACATACTTAGTCACCAAGAAAACTCACTTTCCAAACGTTGGAAGATATCCAAAGGTGGAGTTGATAGAATAACTTATATTGCTGCAAAAAATTTTTTTTAAATTCATCTCATTAATTAAAAACATACCAGAACGAATTGCTTCTCACAAGGAAAGGGTGAGATCTTGTCTATTTTTTTAGACGAGCAGTTAAAGTCATATTTCAATGGTAAAATATCCATTGCTATGCGTACGATATAACCAGGGTGGAAATCCAAAGCACTTCACTATTATTTAAGAACATTTTCAAGTTTAAAAGTCTCATTGAAATTCTGATGACATACTTTTTGGTACGTTCACAGCAAAGTCTAAAGTTCTAAACATTTGGTTAATAACCTGTGTCCTTCTTTATTTAGTATATACTAGTGGGAAGAAATGGAAAACTTTACTAACCTTTCAATGCCTTTTTTCTTTTTCTTTTTTTTTTTTTTTGGATTGCTTTTTGCGAGAAAGCATTTGGATACCAAGGCTGTAAAAGGCCACACGTGATGATCTAGAAGGCTGCATGTGGCCTTTGGGCGACTGGTTCTCCAACGGTACTATATCATCCCATAGCCACCCTTTGAGAATTGAATAGGTTTGACATTCCAGCTCTAAATTCCGGCGATGTGCCGAACTAATGCACTTCAGGTCTAGAACTAAATATATTCACTTATGGTATTAGTGAAATTCATACCATGAAGTGGCGGTTCCCGAAATCTATTGTACGACAGCATGCAAAGAGACATAGAGATATATTTGGCTTTACGCTTCAACTCCTTACTCTTTTAAAATATGAACATACGCTACCAACGTTGGTATTTCGAGGGATACATTTTACAGTTTTTTCAGCATCCTGCTTCTACGTAGCTATAAACTTTCAAGTGGTTATAAAGGAGCATACTACAAGTCTGCGTACTATTAAAAACTTATCAAGACTAAAACGTTTTGGTATTTAATTAACGAAACTTTCATATCAGCATACCAATACACATACTCATCAGCCTTTTTTCCTTTCATCTATCGCTGAAAAATTCAAGGCCCATAATACATTTGTGTATTTGGAAGAATGTATGTGGTACACTATTATGCCGCGACACACAGTTCGAAAATCACTGCCTGAAGGCTCATATTAATCTCAGTTATTGATTGTTGGAAGTTTTCAAGCCGAAGTTTCTACTTAGACACCGTATAAACCCGTGGATAGGTCGGGTTTAAAAGACCAAAATCTTAAGCAAGGAATTATGTAGCTTCTCGTATGATATTGTTTAGGCAGACTAAAGATTATATAAGTTAGGTGCTGACCTACATGCCGTCATTATCACTCAAAACACTGGAGTCGACCTAAGAATTAAAACATACCATAAATCAAGGATTTCGTGACCATAAATCGATACATGAGATCAACATATATATGAGTAAATAAGGTATGTAAACTAAATTGGCTGACTTTGGTGGATCTTAAAATGAAACTTATTCTTCACATGTCGTTGCCCTTTCTCTTTGACTGAGTTATGGCTGCCAAATCTGCTTTGATGATCGATATAGATGACATCGTCTTTGCTCTGGATTGATTGCAACATTCACCTCGGCCATCTTGTCAGACTTTATGATTCCCTTCATTACTGATTTGCATTCAAAATGGATGATCAGTCTTTTCGGCTTCTATTCCTTCACTTTGCAACCACGCAAGCTTATAATTAACTAGTGTTCTTACGCTGGCTACGGTTTCAGCCGTACCTGTTTAGGCTTCATAAATCACATTACTATTTACCCGACTCATTTTTCGATATGTGAACGGGAGATGCAAGCATCCGAAGTGGCGTAAATCACTTCATCCTGTGCTATTTTAACAATAATTTGGCGGGAGAGGTGGATTCATGCCTTTCTTAAGGGTATTAGTGCGTAGAGAACATAAACTGTCCCAGCCGGGATTGCTCTACACCACGTCTTTTTTGTTGTTGCTTTTGCACTGGTAGCACCATCAAATAAATAGATGAAGATATAACGAATTATTATTATTTTGACTACCATTTACCTTCATCTTGATTGTCTCGTTTATTTCTTCGTCTTCAACTGAAGACAGGCCATCAATCTACTACAGTGTGTAAAAAGTGCAGATATTTTTTTCTCTCTCTGGCTACAGAACCTTTCCAGCCTCCCCATCACAAATGAATATAACCATCACTTTAGTAGATCAAAGCGAAAATTTGTTAGACGTGTTTTCGCTCCTGACAATTGTCTAATCCGATCGATTGATAATCGATCAGTTTCCTCTGGGGGGATGATACTTCTATTTGATTATCGCAAAATACTATCGACGAACGCAGGTGCGAATACAAACAACGAAGCCAAATGGCCTGAAGGGGACCACGTTTTCAAATGGAATAAAAAATGACCAAGTCGGCGTATAAAATATAGACATCTCTCCCATTGTCACCTCTCTCTATCTCTTCCGTCTAATGTCCTCTCTCTCTCTCTCTCTCTCTCTCACTTTCTCTATTCTCTTTGTTTTTCTTTTTGCTCTCTCTCTCTCTCTCTCTCCTCTTCTTTTCTCCTCCCTATCTCTTTTTCATCTCATTCTCTCTGCGTTCACCTTCATTGTGGTCTATTCAGGCTAGGCTCGCGAATCATTTCATACTTAGTGAACTCGGTCTACTTTGGGCGCTCTGTTGTCGTGGCCCTATGCCAGACTAGGCTAAACCTAATAATCACTCAAGTTACCTACTATAGACTGATGTGTATCGCAAGTTTTGTAATCGACCTCCATTTGGTGCTCCAGTATTTTGGCTTAAAACCAGACAGAACTAAATATAATAAATACTTTGATCACCTGCAATGGATAATTATCAAGCCAAGCCCGCTGACAAATGCTTGTATAGTGAACTTGATCCTCATTGGTCATAGCAGGATTAATTTTTCGCTGACTACCCGTGAAACCGTTTTCTTTGTAAACCATCAAGATACTTATTTTCTGTTTTTAAGCGAGTCTGACCGTCTGGCTATGTCGTGCGTACAGGACGCACCAGTGGAGCAAGAGGGATGATAATTTAAACTTTCTACTCTTTATTATGTCTAAAAAATCTAGATTCAACCACAAAAAAAGGTTTTTAGTAGGGGTCAGTTTACAATGTAATTGTATGCTAAATGGGTCCCTTAGTTCGTGTCCGGCAGCATTCACGCTTATTTTCGAAAATTCGGATTTTTTTTCCAAATGATCACCTCCCAACAAAGGGTGAGAGAGGTGATGTATTCAGTGATTACCGCTATTTCGCCATTTTTTAATTGATCACCCCCAACCCGGCATGCTGCCAAAAGACGTGAGTCACATGATGGTTTCTATTGAATAACTAACCAGACCGTCTTTTTTTATTACTCTAGTTTCTTAGACATTAAAGGGATTGGTATATTCGGCTCGTTTCTAGTGTTTGCCATTACACCAAGACGACCGAACGAAAAACGTGTTTCACTGAGATCAATATACATTAGGAAGATTAGATTTACTTCTCGAACGTGACAGACAAGTAATTGACTAATGTATCTTCTTGGGTGTTACCTTGTCTGATTTGGTAACAGTGATAAATACAAGTTTGTTGGTACTTCGAGGAAAGCAATTTTTTCGGCTTTGAACCAAGACTTCTCTTTTCTGGCGGTTGAATGTAACGAATACCAAAACCATTTCTCCTAAAAAAAGAGCTTTATTTTTTAATTGGAAAAGATTGGCACCGCGACGTCCATGGTCGAGATGTCGGACAAATCTACGGTCGATGTCCAACAATGAACGTTGGAAGCCTAATGCTGCAGATGATCGTGATGGTAATGGTGATTGAAAAAACTGTTTGACTCTGTGTGGATTCAATAAGAACTCTCGAATTCATGTCCTTGTACCCTAGGCCACGAAATTATCAATCACATCCTCGTATGTGTTAAATTGACAAAATGAATTGCAGAGTAATAATAGGTATTTTCATACTCAATTCGAAACTTGAGAAGAAAATGCTTTTGATTGAACGAAATGATACTTTTCTTATAATTTGGGATGCTTGTATTTAATTCCACATTCGGCTATATTTCACTGTTCATAGTCTGCTTTATCAGAAGTTTGTTTTTTTTCGACAGAGGTGAAAGGTCTTTTTGGAAAGTTTGAATATCTCGGGAACCGGTTGCGTTGTCTTGTTGTTACTTGGCAACGAACGGAAAGGACTTCACTGCGTGTGCATGAGTAGAATTTGTCGGTTTCGAGTGAGCGTGTGTACTGCGGAACCACTGCATTCACAAAGCCAATTCTTCGCAGTTTTTTTTTTGTTTTGTTTTTTGGGGGCAATACATTGCATCACCTAGGTTTGTCAGCACCTAACTACTACGGTCCAGATTTGGCTCCCAGGAACTGCGGGCTATTCTCTCAAGAAATTCAAACCGTGGACGAGATTAAAGAGAACGCACCCAGTCAGTTGACGTAGGTCCTTAAAGTGGTTACTGTAGAGTCTTTTGAAAAGTTGGTGAAACATTGGGATAAGTGAGCGAGTTCCCAGGTGGGGAAGGGAAACTTTGGAGAATATTATGACACTAATATATTTAGTTAGGCTTTTCTTCCCTTAATGATAAATAACTGGATAATTTCCGGTCAAACTTCGTACAATTGTTGAATAATTACTTCTAGTTAATCTTTGTAGTTTACAAAAATCATATCGTTCTGTGAAGTTCCAAATGGTTCTCCTGATGAGTAGCGATTGTTGAGCATTGATTTATTCGTGCTAAGATCTTTTCAACTTCGACTGAAGTCAACAGCCATAATTTCATATCAAGACTAAATTTGAATGGGTTGGCGGCGTTCGTAAAGAATTAGATGACGCGGGGAGACAGTGGTTAGAGAAAGATAGACAACATTCCTAAGGAAATAAATAATGATGTTATCATAGTAAGAGATGGGATGATAATTCTGTTCAGAATTTTTTAATCAGTTCATAGCGTTGGTAAAGATCGAAAGATACGATACAGTGAGAGGGTGGAGAAATAGAGATTTCCTTTCTTTTTTACGTCACATTACGTCATATTATTATTTTTCAATCAAATCTCGAGATAAAAAAATACAAAGTACTAGAAAGAAAGAGAAGATAGTAAGAGATAAAGAACAAAAAGGGAAAAACCATACAGTATTTATAACTAATGCATACACTTCATAAGTATATGTATAGTATATTTATAACTTCTTTATTTCTCAATATGTTGAAGTGTTGAAACATATATACAATCACTGCAGCTCCTTTACCAGGTTACATAGAGACTCGGACCCCTTTCAGCTCCAGAAAGGAGTAAGACAAGGTGATACCAGCTCACCTAAGCTCTTCACAGCCTGCCTCGAGATGATCTTCAGAAGACTAGACTGGGAGAGCAAAGAAATTAGATGGCGAGTGTCTGAGCAACCTCAGATTTGCAGACGACATTGCCCTTTTCGTAGAGAACCTACACGACCTCCAACTAATGATAGATGAACTAAATGAAGAGAGCAGGAAAGTCGGCCTACACATGAACTACATCAAGACGAAGATCATGTACAACAACCACATCGAAGATAAAAACACTGAGATCAAAATCGAGAACATAGAACTGGAGAAAGTTGATCACTACATCCACCTAGGACAGCGAATCTCCGTGAGACTCTCAAAAGAAGAAGAAATCAAGCGAAGAATCACACTAGGATGGCCAGCCTTTGGCAGAGCTAGCTAAACCTTCAAAAATAAGAGGATCCCATAAATCCTAAAAAGAAGGGTGTATAACCAATGCATCCTCCCAATAGTCACTTATGGAGCCGAAACATTGAACCTAACCAAGAGAGAGATCTGCAAATTGAGAACTATGCAACGTGCACATGAGAGAATAATGCTGGGCCTGACATGAAGAGACCACAAGACAGCGCAGTACATCCGGGAAAAGACAAGAGTCAGGGACATCATAGAATCCATTAAAAATCTCAAATGGCAGTGGGCTGGCCATGTTGCGAGAATGGCAGACAACCGATGGACATCACGACTCACGACATGGATCCCCCGAGATCACTTGCAGAACCGAGGCCAACAGAATATTAGAAGGAGAGACGAGCTAGACAAGTTCAGGAAGTACTGGCTCCGCGACGCTCATGATAGGGAAAGTGTGTCAAATCCTGGGGAAGGTCTATGTCCAACGACGGACGCTAAAAGACTGATGATGATGATGATGATGATCATCATCATCATCATCATCATCATCATGCATTTGGACTATGTTATTCGATCCATTTTCGATGCAATGATTTTTAGTTTTTGTTTTGGGCGTTTTAATGAGGATTAACTTGAACAGATCATTTGGAAAGCAATATTTTTTATTACAGAAACAAATTGACAAATGCAATCAAAAACTGTATGTACAAAGTGGTGAGTTTTGAACAGAGTGTGTTCTCTTTCTATTTTTTCCTGTGTAGTGAGTGTTATCTATTTCTGATCACTGTTGCGCAAAAGGTATTGAAAATGGATATTATTCCTTTTGAAACTTGGTTTTTTTGACCATCATCATCATCATCAATCTTTTAACATCCGTTGTTGGACATAGACCTTCCCCAGGATCCACCACATTTCTCTATCATGGACGTTGCAGAGAAAGTATTTTCTGAATTCACCTAGTTCATCTCTGCATATTGTATTTTGTCGGCCTCGGTTTTACATGTGATCTGTGGGCATCCATGTTGTGAGATGTGATGTCCATCGGTTGTCCTTCATTCTTGCAACATGGCCTACCCATTGCCATTTTGGTTTTCTAATAGATTCTATGATGTCTCTGACTCCCGTTTTCTTCTTTATATACTGTGCTGTCTTGTGATCTCTCCGTGTGAGGTTGAGCATGATTCTCTCGTGTGCATTGCATGCTTCTCAGTTTTTAGGTCTGTCTCTTGGTTAGGTTCTATGTTTCAGCTCCATAAGTGACTATCGGGAGAATCCATTTGTTGTATTCTCTTCTTTTTAGGATTATTAGGATCGTCTTGTTTTTGAAAGTTGAGCTTGCTCTGCCGAAGGCTTGCCATCCAAGGGCGATTCTCCGCTTGATTTCTCCATCTTTTGTGGGTTTTATAGAGATTCGTTGTCCTAGGTAGATGTAGTGTCGAGTTTTGTATACCTGGGAACAAAGAAAAAGTTTTTTCTTCTTCAAGAGTTACACAATATAATCAATGAAAAAGAAATCCTTGATCTGGTAGTTCAACAACACAGCAAACAGTCCGCTTTCTAGAACAATTCCCAGAGCATCGTTTTCTCTTTTGTCAAAAAACTATGTTATACATTGATTTGGAAACCTTGTGAAGGCTGACAGAAAAATCGGATACAAAATAGGATGTATGAAAACAAGCCTGCGAGTTAGACCATGGATAAGCTCCTTTGAACTTTAAGACATGTATATATATATATATATATATATATATATATATATATATATATATATATATACATATATATATATATATATATATATATATATATATATATATATATATATATAATAATAATAATGGAGAGGAAACGAGGGATGGTGAGAGTGTTTCGGTAAGTCAGTCTCTCGGTCAGTCAGTGGTAGTCATTCGCACTACAGATCCTTGTGCTTTGGAAAATCTTAAAAACATCTGTTATCATAATTTTTGTGTGAGTGTTGGGGAAACTTTCTCTCCAGTGGAGAGGACGTTGTTATCAAAGTCCAAACCATGTCAGAGTCAGGAGTTGACTTTCTTTTTCCACTGTGACAACATGAAAAAGAAGAACAAGAATAAGAACAATCTTCATCTAGTTTAGGGTTTATACTCTTCACTGTTTGTCTGTCCTACCATACAAAACCAGACCGATAAATAAAATAAACATTTCATGTTTCACACCCAATCGATTTCGGTAGATCTAAACTAAACTGAAAGGTCTTACATATCTACGAAAATGTATGTCATAATTGTGCAAAGGCTTATTCAATTCTAATAAGAAAAATGCATTTATGAAATCCATATTTTCCCGTCGTGATTTAAAAACACAACCAAGTGATTAATGGGCAGCTATCTTGCAGACTGAACCAAAGTCACAAGTCTTATATATCTACGAAAGTTTATGTTACAACTACGCGAAGGCTTATTTCATTCTTATTGTAAAATACATTTATACTAAAAGATATATTCTATGATTGTTTTATTTATTATATATAAAATACAAAAGTTGCAGCAACCATGTTCAGTCAAAATAGAAGTAGGAGTGTAGTTAGAGCCTGCAGCAACCAGGATCGTCATTTCTTTTATTTGGAAGCCATGCTATAAATTGATAATGAAACCTTTCAAATGCTTGTAAGAAAATCAAACATCAAACTATTGCAAAAGAAATCTTTGAAAATATCCCTGCAATCATATTTTGGGGGTGAGTGTCAAGAAAATTGTATTTCCGCAGTAGATTATATTTCTGGGGGCAATTTTTTCCTTTGTGTTACAACCCGGAGTGATAGGCAGAATTGATTTCATCCTAGCATAAACATTATTTGAAGAGCACGCCCAAGGCAACAGCAAAAAACGTTCTATATGTTATATTGACGCTTTCTAATAAACTGTCGTCTGTTATAATACTTATACATAAAACAATAATCAGCATTCGAATCAGCGTTTGATGTTTCTCCCCACGAGACTTCCACGAATCGGTTTAGACTATTGGTAGTATACAATGCATACATAAATCAAACCGTTGTTGAATATAGCCGAGTATATCGTAATTTCCCTGATCATTCTCAATTATCGTTAATATTCTTAATTCTCTCTTGCTATCTGGCGTGAAGCTCAATCATTCATAAAAAAAGACTGCTTTGTCTAATCAACCATCATTGAATATTGAGATTCTTTTTGTATATTGGATTAGTATATATATATATACGTATATATTTATATATATATATATATATATATATATATATATATATATATATATATATATATGTGTGTGTGTGTGTGTGTGTGCGTGGGTGGGTGGTACAAATCACGCTAGTAGTATAACATAATATAATAATATATCAATAATATAACGCCACTTCTGAAATGTAATGGATTTATTTCATAGAGTGCTCGATACGTACAACTTTTTACTCTTGAAGTTAAGTTGTTTTAGAGTTGAGCTGGAAATAAATAGTAGAATGTGGATTCGCTACACAAACTAACTCTGAGGAGGCTTGGAGAGGGTAGAAACA
Organism: Thysanoteuthis rhombus; assembly: GCA_963457665.1. Lineage (NCBI taxonomy): Eukaryota > Metazoa > Mollusca > Cephalopoda > Oegopsida > Thysanoteuthidae > Thysanoteuthis > Thysanoteuthis major. The sequence continues at coordinate 29,637,371 of OY735218.1, forward strand.
TGAGCTAGTTTGTGTAGCGAATCCATATTCTACTATATATATATATATGTATGTGTGTGTGTGTGTGTGTGTGTGTGTTCGTGTCTGTGTGTCTGTGGATGTCTGTATATATGTAATTGCGTATATATATATATATAAATATATATATATATAGATAGATAGATAGATAGATAGATAGATAGATAGATAGATAGATAGATATATATATATATATATATATATATACATATATATATATTGGTACAAATATATTACTCAATATCAAAATAGTCATTTCTAATTGTAAAAGTAGTATTGTTGAAATTTTAAAATTCAAACTTTATCAAATGAATACTGCTAAATGTATTAGACAATCGAAAGAGAGCAATATTTGATCATATATATATACATATATATATATGTGTGTGTGTGTGTGTGTGTGTGTGTATCCTTTAATATATTTTTTATGTATCAATTGTTCTATTTACTTTGATTGATATTGAGCACTGTGATTAAATATCATCTACCACGGATAAAATGAACCTTGCATACAGACTAAAGAATAAATGTCTCTTTAATATCCGATACCAAACTATAAACAACAGAATAAATCTGCAGTGTTTTTTTTTTTCTCCTTGTAGACGTGTTCATCTAACCAAAGCAACACTTGACCATCTCCACGGAGAGTACGAAACTGAACCGGGACATGGAGGTGAACGAAATTCGTATCTAAAACATCACAATATCGAAACATTTTTCATTAAATCAAAACATCCGAGAAAGGTAAGTCGAAAATAAGACCTCTTCATTGATTCTGAAACCAGAGTACTCAATATTCCAAGAAGTGTCCTTTTCCCCCCGTTGTATCAGATACCAGGCCCGGTCAGTCCAACAATTCACGCCCTGCTTCTCCCACTCCCCTTCTTCATCCTTTTCTATTCCACAAGTGACCTCACCTGCAGGACGATGGGATGGGACCGAGCGGTGGAGAGCTTGCAGGTTCTACCTTACCCCAAAGCATAGTTGCTTCTTGCAGGGAGGAATTTTTCATTCTCTTAATGAAACACTTCCAACGAAGCCTTTTTCTCAACATTGCTATCGATCTTAGCCATAACTCCATTTATAACTAAAATGCTCATGCTTTTAGTTAAATTAGGATATTTTGTGCAAGTTTTTCAGAATTTGTGTTCATAGTTTGTCAGGTACTTAGCGCCAGCCCTGTCTTGAACAAGGCACATATACTTCAAGTGGTTCATGATATTACTTTCTTCAACTAATTATGGTCATTAAACACCGGGAAAAAGTGCCAATATTACTTGACGGGTCAGTCTTAATAAATAAGCCTGAAGAAGTCTTGCAGTTCAAGTAATATATTCTCTAATCTTTCTTCTTTATTTATTTTAATTTTGCTTCATTGACAAAAGGCTGGAGGAGCTTTGAGGCAAAAGTGTTACGGCCAAATCGCCTTGGACACACCGATTCTCCTATGATCACCAAAGTTGAGCAACGTTCAGTTTGGTCAGTACCTAGATAAGCAACCATCTGAGGATACTAGGCGCCTCAAGTAGCTGGGGATAATGTAGAGAGCTCCCCCATGGCGATTCCATTAATCTTCCCTCGGAGACCGATCTCTATATTACGCTCAATAAAGCAAGCCAAAGCAAAGCTCCTTATCCCACCGAGGACCCTCTGCCTGGCCTGGCTGCTTCCGACAGAAATCAATGACTAGACGACAAAAGTAGATCTCAAACTCGAATAGGAACAGACATATAATATCGAGATATATCAGTGCTTCTTATAATTCAGCATGGCTTTCCCCAGTAAAATGACAGATATCTAGTGAACATCATTATTTTAGCTGTATTGTACCATCTTCATGTATTTTGTCCAACGAATTACCTTATTTATGATATCGTGTGCAGAAATTAATAATTGTACGAAATTATTCCAGTCATTATTCATAAAGCTTTTGTTCAGTAAATAGTCGAAATCTTATTTACAAAGAAAGAAAGCTGTTATCATAATAAGAAGAAGGATTATAATTTCGTTCAGGAATTTTTGAATTAGTTCATAGCATTGGTACAGATCGAAAGATACGATATAGAAAAAGGGTGAAGAAAGGTAATATTTTTTTTCTATTTAAGTCACGTTATGCCACATCATTCTTTTTTAATCAAATCTCGAAATATAGAATAGAAAATACAAGAAAGAAAGTAAGAAAGGAAGATAGGATAGTAAGAGGGAAAGAAATGAAAAAAAAGGACAGACCTAACAGTGTTTATAACTAATGAATATATTAAGAATTTCCTGTAACTCTCCTAAAGACGTATTTTTTGGTAGGTAACGGTGTTAGCTTTTTTCATAACATTCAAAACTTCGTTGAATTATCACAAACGTCACCAAAACGACTGACAATGGTGTTGTTTATCTATTTTGGTTTTGTTTTAATTCTCCACTGATCACGCCCATTTGTGCAGCACAAAATACAGCGTAACAAAAATAAGCACTTCATCTGTGGCCTACATTTGTATTTTCATCCCAGATTTGAGATTAGTAAATATCGGAGTCGCCTCGATGTGTAGCAGCAGTTAGCAGGCATGTCCAGCAAAACATTCTTGCTGTTGTGGATCAATAAGTCTGTTATTTGATATTCTGAATCTTCATCTAAATATTCTGTTGTATGAAATCAACACAGTGTAACATAAAATCATCATGATTTTGTGGTATGGGAAATCTCGAAAAATTTCCCACACCAATTAATGGTAATTGCCTCCTTACGGACTTTACAGGGATAGGTGTGCTTGTTAAGCAGATTTCAGATTAGGTAATAAGAGGGACACTTCCGTCTCAAACTATTGTAAATATGCGTTTTCAAAAGTAGTTTGGCCCAATCTATTTTTCAAGTAGCTCAGTCGGTAGAGCACTGCTGTGCGTGGGCAGCTTACTGAGGGAAGTGAGTTCGAGTCTCACTTAGAGCTTATTTCCGATCTGTGCTTTATACTCACTGACGTAGAGAGACGGTCTGGGTCAGTTACGATTTTAAAATATTTAAAATGATAGAAAATACGAGTAAAAAGTTGTTAACAGTTTGGTTAGGTTTTCTTCCTAAAAAAATAAGGGTTACGATCTGAATGAATCGAATGTTAGAAAAAATAGAAAAATATTTTTTCGCAAATAATTTTTGCGCTTTCAATCTATAAAACCTTAGGTACTTTCGTGTGCTGGTCGGGGAATAATGCTTCAGTTTAAAATCATGGGTTTATTGTAAATAGAACCTCCTCCTTGAAGCTTGAACTTATTTTTCTGACAAATTTCCGGAGGTAACTTGAGTCTTATGGATAAGAGGCACAACAAATTACTCACATCTTTTTTTTCTATTCTTCTGGAATATTTGACTCAGATCTTAATCAAAATAAGTTGTGTTCAACAAACAAAACACAGACCTAACTTTTTTCTAATCACCACATTTAACGGTTGAGTGATGATTGACAAACAACAAAGCAAAGAAAAGTCTCCAAGTCATTAACTTGAGGAAAGTCTTTGATTTATTGGATTGGATATACCTTGGTCGAATAGAACGCGATTCATTTTAAAAATTTCTTTCGCCAGAGAAGAACAATGATCCATTGTATTGATTATTCACCATTATTGTGTTCCAAGATAATTGATCGCCAGGCCATAAAAACTGGATAGATATTGATATTCCACTTTGACGCAGCCGAGCGTGACTTGGTACAACTCAGATTAGAACAAGCCTGACTGCTACTGAGTCAAACTCGACTCCTACGTCTATTCCGACTGACGATGATTTACTGAAACTTATTGTATTGTATGTATGGTGGATGATAAATAAGTATACACACACACACACACACACACACACACACACACACACATAAATATATATATACATATATATATATATATATATATATATATATATATACATATATATATATAGATATATACATATATATATATATATATATACATATATATATATATATACATATAAGTGTATATATATATATATATATATATATATATATATATATATATACACTTATATGTATATATATACACGTTACGAGCAGAATGTATCTATTTATTAGAAAGATAAGTCCTTGTATATTTCTAATATAATTTTTATAGATACATAAGACAGTCAGTTTGGCTCACTTGGTAAAATCACCACCCTCTGATCAATTTGTCTTTATTTCAAATCACTGAAAGATGTCCATTTTATTGATGGATTCATTCATCAGAATGAAATAACCCCATGCGTAGATATTCAATAGATATTCAATACTAGTCAGATCTGCTCAGTTGGTAAGGGGAACGCCTACCAATCATTCTGTCAGGATTTCAAAGTAGGGAAACAGTAATTTTATGAATGCGCTTGGTTTAAAGGGACAGGCTGTGGAAAGTTCATTCCCCTAAATTCGGGTGGGGATTGTTCTTGTTATTCCGGTAAAAAAAATTAAATCCAGCGTCCGACTTGAACTACAGTATGACATTTTTTTTTATTGACGCTATAACTGAATTCAAATCATACTGCCAACCACTAATATCATGACATGATTATTGTGGTCGGAGTTCGAATCCAGATAGAAACCAAGGTTCCAAAAGCTGATTTTCAAAGCAAGGCCTTCTTATTTCGAATTTTGATGCAATACAATTTTGTTTGCCTGAACTACTCTAGAATGAGTAAATATCATTCAAGAGGGGAAAAAAGCCAAATGTGGTATTTTACATTCTGAGCAACTTACCAATGTGCCATAGTCAGCAAGCTAGTTATGAAAACCCTTCACCAATGAAATGGCTTTGATTCTCACTGAATGCTCCACTATTCTGGTCTTGTGTCATACTGACTTATGTTTGTCATCGTAAGTGTACAATCAATGCATAATATCAACCACGACGTGAAGATGCGATTGGAAACTAAAAAAATCATTCGAAAACTAATTCAGAATCGCACAGACGGCGACGGAAAAGGTCGGATAGGAACGATTCTTAGCGATAGAAAAAGATCAATGGACCCCAGAGAGGCACAGGCTGAAAGATATCTTACGAATAATTAAGCTGAAATTAAACAGAAATGGAGATGGGCTGGGTACTTAAGAAGAAGAGAGGAAAACAAATGGAGCTAAAGGCCAATTGATTATTACTCACGAAACAGTAAACGCTGTAAAAAAAGATCCTACAAAAGGTGTAAGCATGAAATTGAAATGTTTGTCATGAAAAAATGGTAGAGGTTTGTGTAATCAAGTCATGCAAAGGAGATGAGAAAAGCTTTTGCCCAGCAGTGAACTTATAATGAGTTATGATATATATATATATATATATATATATATATATATATATATATATATATATATATATATATATATATATGAACAACAGGGAAAAAGACAGACTCTGGGGTAAAAGTATACAAATACTTCATTTGTTATTTAACCAATTCATAAATGAATTAATTGGTATGCTATACATGTTTCCGGGGGGAGGCTCCCATTTTCGATAGCATGTGTACCTTTCAGTGGTTGAAGAGTTATCGTAAAAACAAATTTAGCATCAGATGTTTCTCTGTGGATGCATAAATGGAAATGAAGAAAGAGGATTCTTTTTGGGTCATAAAGGTGATTTGGGACTGTGTTCTGTCTGCAGCGAAATCTCGATATATATATATATAAATATATATATATATATATATATATATATATATATATATATATATATATATATATATATATATATATATATATATATATATATATGGTGTGGAAATGAATGAGATTTATCCGATATTAACAATTTCGAAAAACAATATTTGGAGAAGATCATCATCTCCCTCCTTTCTCTCCCTATATATATATATATATATATATATATATATATATATATATATATATATATATTGCTATTTCAGGTCATAAAGACTCCGAATGGATATTGATGTTCAACTTTGACGCAGAGAAGCATAACTTGGAACAACTCAGATTAGAATAATTCTTTTCTTGGCACTACAACTAAATTTAAACTATACCATCAAAAACTAGTGATACGTCGGCCTGGAGCCTGGACTGGTTGCGTATGTCCCATTGGGAGATTCATTCTTTAATTTTGGTCAGGGCGGGGATGGGGGCATTGGCTTGCGTTATTGGGCATAGATTGGAAGATTAAAGGGGTAGCCACTGGAGGGTCTCAACATTAACCACAGCTACTTACGATACATGTTCATATCCAGTTGGACAGGAACTGATCCGGCACAACGTTGCTCTGTCTGGTGATTATAAGAGAACTGTTTCCAACGGGATACGACTGTAACACTTGGAGGATTATCACGGCACAATCGCCCTACAGCCTTTTCTCCTTGAACTGCCCTTACTAAATTATTTATTAAACTAGCTGAACCCGTGGAAATTCCACGGGTGTTGACGACTATAATACTCTATTACCTCAGATATCTGCTTTTCTCTCGCCCATTGTCTGTATCTTCTCATATCTATCTTATCCTTCCCAATCTTAGTGGCCCGACAATGTCCCCATTTAAATAATGTACAAACTTATCGTAGCTTCATATGCGAAAATATTCGTGCACCCGCAGTAAACTACCTACCTATCTTTCTCCTTTCCTACCCTTCATTAAACTAAGTTTTCTCTCTGCCCTATCTCGTCCTACCCACTTAATAAAATATCTATTTTTTCCTCTCTTTCTCTCGTCCTGTTTTTCTGTCTCTTTCTCTGTCTCTCTCTCTCTCTCTCTCTCTCTATCTATCTATCTATCTCTTATCAAGCTACCTTATTTTTTTCTTGTCTTCTCTCTTCCTACCCTCTTATCAAACAACCTTACTTCCTTTTCTATCCTCTCTCTTCCTACCCTCTTATCAAACTATCTTATTCTTTTTTCTGTTCTTTCTCTTCCTACCCTCTAAACAAAGTACCTCCCTTTCTTTTATGTCCTTTCTTTTCCTACCTTCTTATCAAACTACCTCACTTACTTCTCTGTCCCATCTTTCCTTATCCTCTTGTTAAACTACCAAACTTTTTCCTCATGTTTTACTGAAAGTACATCATTCGAACACAGGTGGGAACAAACAGAATACAATATTACAGATGAGGTCACATTATAGTGCACTATGGCCCAATGATAGTTCTTTGGTTCAATCCCAGCTCAAGCCATACTAAAGATTTGGAAAAAAATGGTACGCAATGTCTCTTTACTAAGCAATTGCCAGTAGGACTGAGGAAGCCTGGTAAAGACGGGGATGGGCACTGTCAGGCTTGCCCAAGACCCACCCGTGAAAACAGCACCCTATGCTGAGTTACGGGACAATAAACTATGGACATATATTAATTAGGGGAGGACAGCTGAAACGAGAAAAACTCTTTACTCGCGTGCGTATTTCTGTTCAGAATTGAAAGCATTCTAGGTCATGTTGCCATTTGGTTTTAACGATTTTTTGTGGCTCTACTGTAACGCTCTTTGCTTTCTCGGACCCCCGACACCCGCGATATAACGGGAAATACCAGTAGTAGTAGTAGTAGTAGTAGTAGTAGTAGTAGTAAGCTTGTCGCTGTAGGACCGCTGCTTCAGTTGTAGCAAATGCAATCATTTCTACGTACACAACTACGTGAACTTATCTATTTATTGCCCAAATTTTCTTGTATGTTTCAAGTATGCATCGATTTTCAACAGCGAAACATTGCGATTCCCTATGCAACCATCTAAGCAGTGTCACTCTGTCCTGAAAGGGAAAAAAATCAATATTCCATTTTGTTTCCTATTCAAGACAACAACTTCATAGAAGGCGTTACAAGAATCACATCTAATAAAGTGATTTTAAATCGTAAATCACGGCCGCGAAAAAAAGTGACACTGTTGTTAAAATTGATCGCTATGAAATGCATGGAAAGCAATTCATTTACGGCGAGTGCAAAAAGAACCCGATACATTCCAAAATCTTTATTTGAACATTTTTATGCAACGTCAAATTTGAGAGATTCCGAGCCAAAGATTTCTGATTTTTGCTAACATTACAATGTTTAATCTTATCATTAATTTTGACTAGTTTTTACCATCATCCAAAATTTAAGTTGCTTTTTATCACAACGTTGGACCGTGATTCTACGCAAGCCATTAAACAGCACAATCGGAAAATAAAGACCTTACGGTAAAAATCGAACACACACCCTCTAGCCAGTAGGATCCAGTATTCACTTTTAATCATTCAGCCACGGAGACTTTTGCAATACTTCATCCAAGGATGAATATATATATATATATATATATATATATATATATATATATATATATATATATATATATATATATATATATATATATATATATATATATAAATATATATATATATATATATGTATGTATATATATATATGTATGTATATATATATATATATATGTATATATATATATATATATATATATATATATATATATATATATATATATATATATATATATATCGTCTTATGTTCAATCTCGTTTCAATTTTTTTCTCATTTTTGTATTTTTCAATCGTTCAATCTTAAAACTGTATAGGAATGTTGAAATGGACTTTTAGAAATATATTGAGTGCATGGCTCACTCACTGTATATCCACGATGCTAAGGAGATAACTGGGGGAAAATTCTGGATCCACTCAAAAATTCAATAAATGACCTCCCATTCGACAAAATGTCATTTAAATTCACACAGAAATATTTGAGATATTGCATTGACAAACATGAGTTAATGAATGAAAAGAGAAAAACAATATCTCTCAATCGTTGAAAATCTTGGATCCATAATTCAACTAATTATTCCTTACTCCGTGGCTTATCTAAATAGAAAATTCCACTGAGATTCTCTGAGAACTTTTGGAGATATTGTTTTGACGGACAGACTGACAGACAACTTCTTTAGCAGAAATGAAAAAAAAAATACGTATCAGTGTACCTAATCCGAATGATTATGGGCTTAGTCTTATTCAAAATCAGTTACTGGAGTGAGTTCGATTCTAAATGGATGCCCCGCTATGTAAGAAAAAAAATTCATAAAACTTTCATTATTTTGTGTACGTGTGTGTGTGTTCTTCAAGTGATGTATTTAAACTTGCGTTAGTATGAAAAGAATTGATAGGTTGATCGATAAAGTTCTTCAGAATGTAGCTGAAAGAAAATATTCCCTTGCAAAGACTTTCCTGTCATTATCTCTCATCAACCGGGTTCATTTTTCTGTTTTATTTTTTTCTATTTGCAGCAACCAAATACCTTACTCGACAGAGGTTTCGGTGGACTACGTCCCAAAAAGTTGTCCTTCCGAAATGTCTCCAATTGTGTGATGCGATTAATGCAATCTGTGAAATTCAATGCAGAAATTCCTTTCTCAAACGTTCTTTTGTCGCCCGTCGATGAAAAATCAACGTCGAAACTGGTAAGATTTTTTGCTTTCTTTCTTTTTTGTTCTTGTTTCAAGAATATCAGAATATCCCGAGTCCAAGCCACACAAACTTTGGATCAGTATTTCTCAAACCATTCGTGTCATTATCCTTCAAGCCTTTATTATAGAATTTCATTAACCCATGACTAAATTTTTTTTTCTCTTCTCTTAATCATTTCCATTTAATTCTCTTCTGTGTGTAAATGTTATACATAATTCATTTTGTATCACGATCAAAATGCATAAATCAACTCATTTCTTGGGGATTCACTTTATTCATGTTTTTAGCTTCCAAAAATGTGTAAAAAAAAAGAAAACTAGGAATAACGAAATATTAACATAAAAAAATCATCAGATATTTTCCAGTTTACATAAAGTTTGCAAAGATGTCTTTGAACTTTGAATTAGATTTGTAGAAATAATATCTTCTTAATGTAAATGTTTGAAAACGATTTTTTCAAGAATAAAAAATGTAAATGTTTGTGGCTTTCACTCTTGGATCTTCCACCCTTCATGCGTCATGTACCCTTCACTTACTCCTGCAACCCTGTTCTATCCACCCAACCCCCCAAAAAGAGATAAGTTAATTCACTCTTGCGTGAATCATTCATCAATTTAAGTAACATAGCTTCAAAGATATTGAAAACAAATTTACGTCGAAACTGGTGAGATTTTAGAATTCTTCCTTCCTTTTATTCAAAGAATATCACATTGTGTTAACTGTCTTGAGTTGAAGCTACAAAGGCTTTAATTTTGTATACCACTACTGCTGTCATGGCAGAAACCAACAAAGCCTGGTGATATGGTGAGGAATTGGGTTAATTGTAATGATGCTTAGGCTTGGAAACCATGCATAGCCCTGGGGCTCCTGATGAAGACTTCGTTGGAACCTCTGTTGCTCTGGCATCACCTTTCACTATCATCAATTTGGTGGAATACCAACTCACGCCGGAGCATATTCTCGTCTTCACGAGAAGCGCATTTTATGAGAATCTTCTTCTATCCATTCATATAACACTCTTTATCAAACTAAATCTTTTGTTGACTGTTTGGCCACCCACACTTCGTACTCATATGTGACTCTTAATAGCAGTGCTAACACTGGTCAGCATTTTTTTGTTTCGCATCAAAGTTGCAGTACAATTTTGTTCAGACCGATTTTTGAGGCAAATTATGTTTTCCAAGTCCGTTACACTGAAAGCAGGGATGGGTTAGGACTCTTTTCATGTTTAAAGGCCACATTGAAATGTGTTGTCTTCTGATAAGGCTACACTCAAGAAACCATTGATACGTTTACAACTAGATCCAAAGTTCTAAACATTTGGTTAATAACCCGTGTCCTGATTTACTTAGTATATACTACTTTGAAAAAATTAATAACTTTACTAAACTTTCAATGAATTCTTAGAGATTGCTTTTGGTGATAAAGTTTTTGGATACCAAGGCTGTAGGAGGTAAGGTGCATGTAATGGTCTAGAAAACCACATGGGGCCTCGAAGCTGCAGATTACCCAGCCTACTCTGAAACGTCTAATGTTTTACAGCAGACATGTTCTGTTTCCAGTTCTACAGTATATAAGGCAATATAGGCAAGGGTTAAATAAAAATAAGATTTGTATCAGTTAAAACCTTTTAGTGCAGAAAATCAAAATTACTATGTATAAGATATACAAAGATACTATATATAAGATATAAAAAATACTAAACAGGAGAATGAGCTAAAAAGTTGAGCTTCCAACCCCATATGGTGTTTTGTAGGAGTTGTATGCTAAAAAAACAACTTTCATCTCATCATGAAAACTTGACGAGATACAAGAATACGGGTTACATTTCGGAATCAACATCAAAACCAGCATAAAGTACACTCCACCATATGTCTAATGAAAATTCATTGTTGACCTGTGTAATTACTTCTCTAATTGATTTTCTCATTGATCGAACTGATTAAAGATTTATTTCTGACATCTAAACGTTCACCCATTCAATTATTGACCCGGTTCAATCTTAGTCGTCTTGAAGATGTAGCCATCAAGTCTTTGTCGTTAATTGTGATTCACAATGCTGTCTACTTGCCCTCGGTAGTACTTGAAACACTCAAGTGTCGTACACGGATATTTTGTACGCTGAGAACTCACATCACAAGATATTGATGACAACGTGGAAAACAATTTATTGACATTTTCCACTTTTCGTCTTACTCGGATAATGAATTCAGTTGAAAAAGAAACTACAAAATATACAGGCAAGGCAGTTATAAGTGATTCGTATCTATATTTGTGTGAAAGAATAATTAAATTGCGTTGCACGTTGTAATTAATATCGTGTAGACATATACATACAAACATATATGAATACACACATATGATTGCAGATATATATACGTCTGCACAGGCTCATATAAAAATACGAGAAATAATTTATTGCTATATTTCGCCTTTCGGCTTTAACAGACCAATGAATAGAACTAAAAACAAAACTATGATATATATAGGCAAGGCAGATGTTGGTAATAAATATTTCAATTCTTTTGAAAGATTAATTAATTTTAGTTTATTTCGTATTTTTCTTTATTCTGTTTAACCATTATTTTCGGAAGAATTGAAGATAGATCGTTCAGGCTAGGGCGTTGGTTGGTTGTGAATCGGGAAATTAGTGCAGCTTCAATGCTTTTGCGCCAGAGTTTATTGAAAATGAGCAGCGTGCTCAATGCCTTCAGGGGTCACCAAAATAAAGAAAATCACACTTTCAATTAAAAAAAAAAAAAACGTCAAAATAGGCAGAAGAGAACAATATGAACTCTGGCAGCAATGTATCCAAGGTGCAATTATTTCCGAACGCACCACAATTGAAAAGATTTTACAAGTATATCTCCGATTCTTGAAAAAATCTATCTAAACAGGATAGGACATTACTGTTAAATAACTTTGAGAGTCATTAATATACCAACTTTTTATCTGACGATCAAATCTATTGTTTCTATCTTTGATGTTGACACAACGTTTCAGCTGATTCATTTTACATCCTTCTTCCGTTGTAGTATATAATGTCTGTAATTGCACCAACGTAGAAAGAGACCGATAAAAGAAACTCTCTTTCCTTACAGATATCTCATATTACACCTGAATAAAGCAGCAGAATTATTCGGCCGAATCGTTGTTTCAATACCAATTAGATGGGAAGAAGAGATCTGATTTTCTGAACAAAAGTTGGTAGAATGAAATAATGATAGATCAAAGATACTAAAGATCCGAGCAGATAAAACTAAAATTAATTAATCTTTCAAATGAACAGAAATATCTATCACCAACACTTGTTTCGCTTATCTGTTTTGGTGCTTTGTTTCCAATAGAATTCACTATTCTGAGGAAGCAAAAAGGAGAAAGATGATTTTTTTGGTTCAATTTTCTTTATTAGATGAAGTTTTTTGAATCGCTATTCCTATTTTCTGCGTTATGACTCCTTTTTAACTCACATCCTGATTTATTCATTTATTTCTGTTTATTGCAACTTTTCGCTCAGACCGATTTCCCTCCGGCACTGAGCGAGTAGCGTCGATCGGAAAATCAAGATTATGCCCTAGGTTGGATCCCTAGGGCTTATTCTCTATTTTCCAATCGAAAGTTGTGGCAAGAATGGCAGACAACCGATCGGTATCGCGACTCACGACTTGTTTCCCCGAGGATCACACGCGAAACCGAGACTGGCAGAATACAAGATCAAAGACAAGTTCAGAAAAGTATTGACTCCGCGACACCCATGATAGACGGATCTGGCGAATCCTGGGGAAAGGTTTATATCCAACGACGGACGATAAAAGACTGATGATGATGATGATGATGATGATGATGATGATGATGATGATGATGATGATGATGATGAAGAGGAGTCATAAAATTTTGAAAAATAGAAATAATGATATCGATAGATTGTTATCCGCTTTGTCATAAACAGTTTATCTTGTTCGATTTACTATATAGTTCCTGCTCCTATTCACATTCGGTGAAAGATTCGATTTTTCTAAGAAAAACTTCGGTCAAGTTGGATTCTTCGTGTGTGATGCCTACCTTTCATCAATAAACTCAAAGGCACAAAAAAGAAGATTTAGGCTTTCGAAAATACTGAGAAATAGTTATTGTCTGAATTTCTGTTAAACGGACAGTCCTAATCATAGTACGCGGCTTAATCAAACAATTTTCCTTGTCTTTGTTGTCCATTTTATTTTTTTCATAGCATTTCAATCGTGTACTCTCAAGCCTTTATTCGATTATGGTTTGGTCTGGAATGTTAAAACCGGTTCCTGTGACTACAGAAGTGGCACCAGAAAAAAGCGTCACTTGACAAGAGTGGGGGCCAATCCCTACAGCAGAGGGGCGCAGGGATGATTCCCTAAACCAGTGGGTCTGCATATCACTAAGGGAGTCCACAATGATATTAATGGAGGTCCGTGTGTAGTGTTACCAACTCAATCAATATTTTTGCACTATTTTGACTGCAAAAGAAAGTTGAAAGCGCTAAATGAAAAAAAAATTGTCAAAAAACACAAAAATGGCTAAAAAAAACAACACCCAAAATACTCAAAATGGTCAAAAACGCGCAAAAAATGGTTGAAACGCTCAAGCACAGTCGCTATAATTCAGCCCTTGTACGTATTGCCAAAACAAGAAACGCGCAGAATTTCGCGCAAAAAGCTCTAAATTGGCAACACTATCCGTGACCTTATTAAGAAAGCAAACCTTTCAAAAGCCTGTTGTCTGTGGGAAAATTCATTCAAACAAAAGGGGGTCCTTTGTAATGAGAAAATTGGGGAACTACTGCTGTAAAAAAAGAGACAAAATAAAATGGATGTGACATGTATAGTCTCAGGAACATTTTTTCCTGTATTCCAGAATCAACAACCATTGAAGGAGGCTGGTTGGTACACGATCGAAACGTTGTGGAAAAAAAACGAACCAAGAAGTCGTGAAGAATCGTCCGACCTCACAAAATGATAAGAAAAAATAATTCGATCTATATGGAAATTGTGACTTTTATGCGGAAGGTTTTTATCTGCTGTTTTCTCAGCGACGTAGGTTAATAGAGTCGAGTCGAAATTTCATCTTACTGGGAAAATGATTTGGGGGAATTTATTAGTTGAGGCCGTCAGTAAATGCCACATCTAAAATCTTAGGTGTCCGTCAAAATAACAGGCGCTAAAAATAAGAAGGTGTTTATGATAGCCCCCTCTCTTGTCCATTCCCGTGGAATAAACGAATGTAAATGACAGGAGTGAAAAATATAATAAATGATTCTTTTTTTTTTTCTTTCAGAGCAAATTAGTATCTGACATGAGGAAGCCATTTCAAGGACGGTCAGTGCGATAAATGATTTTTTTTTTGTCTTTTATACGAGCCTATTTTGTTTGAATATTTTGGTTGTGTGTGTGTGTGTGAGAGAGAGAGAGACAGAGAGAGAGAGACAGAGAGAGAGAGAGAAAGAAAGAGTTTTCTGTTGTGTGCATGTGTATACGTGCGTGTTTGAGCAAATGAATTTCTGATGTTTTCGGCTTTGTTTTTTTATGTCTTGTTTTTTTTTCGACAGGAATTCGTCCGAAAATATATTATATAATCTTCACAGTACTATTAAGCACGCGCGAGTCGTTTTATGAATTCATATCAGGGAGAAAACACATAATGGCGTCTATTTTTGACCGGGAAATAACAGAGGCTCTTGAAAAACAAAACAAAACAAAAAACAAAAAATAAAAAAATAACGAAATGTTTCGAACATGCAATCATTGGACACGCAGCAGAAAGAAAGAGGGAATTGAAACGCCAAACATCTCAATAATTTTTAAGACAATTTAAACTTTTGTTATCTTCATTTCTTTCTGGATTTATCGACAGAATTTTTTTTTTTTTGCTTTCGTGAAACAAAAAAAAAAGTACATAACTATTTCGGCTCCACTGCGCATGTGCACTGTCTCGAAAAATTGCCAGTAAATGTCGGGCAATGTCAAGTCGCTACGTTTCGTAATCCTTTAAAGTGAAATCAAGCATTGACTTGAATAAATGAATTGTAATGGTTGCAGATAATTAGATTTTATCAAGAGTTTATTTTTGTTGGCAATTACTCAGATTTGTCCGGGTCAACAGATTTTAAAATTATGATGAATTTTTAAAGAAGGTGCCATTGACCAAGCCGTTAGCAGCAAAGAGAATGAAACTGAGTTTAAACTCCAGCTGAGACTATCTGTGTTCATTTCGCACTTATGCCCTTAGGAAAGGCACGAATGTATCTCTTCTTCCTCTCCCGGGTATGTGTAAGATGCCTGAAGTGAGTGATGCTATTTATTGTGTGTGTTGTTTCCAATTCAATCGTCACAAATCACAAACCTCGAAAAACTTCCAAATCTAGCCGAAACGTACGAGGTAGATATCTTGTGATATATGATCCCTGAGCTGGGACGGCTCCTCCATAGTCGACATGTGGGCCCTACTTTTTTTGAAGTTTTAAAAACAGAATCACCCGGCTGTTTCTAATGTTTCTTTTTTTCTTTTGGAGTAAATTAGTACTTGACATAAGGAAAAACAAAGTAGGATTTCAGCCCTAAGGGCAGACTGTTGGTAAACTGTACTTCCTTTCTAGCAGATCTTCCGCCCAAAAAGGCCACTTGCAGTGATTTCTCATCGCACTACCGGAAATTCGAGCTTAGAGGCCTATTATAGGGAAACTATCCCTGTCCAACAACACTCAACCTAGAAAAAAAATAAATATCATTCCTGCACAAGTTTGCTATGCAAATTTCTGCTATCATAGATATCTTTGGAACGATGGTCAACGATGGTCAATATCTATATATCTTTTCTCCAGATCCGTATCACTGAGGACGGATTTGCAAACACAGGTTTCTACTATAGTATGCAGGATCAAAGGCATGAAACAAGAGAAAAATCCGAGAGAAAGTCTCATAAAACAGACCTTAGTGACGAAGCTATCCGCGAATTATTGAACAGATTTATGAGGACTGGATGTGTGCACGTTTGCCGTCCATGAAATCGGTCAAAACATCAACAAAAGTATTCATTGCAGAAATTGAAACGTTATGAATATTTGGATATTGGATCGAAGTTCGCATGACAATCTCAATGGTTTTCTTTTCACAGCTTGTCAACTGCTCAACCACCGGAACCACTTGATAGAGTCAACAAATATTTGGCTCAAGCAATCACAGCCCGAAGCATTGAACAAGAAACAGCCAACCACGTCAATTTCATTACACTCAGATTCAAGAATTCGGTTAAAGAGAAAAAGGTAAGAGCTGCTCTCATAAAACTCTATGTTCTATTCGCGGGAGCGGATCCAGGATTTTGAGAGGGAAAGCAGTGTCCAAATGTATCTTGGGCGGAGGGGAGTTCAAATAAGAAAAATTAATTTTATTAATAGGTACGCGAAAAAAAGCAAATTTAAAACATCAGAAATCCTTAATTAACATAGGAATACCTTGAATTGTGTGGTTTTAACAGAAGCAGATTTTGATGTAATATGGTCATGGTATTGCTATATAAATAGATATAAGTAAATATGAACTGGAAAAACATTAGATTATAAGACTTGAACTGGGGGTTTTGAACAATACAGAGAATTTTGGAACGAAATAACTGCACTATCCGAAGTATACATGTATATGATCCGAATTCTCCACTTACATTCAAGTCATAGCTTCTCAAGCTCTTGAATCGACAGAAGGATATATTATTTTTAAAAATCTCTGAAATTTACTACTGGACCAATGTATAGATAAAGATATAAGACAGAAGGCAATTTACCAATTTAAGATAAAAAACGAAATATTTTTTTTTGTTTCTAAAATTCATTGACTATCACTTGAGGTCAATTATTTTTCTTTTATTTATATTTTTCCCGATATTTTCAAAATGTTCATTTTTGCCTTACCCGTGTAGGGGAATCTAGACTCCTAGACACCCCTGGATCTGTGCCTGATTTTGCGGGGATGTTTGCTATTATTCATTGATTTCCTCTGTCAAAGAAGTGGAACAGAGGTTTTGTATTTACCAGTGTTTGTTTGTCTGCCTATATGTCTGTTTGTTTGTTTGTTTGATCACGCAATATTTTCGAAGGTTCTCAATGAATTTCAAGAACATTTTGTGGGAGGAGAGGTCAAATGTGCAAACATTGTTCTGTTCCATCGGCAACTTGTAATTGTGTACTTAGAAGTCTCTTTCACGAAATGTTTAGAGATAAAAGGTTACGATGATGATCACTCTGTAACGAGCTCTCCTTTAATAATAATTGGCGCTTTTCAAAAGACCTCGTTATCTGGGATCATATCCGAGTGAGTACCTTTCCATGGAATTGGATCTTGGAAACTTGACAATGACCTGAAGCCAAACTTCGACTTAGCGAGATCCGGGGTCATTCTTCGAGTTCAGATTCATGCACCAACCATTGAATGAAAGAATTCGATGATTGCTGAACTTGGCAGCTTCCCAAGCAAATAAATTAAAACATAAACATCAAATAAGACAAGTCTGATAAGCCAATCAATCAATATAAACCGTCGTGTTGGGGTTATCAATTGTAAAATGGGGAAAAGCAATGATCGATTGATAGGTCAATTCTTTCGCCTATCGTTTGATTACAACAAAGTCTAGATTTTCAAAAAGGCCAGTGCAAAGGCAGCTGGATACAAACTAAGGGGCTAATTTAGCATAAACTTACATTGGAAATTGAACACCATGTAAAAATCTATTCCTCGAGAATTTTTTTCTGGGCATCATCATCATCAGTTTTTTAACGTCCGTCGATCCGCTGCAATTCTCTATCATGGGCGTCGCAGAGCCAGTATTTCCTGAATTTGTCTAGTTCATCTCTCCATCTTGTGCTATTTCGTCCTTGGTTTCTCATGTGATCTCTGAGGACCCATGTTGTGAAACGTGATGTCCATCGGTTGTCTTTAGTTCTTTCAACATGGCCTGTACATTGCCATTTTAGTTTTTTAATAGTTTCCATGATGTCTCGGGCTCCCGTTTTCTTCCTGATATACTGTACTGTCTTGTGATCTCTCCATGTAAGATTGGGCATGATTCTCTCGTGCGCTAGCTGCTTGCTTCTCGGTTTACAGGTCTGTCTCTTGGTTAGGTTCAATGATTCAGCTCCATGAGTGATTATCGGGAGAATGCATTGGTTTGGGGCTTCGTCGCACAAGCAATAGATAGATAGATAGATAGATAGATAGATAGATAGATAGCGATCCTGCCAGTTTGCTAACAATTGTTTTAATTATTTAAGTATAGAAAATAGATCTTTTCAATCGGATTT
Organism: Thysanoteuthis rhombus; assembly: GCA_963457665.1. NCBI lineage: Eukaryota > Metazoa > Mollusca > Cephalopoda > Oegopsida > Thysanoteuthidae > Thysanoteuthis > Thysanoteuthis major. The sequence goes on from OY735218.1 coordinate 29,656,109, forward strand.
ATTTAATTAGAGCAATGCTTTTAATTGAATAATATGTACCTTCATTAACGCTTAAAATATTCAAATCTTGAACATACCGAGTAATTTATGGCTAGGAGTAAATTGTCAGGTTTTGAAACAGAGATGCATATAAAGAGTAGGTGTATGGATTATGCTGTGCCAGAGTGTTTTGTTACTAATATTACTCTGCTTTCAGGTGTTACAATTTCAGTTATAACATAAGGGTAGAATTAGGTGGTTTAATGAGGGTATAAAGAGAGAAGAAAGAATTGAAAGTTAGGTAGTTTAATTATAGGTTAGAAACCGAGAGGTCTGGAAATAAAGTTTGGTAGTTTTAAAATAAAGTAGGAAGAGAGGTGACAGACAAGAAAGTTAGATGGTTTGATAAGGGAGATGGACGAGTAATGAAGATCAAAAGGGATAGTAGAGAGAATGAGAAGATACAACAAAAAATGAGAGAAGAGCAGAGGCATTAAATAATTGGTAATCGTAGTTGTTAACACCATGGAATTTCCACAGTTTAAGCTTGTGAAAATGGTTTTGCATCCTGATTATCGATCATTCATTACTGCAGGATCGTTTTCTCTTGAAATCGGTCTTGACCACTCTTTCCTGCGGTCAAGCATTTTCGCTGTCTCTTCTTATAGATAGAAAAGCGCATAAGAGTGGTTTGTGGGCCCTGTTGTTCAAGAATCTTTTATCAATAGTATTCTTACATCTCATCCTTGTCGGCTAGAAATAATTGATCACATCCTCAGATATCAATGACTATATACTAAACAAACTCTCGCCGGGCCCGGGGGACTGGTCAATTTTTGTTCTTTCTCACACGCACGCGGTTTGGACCCTACATTAAACTCGACCTTGTGTCACATACCACCCTCGTGGCGAGGCAAATGAATGCCCACTAAACAAACACACACACTTTTTTATTTGTGCAGAGAAGAAAACGGGCAATTTTCATTGATTACACCTTGTGTGTCTTCTACCTCCGGGTGAGCTGCACCCATAATGATATATATATATATATATATATATATATATATATATATATATATATATATATATATATATATATATATATGAGTTCTTTTCTTTATATTAAATTCTTTTATCTTTTCAGTACCAAGGAGTCGACGATATTGCCTTTGGAAGCAGTATGATTTGTTCAATGGTCATGCTTATATGTACAGCTGGGCTACAAGTCGTTGTATTACCAAGGTAAGTAATATCAATCAATCTCCGTAGCTTCCGACGAATAGGACAAATATCTCGTTATAATCAATTTCGTAATACTATTCACCTTGGAGGTGCGAGCAGATAGCCGCTCGGAAAATGGACCTGGCGAGCCGAGTTCAAAGTCCAGCTGGGATAGTTTGTGTTCACTTCGCACTAATACACTTGATTAAGGCATGGATCCATATTTCCCTTAATGGCGAAATGAGTGACGTCACTTCGGCTGCTTGTCGATTGTTGTATCTAATTCCAAGTTTGCAGAAGCTAAAATCTGACCATTAAACCCACTCTCCAACTTGATTTCTCCTATGCCATGTTTCCGTACTAATAGCATCTGGCAAGAAGTTATCAAAAATTGATACTATATATATATATATATATATATATATATATATATATATATATATATATATATATATATATATATATATATATATTTCTACCTTTATCTCTCTGTTGAAAGCAACCTCAGATTTTACGAGGCTAAATTTACTTTCCGAGCTTATATATCATGAAGAATCAAACTGTAATTGTTCAGACAAAATAGTTTCGTGAAAATATTTATTAGTTTAGTCCACTCAGACGACGGAGAAATAAAGACAATCCACAATAAAACTTTCAAACGGTTATAATGACTTCTTTAGCTATTATCATCAACTAGTTAATACCCATACCTGTGTCCTGTATTAGTATTTTCTCACAATAATTCGAAAGGTTAATGCAAGATATTGCAAACTAAAATTCTTACAACCATTTTTCATCAAATTTGAAACAACTAAAGAGCTTATATATACACTATTGTCATTAAATTGCATGAAGTAGGTTTGAGTCATAATCCCGAATGGAGAAAAATCTGATATAAAATCATTTTCTTCCATTTAGGTTCGATATTCATTGAAATTTCATGAAATTAAATTAGTTTCTTGCACGAAAAATTAATTTTGTCTAATTCTTTAACAAGGTAACCTTTTCATAAATGAATTCTGTAATCAAGGAATTGTCTATAGCGTGTGACCGGCGGACGAACAGACAAGTGCGTAGCAAATGATAATATAGATTTTTTAAGAACATAATACACTTATTACTGAAACAACGACAGCTGTGCCTCCTGTAAAATCTTTAACGGATGATGACGCTGAGGTCAAGCATGGTTTTGGATCGTAAATATCATAACCACTATTTGTGCACCAGTCACATATCAGACAGTTGATTCTGTATCATTATTAAAGAAATCAAGACCTATGCAGATGCAGGGTTTATGTGATTTGTGGATCTCTTAATACATTCCCTCATTTCTCGTACTGTTTCACCTAGTTATTTCCGTCTATTCAAACTTGACAATGCTATCAAACGAGCTAATATTTCTCAATTCAAAGTATTCAGTTATACAAATATTGTTTGCCAAGGAATTACACAATCATACGTTTTCGGAAATTTCATTAGTTTTGTACAGTCCGAAATCACCTTACGATGTTCTGTTCTGCAACTCAGTTATTTTTTTATTACTATTATTTAAATTTGGATCCTAATGTTGTACGCTTTATTGTGGGGATCATCAGCTGCTTTACCATGGACGTGTTTCGTGCATATACCAGTAACAAAGGTGTAATCTTATTAGTAAAACGGTTCGTTTGAGTGAAGTTTAATTCTATATTTTTTCTTCTTTTTTTCCAGGACATTCCTACTGCTGTTATTATTTCTAGCAGCTTTCTCTTGGATTGCTATCATTTTGATAATGATTCTAAGCGTCAAATTAAAGGTAAGTAATTGTTTTATTCGCACGGGATCCAAAGTTAGTCAGTCTGGTATGGTAAGACTCCTCAAGTTAGAGATCCACACCCTAGTCTCCTTTTAGGTGTGGCAACCAACACAGGAAGAGAATTGATGTGCACAGAAAAGATTCCAAAATCTGTAGATAGTGTACAAAGTTTTTTATTATTATTATTATTATTATTGTTGAAAGGAAATATTGACTCTCAATTTCACATTGGAAAATGGCCGCTTACTTTTGTCACCGGAAGAAAATTTACGCAATATAAGATTCTTGTTCTAACTGCAAAAAAATTAGAGTGGGCATCGGTAGATCGCCTCTGGCTGGTAGTGCAAAGATTATTACAGCTCACTGGAATACTCTGAAGTATCTCTTTTAGTTAATGATGATTACGTAAATAGGGTTTGGTCGTCGTTTTTTTTTTTGTTTTTTTTTTTTGTCTCCATACAAAAAAAGGACTATTTTTCTTTTTATTTTATTAAAATGATTTGTTTAAAATGAATTTCGTTTTTGCTACATTTGCGTAATCTGTATTAAAAGAGAATATTTTTCCATAATAAACACTGCGAAATTTATTATAGTTTTATAAATTACGTTGCAATTTTTGACGATTGAACAACCGTAGCCACCAAAGATGATGAAGGGTTCTATTCTTTTTTATACGTGCGTGTGTATGTGTCTTTATACTTTTGTGTGTTTCAGAGCTCTAGGCCATACAGTTTTGTCTACAGAGTTGAAAATTGGCGTCAGTACTTCACTGGATATCTTTTAAAATGCCTATTCTTCATTTTTGGAGAAAGGGCTTTTTTTTACATTTGGGGGACATTATCGAGACGGATTTGTTGATAACATCTAGAATCTGCCTCCATCTTTTCCCTTTTCAATCTTTACCTCATGTCTCTTTCCTATCTCGTTCTGTACTTCCAAAGTGTCTATTATTCAGCTCCTTTCAAATCTGCAAGATCTTTCCCCGAAAACCCTAGAGATCATTCAAGTATTAATGATCATTGAAGTATCTTCCAAAATGTATTTGGTCCACGTCAATCTTTTTGTCGAATCCTATCGCTGGCATCTTAACGGCGTCTGTGCTCCGGGCGTCCCAATCCACATTATCGACCAGCTGATGTTTCACCATTTGCTATCTAGAAATATAATGGACCTTTCGTTGTATCAGATTGGAGAAGATCAGACGATAAGTGCTTTAATCGCAAATCACTTCAAATATTTCTTAACCATTTCTTTCCACTTTTTTTTCATCGTTGCCAACGTCGTTAGAAGAGTTCTATGCATTCACTCACGCCTGCATGTCCGACTGATCCTCCATACAATATCTCCAAAAGTTATCGATGAATTCTAGTGACATTCCGTGAAAGAAATAGCCAAATGTGTAAGAAGTGATTAAATACTGGGTCAGATCCAAAATCTTCTACATTTACTTACCCTGTATCGTAGTTAAATGCCCAAAGATATCTCAAAAGGTTCCCAATGAATTTCAATGAAATTCTCTGAAAGGGAAGGTTACAAGGAAAAATAGGTTGAATTTTGATGCGGAACCAAGATTTCTTTTTTTTTTTTTTTTGATTGAGAGGCATATCTCGGTGACCACTTTTCCAGTGAGAACCTCCAGCCTATCGAAATACACATCAAGAACAACTTGAGTCACAGCTGAATTAAGTCACTGCAGGGCCTGTAACATATGTTATAAACGAGTCTTGATTTTTTAAAATACACCATAATTCTTGAAACATTCTTATCTTGCGTATTAAATTAATTATATGCTTTCACTTTCTATACAGCCATATGATAGATCAAATATGTCCGACATTTTAGTAATCGTATCACTTTGTTCTCGTTTTGATTTAAGCAGAGGCTACGACTCCAGTTTCAAATATCTACGTCTTCATTTGTTGTATGCGTCGTATATGTATACTGTATTGAGATAATAAATCGAAATGATGGTGATATTTGGTCAAATTCAATTATCATATACCCCCAGTCGTTCGGTGATGTTGAAAGTAGTATAGCACTGTAGAATAAGAGCAGAATCTCAGAACTGGAATTGGTGGCTTGAAAGCATTTGGTGTGGGACCCTTGAAAATGCTCGGCCTATAGCAGATGCTACTTTTGTTACATAGTTGGTCAGTCGCTGACTTGACTCCACAAGAACTGCCACCTCCGAAAACTTGGTGCTATTTGATATCACTGATTACGAGAACAGATTACATCGTTGAGAATATGATAACGTGTTAAATATTCCCATCCTTGCGTATTGGCTGAAGGTTCGATTCCCGGAATTTGCGAAGAGCGTAGACAACTCTCATTAGAACAAATTTCCCTGTGCACTCAGCAGCTAATAGAGCACACTCTAAGCTGTGTAGGATAGAGATCTCTTTTAGGTGGACGTACATCCTTCTAAAGGGTAAGTCATAAATTTTTGTTGGAATAAACATCTAGTCACAACTTGAAATGATCAGTAGGCTGACGCATTCATCAGAAAGCGAGACTTTGTCCCCGGCCTCTATACTTCACTGGGAATAGTCTCTTAGGAGACACAACGCTTCACGTTCTTTGCGTACAGGGCGAATGAGAATTAACTTCCTCTCAGAAATTATAAGTAACTTTTGTACATCAGTGATCTTTTTTTTTCAATCAAATCGGGGATTTTTTTTCACCTACCCTGTATAACTTCGTGAAGAGTCATTAACATTTGTTACGGGTATCAAATATCACGCACTTGTCCTATGACATCGACAAGCTTGTTTAATGTCGCCAGGACGTTGTGTTGAGAACAACGATGAGGAGAGGAGATTTGATTGTCCCAAAAAGAGCTCGAATTCCTATCCTCATTTTGCCTTGTGCCAGACTAGGTCAAGCATGATAAAAATCCAAGTACGCGTGTATATCATCATCATCATCATCATTCATTACAGGTTCACCCCTGGACAAATGCCTATCCACGGTTTCCCCATACCGTCTGTGACTCTTAACCTTTTCCATGTCTTCACCAGCAAACCTTTCTAACTCATCTCTCCCTCTTCTGTTAGATTTTTTCCTACTACGATTGCTATTTCTTGGTACCAATGAGACCAACCTTTTACACTATCTCGTATCCTTCCTTCTTGTTATGTGTCCAGCCCATCACCATTTTTTGTTTAATAACTTGATAATATCGTTTATCTTAGTTTTCTCTGGGATCTCTTTCTATCCCTCAGAGTTATTCCTGGTATCGATTACTAGTATTGATCTCTGTGTGATTCTGGATTTCTTTTTCAAGTGATTTTGTTAGCTTCCACGTTTAGCACTCGTATGTCATAGCTGTTATCATACAGTCACTGAACACTTCACGTTTTTAGACCTAATGGAAAGTTGCTTTTCATCTGTGTTTATTTTTGCTAAATGCTTTCAGGACAATTGTTTTATATTTGCTTAAAAATCGATATCTAAATTATCTTTGAAGTATCATATATTCAGTTGCACGCTACAGATATCGATCGGTTCGCTACGATACATTGCTGCCCACTAAGCCTGCTCCAGTGAGTGCCCCACACACAGACATACTTCTACTTTTTAAAAAAATATATATAATCAAATATCACTTGCAGGGAACTTGTTACAGCAGAATAAATACATCGAGATACAAATCTCTTTACGTCAGCACATGACGTATATAAACGTCAAGAGTTTTGTCGTCTCTGGGGAACATGACGTAAAACTTGGGAAGATATTAAAAGATCGGAAAATAACATAAGAAATGAATATAGATAATCCTGCTGCTTGTAAGTTAGGGCAATCTGGACGCTGCGTTGATGCTGTAGCCAATGAGGATTACCTGAAGCGAGGTATTGATCTGCGTAACCAAAACAAGCCGACGCAGGATTTGTCCTGTGACATCGACAAACTTGCTTTAATGCTTCCATGACACTAGTTTCGTTGACTAAAGTAATTTTTTGTGCACCATATATCCTATCCTAAATCTGACTTCATGTTAAATTTTAAATCTGCCACTAGACTGCTCATCATCATTATCATCAGTCTTTTAACGTTGTTGGACATAGACCTTCCTCAGGATTCGCCACACTTTTCTATCGTGGGCGTCGCGAAGCCAGTATTTTCTAAATTTGTCTAGTGCAGCTTTCCATCTTGTATTATGCCTCAGTTTCGCATGTGCTCTCTGGGGATCCATGTTGTGAGTCGTGATGTCCATCGGTTGTCTTTCATTCTTGCAACATTGCCTACCCATTGCCATTTGAGTTTACTAATAGATTCTATATCTCCGACTTCCGTTTTCTTCCGGATATACAGTGCTGTCTTGTGATCTCTCTATGTCAGGTTGAGCATGATTCTGTTATGTGCACGTTGCATGCTTCTCAGTTAGCGAGCCTGTCTCTTGGATAGGTTCTATGTTTCAGCTCCATTATAGACTATTGGGAGGTAATGTCCAATCTTCTATATGGTAGTGAATGCTCGACGATTTTATCTCAAATGCAGGACAAATTTGAAGCAACTGAGATGAGTTTTTTTTACCGACGAATGTAGCGTATATCATGAACAGAGAGTGTGACAAAAGGAGGAGATTAAAGGGGAATGGGAGCTACGAGGAAAACGTTGGAAACAATCAGTAAAAGACAATTGGAATTTTTGTGATACGTAATGAAGACGGAGGGTACTTTGTTCACAAGTCGCATCGAAGACAAGTGAAATAGAGGTAGGCAGTGGGTAGAAGTTTGAGTTAAAGGATGACAGAATGAGTACTAGAGAGTAAAATGAGTTCGTGAAGGAACAAGAATTGCTGGAAGAAGCGAGAGAAAGGGAAAACAGAGAGCCAGAATGGACATGGCACATGAAGAATGGCTCTCAAACTAAGAACCGTGCACAGGATGAATACAATGCTAAATATCACGTGGAAAGCTCATAAAACCACAATATGTCAGAGGAAAATAGGTTTTCAGAGATATCCGAAAGGGGCCATTAGCAAAGATGAATGGCAATGGATAGGCCGTGTTGCCAGAATGTCAGACAACCGCTGGAGAGATCACGATTCACATCACGGATCCCTGGAGACCGTAGGCGAAATTGTGTGCGATAAATAAATAAGACGGCCTGATGATCTCAACAGGTTCAGAATGTATTGGGACCGTGAGGCTCAAAAGCGGAAGCAAAACAGCCAAACTCTGAAGAAGTCTCATGTACAACAACAGAATATTTATGGGGGAGCAGAAGGAGCAGGAGGAGGAGCAGGAGGAGGGGCAGGAGGAGGAGGAAGAGGATGTTAATGATGATTATCAAAAGTAGCTTCGTTTTTAATCAACTCTTCATTGCACAATTACAGAACAAAATATGCGATTCACTGCATCCTGCATTTAGGCTTGTGCTTATGGTTCCCAGTGTTAAATTTCATGAAAAAGTATTTCAAAAAATTAAATTCATTTGTCGAATGAACATTCATAATCTTGTCCAGAATCACTCAGCAAGGTAATCGAGAAGGCTGATATTGTTATTTGGAAGGGTTGTCAGAATATTTGGTTAGATACGCTTCAAATAATGTTCGTGAAAAAATGCAGCTTTGTAGCAAATCGTAGTCAGCTACTGAAACCAAGTATTTCACCTAACTTCACGATAAAAAATGATAGAGGTGTGTTCTGATGCTCTAATAATGCCCTGATAAAGGTTCAGATGACTTGCAGACATTTCCTCCTCAGCTGTGCATGTGTGCAACGGCCCACACGTTTTGAAACCAGCACACAAAGGAAATAGATGTACACGCAAGAAAATTTGATTTCTGTGTATAGATTATTGAGTTTTCATTAAAAAACTATTGGAAAAAATATCCCTGCGTTGATTTGTAGTGCACATACTTTTGTCATAGGAAAAAAAAATCGCACAACATAGGATGATTGCGCGAACTGACTACAAAAAATTTGAGCGGCCATTGATTTCAGACCAATGCATAAATGGAAAGAATGCAAATACAGGTAAAAAAAATAAAATACTGAGTTCGTGTTTGTTCAAATACTTATGAGAAGTGTTGTAGATATATTTCTTGCATTGTGTGATAAAAGGCGGCGCTGTTTGTATAAATGATTTTTCGTGTGCAACGCTCCATGGAAAAAATAAATTTGAATTTTGATGGATGAAAACGATGATTGAATCTCAGGCAAACATTCTTTTTTTTATTTATTTACATTGTTAGCAAACAAACTCAAATAACGTTATCAAAAAGCCAATGTTTCCAGAAAAAGAAAAATCCAAAAAAGTGTGTGTAGTCCTGTTTCCTATGCATAAAATTTCATTAAACAATATATCAATTTACAATTCTGTTTGCGTATTGTAAGGGACATTTTCTTTATGCATAAGAGAGGCGTGCAATATTTTCTAAACATTAAAAATAAAATAGAACTCACTCAGAAAGAACGTACTCCTGCAAAAGCCATTGTAAATGAAACCGAATGAAAAATAACTTAATAAATAGCTACGATAAAGGGGAGGAAACTTTTTAAAAAATACTGGATCCGTCCCAGAATTGAATCAATTTTCTCTTCATTGAGGGCCTTTGGAGATATCGTGTAGATAAACGGGAGTGAATACATATAAGCATAAAGAAAGATATTGAAATATCTTATTTCTATTATTATTCGGACTATCCTCATCTTGGTTGTTTTTCATACAACGTTTTGGCTGTTGTACTCTACGGCCTTCATGAGGTATCATCTGGTAGGTGTTGGGAAGTAACGAATCGAAACCTGTATTTAATATTGACTGCACTCCCCTCTTAGCATTGGTATTGTCCCACACTGGGATTGAACCTAGAACCATCAGATTACTTGCAATAAGTCTATCTGATTCTGTAACCACTACGCTATGCGTCCATATGGATAGTCTGAATGATAATAGAAATAATGATAATACCTTATCTCGAAATTTCAGAGATATATTGAAATATCTATCAATCGGGAAAAAACTAACTTACCCCAAGATCTGCCCATCCAGAAAATTTAATCGAAATTTATTGTGAAGTCTTGGGGGTATTGAGTGAGCAGACAAACAGCTACGATGCAGTAGAGGTAACACTGGAAAAAAACCTTGATCCGCCCCGGAATTCAATCAATCATTATATCCCACAGAATTTCATTGAAACTGATTCAGAACTTTTGGAAGTAGTTCGTGGATACACGGACTTATAGAGGGACGGGCAGATATACAGACTGGCACGGGCAAATACACACACCCATTCGTTGGCAGAGGTAAAAAAAAAAAAAAAAAAAAAAAAACAAAGAATAGTTTCAGCTGTGCATTAAGAAAGCCTACAATCTTTGTATATTGAAAATCAACTCACTGTATGGTTTGTTTTTCTTTTTTTTTTCCTGCTTCTCATGTTTTCTATTCACTAATGTTTAATATTATCTTTTTGTATGTGTTCGTCAGTAAAAGAGAATGCAGAGATGTGAGATGCTTTGAAAAAAATTGATGTGTTTTCCATAAAGACCAATGTTGCCGTGAGACTTGAAGCGGTCACATTTTTCAGTAAAAAGAGAATTTATTGTATATAAGATAGAAACTACAGCTATAACGTTGCTATTGATTGAAATCAAACACTGCCGACGAATTTCATTGTTTACTTCTGCCAACGAAGCCATATATATATATATATATATATATATACTAGCATATATCCGTTAATATTGGTGGTGTTATTTATATTATGGATGAGAACTTTATTAATTCAAGTATCCTAATTTCAAGTTTATTTAGTCTCAACTTAAGATATTTCAATGTGTGATCAGACAAAGTTTTTAAGGCGTTATAGTTACGTCATCATAGGAAGGCGAGTTAACCAATGAAATGCGTAAGCGCAAACAGAAGGAATTTATATATATGCTTATTATATATTTATTCCCCTCGTTATTACAGTATCAGTATTTTATACCTTTTGCCGCTTCAAAGAACAAACCAATCACCATAATTATCTGAGACATGGAGGGATATACTAAACCCAGAATAATTAAATCAACAATAAAGGTCATATAAAAAGGAACCATATCATTGGAAAACAGATTCAAGTGAGAACGAAACACTCTCAGAAAGAAAACATACCACAAGAGGCCGATGGATTAATCACATATTTATAACAAAAATACCTACACCGTATCCTCTTAACTATAACTACTAATAAGCACAGCATCACCACTAAATATAACAAAAAAGCATAAGAAGCAATAACCAATCACTACATATATATGATAAAAGGAAGACAGCCAAGAAAAATAGACCCCTGCAAAAAAAAAATGTCCCAAATAGGAATCTAAAATAATCCGAATTATTCGCTTGAAGAAGCCGAAACAGGGCAGAAACATAAACCTGTTTGTGCAGAGAATCCTTACTTTGTTATATTTTGAGCTCTACTCTAAATCAACTTAATGTTTAATATTGAAGGTATCGATCACTTTGTGAAATAAACTGATCACACATCGGATATTGCATTATATTACATTATATCATATTCTATTCCTGATTTGTATTGTGATATATATATATGTATATTATTGTTGATCTTCTCTCTTTGCATCGCTATACGAAAGCTGGATTTGGATTAATAACGAGAGGAAACAAGTAATTATTCGAATGAAATTAGATCAGAACTTCACTCACCAAATTTTGTCGATTTTTATATTGTATAACCTGAACAAGCTGTAATGGTGAGTTTATCCGGCGATCACATAAGGGAAATAACTCTCATTTTTTTCATCCAGGAGTTGATTTCCTTCGAAGACATTCATTATTTCGTTATTTGTAAGGGAAAGATGATTGTACTTGATACTATTTGAATTCTTTATCAATTTCTGAATAATTCTGAGCTTCCACGTGATTGCAATTGCAAAATTACTTATATATAGATGTCATTTTTTTAACAGCAGTGGTAAACTAGATTACCCTAAAACATACGAATGTTTAACTGATTTTTTCTTTCTCCATGTTCCAGTGTACACCGTTTGACATCCGAAAGTCCTCAACTCTTCGAATGTTTATCATCATAACGACCGTGGTGCTGATATATGCATCGGCTCAAGTCAATGTGGTAAGATATACTCCTTCCTCTTTTAAAGAAAGTAACCTTAGAAAAGAAAAGTCCTAGGTCCTACACAGCCGGAACTCGGGAAGGAAATACATTACGGAAATCACATCTTTTGACTGAATTTTCTTATTTCATACATATACACATATATATATATATATATATATATATATATATATATATATATATATATATATATATATTCGAAAACTGTACAGTATTTGTATTTTCGTATAGATGTTTACATTATATTTAACACATATAAACATATATATTCATATATAAACTTATATGTATATATATATATATATATATATATATATATATATACACACATACATATATATATATATGTGTGTGGATGTGTGTATATATAATTATATATATATATATAATTATATATATATATATATATATATATGTTTTTTATTAATTTTCATCCAATCATTTCGAATTTGAAGAACTCATCTTTAGCAATAAATGCATCCATTGATATGTCAGTTTAATTTTACATAAAACTTCAAGCATACACATACACTCATACATATACATATATATGTGCATATGTAGACATTAATGTACAAATACTTACACACAAATATATTTCCATATTTTCATATATTCGTATGTGTAGATTTATTCACACACACACATACACATACACATATGTGTGTGTGTGTTTGTGTGTGTGTATATATATATATATATATATATATAGGAATAGGAATTTAATCCAGTGAGATAAGATATTCATGACAATGTGGAAAATGATTTATTGATATATTTCGCCCTTCGGCTTCTTCGGAATAATGAATACAATTGAAAACAAAGCTACAAACTATACAGGCATGACAGGTATTAGTGATAAATATTCATATTCACTTGGAAGATTATTTAAATTGTTTCCTGCATTGTCATTAATATCTTATAGACTTATATACATACACACATATATTTGTGTATTTGTATGTGTGTGTGTGTGTGCTCACATATATACCCATATGACTGGCCAGATCCATATACATATGTACAACCACATGTATATTTAAACACATAGATGATCATACACATGTACATACACACATACATATATATATATGTGTGTGTGTGTGTGTGTGTGTGTGTGTGTAATTTTAATTGTATAATATAAACAAAAACGAGAATTTCACTGCAGATTTAGCCTGGGTTTATCTATAACACTATTAAATCAATAAACTTTAAAAAATCACTAAAACTACAACCACGCTAATTCAATAGTAACAGAAAAGGGTTTTTTATTTCAAAACAAATTAAAACTATAGATATGTTGTATTCATGGAGATACAAATCAAGTGACATACGCACATGGGAACGGGTGAATGAGTTTTGTTTTTCAATCGATATAACTTCAGCTCTTGGATCTGTAAGCTTTATAGATTATATACATATACAGAACTGACCATTTCCTCTCTGACCCCCTCTCTCTTATGTAAGACAAGTCTGACACTAAGAAACATGGATACAAACACACTGACCTCTCCTCTCACAAACCCAATTTTATTTCAGACCAAACTTGACTCTTACCTACACAGATTCAAACACCCCCCACAGCCCATTACACAGAAATATCCCCTTTTCTTTCCTAAGTCTCAATCTGTAAACAGCATACAATTTTCTCTGCACCACTGCAAGTTTCTCTGAAAAAGATGGCTGGCAACCATTGAAATGCATCAGAACATGCTCACTTGATAATAGAAAATTTGCGAAAAGTAACACCTATTTCTCTCTTAAATTTCGTCATTTGCCTTCCAATTGTCACTTTCATCGACTTATATATGTACGTATATGTGTGTGTGTGTGTGTGTTTGAGTGCGTTTGGCAATTTATTTTTTTCTGTGATTTGTGGAAGTTGTTGCGTGACCTCCACAGATTCTTACTCCTCTGAAAACTCTACAGACATCAGTTGGGTGACTATTTCCACCGAATGCAGATTCTCAATGTGATCATCGTCATAATCGTCATATTATTGTATTATTTAACAAACGCCAGAAGCACAACACACACATTCATTCTCGCACGTTCAGCTCAAATACCAACCAACATGTCTTGGTGCATCTTTTTAGAAAAAAAATGTCACTGCTATACAACATAACAGTATTGAACACACTGAGAGGTCTCGTTTGTAAGCTGCTATATAAAACAACATGATTTCAGTATTCCTTTCATTTTTTCTGATTTTCTTTTTTTAATTTCAGTTCTGCTGCACCCCTGGTTTGATCCTAAATTACACTTTATCAAAGCTATCAAGTTTCCATCTCAGCGGGCTTGAAGAAAGCCCAACTTTCGGTAAACACCTGCGGTGCGAATTACCTCAGTACATCTACCTCAGTTGCATCATGAGTTTTATCTGCGTCTCGACTTTCCTTAGGCTGTCGGCCGTTCTCAAGTTAGCCATTATGTTTGGTATGGCCGCTGTTTGTATTGTGCTGATGGAGTACACACATCGTCCACTTTTTGTGCACTTTGACTACTTGCACCAGTAAGTCTTCTCTCTCTCTCTCTCGCTCTCTCTCTCTCCTTTTTTCCCTAAAGCAGTGGTACTCAAAACGATATGTTGCGAGACAATCATCATTTTCCAAGAAAATATGACTTGAAACAGGGAAAGAAAAAACAATTCAATTCCATGGTTAGTTTATTAAGAGACAAGATAGCACATGAAGGAAAGTCATTATGATCATCAGCAGCGGCAGTAACAACGGGCTTTTAACGTCCGTCGTTGGACACGGAGATTCTCCGAGATTCGACCGTGTGTATTGCGGTGCTGATATCTTCTGAACTTGTTCGTATCATCACACCATCTTATCTTTTTTCCGGTCACAGTTTTGCATATAATCTCTACGGATCTATATTATGATTCGCGATATCCAGTGGTTGTCTGACATTCTTGTAACATGGCCTGCCCATTGCCATTTTATTTTCCTTACTTTTATGATATCTCTGACTTAGTTATATCCTTACATAATGTGCTGTTCTGTCGCCCCTCTTTGCGACCTTAAGCATTATATACTTTCCTATAATGTATTCAGACTATGAACCAAAAGTGTACTTCCTAAAAATGTAAACATGTATTCCGAGCTTTGAACGTATCGAGTAGGGTATGATGTCTGTCCCGCTTCCACCACTGAGTTGCCAATCTCGTGGTTTTATCACTAGATTTTATGAGAACTCAACTTTTTAGCGACTGATGGAAGGGAAAAGATGTTGATGAGCATGTATGCTGATATAAAAGATTCCTCCATTGACGACTGAAATGTTTTCACCTAATTCATCCCGTTTTACAGTACGCGGACTCATAACACACTACCTCGTCACTACTTCAATGTAGGTGCAAAATGGTGCTCAAACAGCAAAACTTGAATTGGTGTTTTAATGGAGTGAATAGTTGGTGACCTGCATAAGTCAAATGTATTTCTTAGTGTGCCGTCATGCTATAAAATATGAGAACCACTACCCTAAAGCCTGGTTTTGTTGTAAAAGTCACCATAGATGTTTCTAGGTTTGTCGATTAAGAAAGCTTTGTTGTTTCGAATTTGTGAATCCAGAGATGAGAATATATAGATTTTTTTAGGAACAGATGCTCTCCTGGCGTAGTGTTTGGGTTGTCACCCTTGAAGCACATCACTCCCACCCAAAGCAAGTGATGTGGCTGGGCCTTTTGGTACCGAGGACCCAGAATCCATTAAAAATCTCAAATGGCAGTGGGCTGGCCATGTTGCAAGAATGACGGACAACCGATGGACATCGCAACTCACGACATGGATCCCCCAAGATCACATGCGAAACCGAGGCCCGCAGAATGTTAGATGGAGAGACGAGCTAGACAAATTCAGAAAGTACTGGATCCGCGACGCCCATGATAGAGAAATGTGGCGAATCCTAGGGAAGGTCTATGTCCAACGACGGAAATTAAAAGAATACTGATACTGATGATGATGATGATGATGATGATGATGATGATGATGATGATGATTAAAGTCTATAATATAAAAGTTTCTGTTAAAGATATTAACATATGTTAAGCTTCAACTGATCTCTCTCTCTCTCTCTCTCTCTCTCTCTCTCTCTCTCTCTCTCTCTCTCTCTCTCTCTCTCTCTGAGTATTGCAAAGATCGTTTTTTTTAGCGAGTATTCGTTTTCTCTTTTTTTCCGTTGTGGTTTCACGCGAATTCATTTATGCGACAAAATTAATTAACTTTCTTTTCTTCTTAGTCTCCATTTTCTCTTAAAATTATGGACGTTAGCTTTTGGTAGGGACTGACTTGAAAGACTTCTCCATCGAGAGAGCAGCCGATTGTTAATGAAGAGAAAAACATGATATAAAATTGTTATTTGTTGATTAAACTATTAATCCAGTTCGTTTAATTAACCATCAATTGTGCCTGCTTATTTAATTCCCTACTAAGGCATGACATTTCTAAAAAGCTAATGTTCGGATAAGAAGAAAACTGACGCCTGAATTTTTTAATCGAACTGTTAACGTCAAATAAGTAAAAACAACAAACAGAAAACAAGGTGATTTCGTCAGTTTATCAAGTGCAAGAACTAAGCCAGTGCCTTTACACTGGCTACGACATCAACCATCCCTGCCCGGGATTCCAATATTACAATATTTTCTTGTCTCAACCGACGATACGTGAAATAGATTTAGAAGCGACAAACATCCGGAGAGGCGGATCTCACTACGACACGTAGTATTACCTAGCGTTCACCCATCTCAACGTTGCTTAACCTCGGTGACCGAACGAGAATCCAACGCGAGAAAACTTCCAGTTTTTAGCGCTAAAATAAATATATTTGCTACCAACGCCTGAAAATTGAAGCGGTGAACCAAATTCGAATTCCAATCGAGATTATATCGTTTTTATATAATGCTTTTGGGAAAGGCATGAATCAAAATCTCCCTTCACTCTGTCCTATCGCCACTCATAAATAAACTCAGACATGGGACAATGGATAAAATATCATGCCCCGAAATGCTTCGAAATCAATTATTTTGTAGTAAAGTTATAGGTATTAATAACCTTGCAGGTCTTCTGTATGAACCTAGAACTAAGTAGTTACGGAATTATCGTTACCGTTGAATCGTGGTATAGCGGGGTTCGCAAGTTGCAGACTGATTCGAGTTTGTACTTGAGCCAAGATATCGAACCTCTTTAAGGATAGTTCGATGCTTTAAGCCCAAAGTCAAGCCAGTATATGATGAATTTACTTCCCAAATATTGCAAAATCAAGCTTTAATCTATATATCTGAAGAAGTGCCGATGGCAAAGCGGTTAGCAGCACAGGAAATGGAATCTGTCAAGACGAGTTCAAATTCCGACTGAGACAATATGCGTTCACTTTGCAAAGAGCCATTTGGAAAATCACGAATCCATTTATTTCTACCTCCAGCTATAGGTGAAATAGCGGGTGAAGTGAGTAATGTTACTTTGGGTGAATGTTGTCTCTTAGTCAATTTCGCAAATATATCACAAACCTCGAAGTCTTGCCGATGCAGAGAAATGTGTGATATGTGAAGCTCACACAGGGACAGCTGAAGCTCTAACCTGTAAGGGCATTAAATATTTATCTATTATTGACACTCTCATAGTGCTGTAGTTTGCAGTTTCACACGAGTTGCCAAGTGTTTATCGCTAACGGTTGAGAGACAGTAAGTCTCCTCAGGTCTCCAGTCCTCCTCTCATATTGTCCTCACATATCACAGCAGTGCTGTTGCTTGACCATGCTTTTTTTTCATCCTGGCTGTTAGGCAATTGTTGACAACTGGAGGCCGTGCGTCATACATTTCCAGTACGCTCCTCGGCAGTTCTTCAGTCTACATAGTCTCAGTCCTTCCTCTTATCTCCGCCTCTCCTGATCTCATTTTCAGTGTCTTTGGTACGGTTCGGAGTACACCGACTACTATTGGTACTACCCTGACTTTCATGTTCTTCACCTTTTTCAGTTCTTTTAAGTCTTGGCATTTCCTGAACTTTTCACTCTCGTTCATGTATACTTTCTTATTTATTCCGTATATCAAATCTTATGTCTTTCTTTTTACTCCGTCTTGCAGTTCCATTATACCATCGGATGTGATTGGAATTGTTGCTCTTATTATCTTCATCATCACATTCTATGTACATGCACGAAAACAAGAATGGACGTACAGATTAGATTTTTTATGGAAATCACAGGTGAGTCACTTGGCCTTTGATTCTGACTGATTTGAAGTTGTCAGATCTTGAAAAATAAATCGACAGAAAATCTCCCTTTTTTTCTTTCATTTGATTTTCGACTAAAATCAATTACATCTTTCTTTTTTTTTTCATGATTATCATTTGTTCGTTTGTCTGTTTAAATCTCGTTTGTTAACATCTCAGCTGCTGAAAATTTACCTGTCAAGTTAGCAACCTAAACATAAAACAGCAATCTACCCCTGTTCAGAATAATGGACCATTCTGTTTTGAGAGTTACATTGGCTTAGGCGTTGGATATTAAAAGACGAACGTGCGTTTAATAGCGAAACTAACACTTCAAGTTCTGGTCTCATCAACTGGATTTAAATGACTTGGAAATATTACACCCTCTATTACCAAAAAGAATATCAGTTATTCGTTTTTCGAAAAAAAGGCCAATATCCAACGTTCAATCTAGAGACTGAAACGCAGCAAAGAGTAAATCATTTCTTCTCTGTTTACATCATCTTATATGATCTTTTTCGGCCTATGAAAGGCCTCCAATTTCATATTTGAATTTCATACACCAATAGAATTAGGACGAATTGGCGCCTATCCTTGGGATAATGTTCAGCAAGCTGCTCTTGATGATCATCCCTACTGAATAATGGGTCCGATCCTCACTGAGTGCTTAATACTTCTAGTCTCATGCTAAAATAAAGCTATGCTTAGTAAATAATAATACTATTGGGACAAACAAATAAAACAAACGACATTGAGGATTTTCATTCACATTGTTAGATATTAGATCGAATTTTAGATGGGAAAGAATTTTAAAGACTGTATAATTAAAGAAACAAGGATAAATAGATAAAAAGTCCTTTGGTAATTCTTTGCTTGGCGTGCCGGTCGTGCAGTAGATTAACAGTCAGTTTTCTGAAAAAAACAAAGCTAGATTGTTTTTTTGTAACGCCCGACACACGGGCCAATGATTTTTGTTTGAAGCATTGTGGGTTTTTTTTTGTTGTTTTTTTTTCACGGGGTTGGGGTTCTTGGATACCGGCTGGGTGATCCAATCGTATTCTCTTCTGCCAAAGTGAATTTCCAACAAATTGGAATTATCGAATTTCTTGATGCGATCTCCTGATTATTTTTCTTTCTTTCTTTCTTTCTTTCTTTTCTGCTTATAGGCAACTGAAGAAAAAGCCGAGATGAGTGAGCTTCAAATGAACAACCGTCAAATTCTATGTAACCTCCTACCTGCTCATGTTGCAGTACACTTCATTGACCATCAGAACAATACACACATGGTAGGACTCTTTTATACCTTCAGACCGCACCCAGGCCGACCGAAAGAAATAAAACTATTCGGTTGTAACTTTGTTTTTTGTTTTGTTTTTGTTTTTGTTTTTTGTTTTTTTTTTTACACTAATAATGTTTTAACAAGATAGTTGTAATTCCATCCCTATCCTACTGTTTGTATTCATTTCTCCTTGGCCTTTCTTTCCTTTTCTTCTTTTTCTTTTCACATTTTGACATCCTGCAATGTCTTTGATTCACTTTCCCGTTCAAGTCTTTTCTAGAAATGAAATCAATAATATCCTCGGGCTTCACAACGTACATCTCTGTATATGCGGTCGTCTGTGACATTGCGTCGAGAGGTCAAGCATGTTACATGATACTACGATGGTCCTATTCAAATGAGTGGCATAACAAAGAAGTGACATACATACCGTATCAAAGCAGTGATAGGACGAAGAGCTGCCATAATGCCGTTTCAAGGGAGTGGCATAACAAAGAAATGATATGATTATCAAAGGGATGACATGATGAATGGTTAGGGTTAGTTTAGGGTTAAGGTTAGGATTGGAGATTAGAGGTAGGGTTTAGGGTTTGAGTGGAGAAAAAGTTGAAGGGCTCTGACAGTAACTGCTCCAACTGAGGGCATGAGCATAAGTGAAAGCTGACAACTTATGGTTTCGAATAGACACTGTATGCTTCTGAAACAGTGAGTTGATCTTTTTGATCTTTTAATTCTCATGTTTCAAAAGTATTTCTTTATCATTAGAATTGATCCAGAAGTATTCTGCATTGCAACTTGGTTATGGGAATATTTGTATCATTCTTTCATGACTTATCTCCGATTTATCTCTCCATAGTCAAGTTACTTCTCCGTTATGTCTCTCCTACGTAGAAACCCTGCTAAGAAAATGCATTTATTGAAAATGCATTTTT
Source organism: Thysanoteuthis rhombus (assembly GCA_963457665.1). NCBI lineage: Eukaryota > Metazoa > Mollusca > Cephalopoda > Oegopsida > Thysanoteuthidae > Thysanoteuthis > Thysanoteuthis major. The sequence goes on from OY735218.1 coordinate 29,676,615, forward strand.
TAAGCTTGAAACCTGTTCGTAGAAAAATATACTTTGCATAATAGTCTTGTATGTACGATTAACATTGGAACATTTGGGTTCTTTATAAATAAAATATTCATTCATTTCAACAAATGTATTTTATTTCCATAACATTAACTTTAATCTGTTTGCTGGCTGAAGAACCGATCACTGTTGCCCGATGGTAGAGTCATACCAAACACTCTAAAAATGGTACTCAATGCCTATCTGCTGATGTATTTTTTACTTGTGTGTTTCGATAATGAAATAATCTAGAATGAATCTTTCTATAATAACTCGCTGTCGTGCAGTGTTTACTACGCTGGTTTTACAAGTGAATGATAATCGTTTCTAACTGAATGTTCAATGAAAACGTCTTTCTGTTGCTTCGCAGGAGCTGTACAGTCAACAATACAACAAAGTCGGTGTTTTCTTCGCATCTGTCCCCAACTTCTCGGAATTCTATATGGAACTCGATGCCAACAACCAAGGAATGGAATGCTTGCGAGTTTTGAACGAAATCATTTTCGATTTTGACGAGGTGTGTATCGTTTCTTTTTGTGGCTGTTTCATATCCCACGGTCTTTTTTGACAGGGTGGGTCATTAATTCAATTTTAAGGCAGATTCGGGAATTTTTGGATTTACCTCCCCAGCATCATAGCTATATTGAACTGTCATAGCCATCAAAGGTGGTGAAGAGTTCTATCCCTTTTTCATATACGCACGTACGTTTGTATTTTCCAGCGCTCCTGGCCGTACTGTTTTGTTTACAGACTTGAAGATTGGCTTCGGTACTCCACTAGATCCTTCCTAGAAATGCATTTTTTTATTTTTGGAAAAAAAAACCCTTTGGATCTTTTGGGGGATTTATTTCGACGGGTATAGTTTATTATTGGAGAATCTAGACGTTTCTAGATATTTTTTAACTCTATTTTAGATGGTTTCCGATGGAAAACGCCAGTGATGTCATAAAAATTTATTCTGACCATATTTTGATGGCAATTTTTTACATGACTCCAAATTTTGACGCTACGGTTGTTCAGTTATGGACCGTAATAGAGAATGCAATACTTGTTGGCTGGGAATATGGCATACAAAATACGCTGAGCTACTTTTTAAGACGCTTCTAACGAAAAACATGTGATCGTTTTTGTGTGTGTGTGTGTGTGTGTGTCTGTGTGTGTGTGTGTGTCTGTGTGTCTGTGTGTGTGTGTAATTGATTGAATCATTTGTCCAAGCAAAAAGTTTTTAGTGACAGTGGTGCTGTAGAGGTATGCGCTCTCCGTGTGCTTTTCAGTTCTTTCACTTTGTCAATTGTTAGGATTTTTTTCTTTTTTAAAGAAATCTTACCCAATATTTGAAAGCTGGACAAAGAATTCAGTGTATGATTTCACCATTCCAGCATTTTGATAGTCGTGGGATTCTTTCTTTTTTTTTTTTTTTTTTTTTGGCTAGCCTAGGATTCCATTTTCGAACGAGTCCTTGGTTGGGCAGCTTTTGTAAATATGGAGAAAGAAAGGAAATGTGATCATTTACTTTTTCCCCCCGAGTTTATTCACCTGTATCAACGATGGAGCTCCAGGCATTATTTTGTTTTTTTTTTTTCATATAATAGATTCTCCTTTCAGCGATAAATGTTACCGTTAAAACTCTACTCAGGAGCAATGTTTGTCTTCGTACGACGAAAGATACGCCCCAATTTTTCCTCAAGGCTTATAACATCTCATATAGCGTCTCTGTATTAGAAACTGTCAACGGAAACTGTCATCAAAACTGTCTTCAGTTTACAAGTTGGTCTTTCTGTCTGTCTATCTGGCTGGCTGGCTGGCTGGCTGGCTGTAGGGCTATGTATGTATGTATCAAGTGGACAGGCCCATCCCATCGAGCTAGATCGCTGAAAATTTAAACATTTTCTCTACAAGTCTAGAAAAAAAAACTTGTTTTTGTAGGATGGGGGATTTAAAATAATCTCCTAAATAGGTTTTTAGCGGACGATTTAATTTGCAATGTAAATTTACGTTTAATTGATTTCCTTGGTTTGTACCGAGCAGCATTCATGCTTGAGTTGCTTTTTTGTTTTTTGGTGATCACTGCCCAACAAATTGCGAGAGAAGTAACTTGTCCATTGATCATCTCTTTTTCCACTTCGTTAATTGATCACCCCCAACGCTGAATGCAGCCAAAAGACGTTGATTATGAGTCAGTTTCTATTGAGTGACTAACAAGACCTGGTCTCTTTTTCTGAAAAAAAAACGGTAATGGTAAACATCAATGAATAGGAAATGCTTCTCTGGCGACAAAGAACAAAAAAAAAGCATAAGTATATAGTGGATTGATTTCAGTGAGCATATAGTATGGGCTAATGTTAGGCAAGGTTGACAAAAAATGTTTGTTTGTTTTTTGTTTTGTTTTTTTAACTCTGCCTACGAAGGGGTGAGAAAGAATAGGTTAGATTTGGGGTAGGATCCAGGAATCTTTTTTTTTTTCTTTTTTGAGAAAACTTTATATATTTTTAAAGCAATTATCTATTTACTCGTGTTTGTCCACATATTATCTCCGAAGGAGTTCCATGAATTTCAATGTCATTTTATGGATGAGTGAGGGTCATTGACTAAATAAGAATTGATTAAATTTTCGGACGGATTCGAGGATATTTCACAGTCACCTCCCTTGTATCAGAGCCACATATCCACGCAATATCTCCAAAGGTTCCCTATAAATTTCATGGGAATCGGGTAAGGACGAATCGATTAAAGTTTGGGACGGATCCAGGAAATCTTTTTTGATTAAAGGATATTTTTTTCCTTTTGATATATTTATGTATTCACGTATATTTTCCAACACAACTCCCAAATTCCAATGACTCTTTGTCTTAGGATGGACAATGGACTAAGGAAGAATTTCCTTAATTTTTGAGACAGATTGAAGATTTTTTCTCGATTATCTCCACTGCATCGTAGCTATATATGTACTCGGTTTCATTTAGTTTTTAGTGACAATGGTGTTGCTAGAGACATTCGCTATACGTGTGATTCCAAGTTCTTTCACTGTCTCAGTAGTCGGGAATTTTCTTTTTTTCAAGAAATCTTTACCAAACAATTCAAAATTGAACAAAGAATTCTGTGGATTATTCCATCATTTCAGTATTTTAATTGATGAAGCATCTTTATTATTCAGTAGGCTCCGATTTCATTCAACGACAAATCATTGGTGGGCGGCCTTTGTTAATGCAGAAAAAAAAGGAATTGTGATCATCTACTTTTTCCTCCATGTTTATCTACCTGCACCAACATTGTAGCTGTAAAGTCTTTATTCTTTATACAATAAATTCTCTTTTCAGTGATAAATGTTACCGCTAAAAGTCTACTTAGAGCGATGTTGGCCTCTGTACGACAAAAGATTCACCCCGACTTTCTTCCAGGCTTATAAAATCTGTGCATTCTCTTACACTGACGAATATATGCAAGAAAAAAAGATAATGGTAAACTTGGTTAATAGAAACTGCTTTCCCAACAAGAAACAAAAACACAGAAGTATACAATGGGTTTATTTTCAATATGCAGATATTGTGGGCTTTTGTTAAGCTGAGCGGAACATGTTTTTGTTTTTTTGGGTTTTTTTACTCCTACCAACCAGGGGATAAGAGAGAATTGGTTAAATTTGAGGGAAGATCAGGAACTATTTTGATTGAGAGCTATTGTCAAACTCCTACAAAGATGAACTTTATTTTCTAAACCCAACAACAATGACAAGTTTAGAATTCAGGTTAAGATAAAAAGGAAAGTGAAATGTTTAAAATGATAAAGAGTGAGATAAGGGAGAAGAAAGACGGATTCTATTCTTACGTATCAATCGTCGAAAGGAAGAAAGAAACAAACAAACAAAGAGGGAGGAAAAGATAGAAAGAGTGAAAGAAAGAAAGGAAGAGAGAAAAAAGAAAGAGAAAATAGAGAGAGAAATGAAGAGAGAAAGAGAAAATGGAAGGCCAGATTGAATTATCTGGTGTCGTTAAACATGTTCTTTAAATTAGAATTCATTACTTTTTTTCTGTTTTCTTTTCATCTGTACAAAAATTATTTTTGTTTTTATTTCTTCTTTGCCCTAATTACCCTATTCTCAGCCATATCCGTCCATTGTCAAAACTTAAAATTTTGCACACGCTCATCCCTCTATAAGTAGGGGAAACATTTTTTTTTTTTGGGAAAATTCGGTTTAGTAACTGAATTAGTTGTGTTCAGATTGGAATTTGACCCTGAAGCAATCAAACTTGTTTTTTATCTTTCTCGTGCATTTATTTATTCACACGTGTTTTTCTATCAATTTCAATGACATTTTGTGGTTTGGTAGACCATGGGCTAAGAAAGAATATAATAAGTTTAGGGTCGGATCCAGGAATTCTTTAACAGTTACCTCTCCTGTTTTGTAGCTAGATATCTATGTAATATATTTAAAGGTTCTCGATGGATTTCAATTTTTGAAAGAATTGTGTGAGGGTAGGCCATTGGGTTGATTGATTCCTTGGTCTGTTTCCTGAAAATTCGGACTTCTTGTGATCACCGCCCAAAAAATTGCGAGAGAAGTAACTTTTCGATTGACCATCCCCTTTTAAAATTTGTTAATTGATCACCTCCAACACAAAGTGCTGCTAAAAGACGTTGGTCATGTGACAGTTTCTGTTGAGTGACTAACCAGACATGCTCTCTCCAATCCGATTCGAAGAAGTGTTTAAATCCTAGGGTGGATCCAGGGAATTGAGGGTTTTTTTTTCTTTTTTTTTTTTTCTTTTTTTTTTTTTCATAGCCTTATGCATTCATTCATATTTGTCAACACAACATCTTCGAAATTCCGATGAATTCCAATGATTTATTTGTGCACCACTGAGAGTGGGTCATGGGCCGAGGAAGGATCGGTCGAATTCGAGGGCGGATCCAGGATATTTTTACAGTTGCCTTCCCAGCATCTATCTGACTTTCATTCAATTTTTTAGTTCCGATGTCGTTGGTAGGGGCATTTGCTTTCTGGAGCCTTTGTAGTTCTTTCACTGACTCAGTTGTTGGGATTTTTTTTATATATAAAGGAATCTTTACACAACATTTCAAATTTGAACAAAGAATTCAGTATATGATTTCATTTATTCGGGGGCCTTTTTTCTCTCGACTGGCTCTGATTTCATTTTTCCAAATACCCGTTGGTGGGTGGCTCTTGTAAATACAGAGAAAGAAGGGAATGTGATATTTTTTTTTTCTTTCCTTCGTGTTTATTGACAAAGAATCCATGTTACTTTACAAATATTAGCAAGGATACCTAGCGTTGCCCAGCGAAAAAAAATAGAATAAATGCAACCATAACAACCCTGTGGGAAAACAATGTATTTGATATATTTCTTCTCACACAACAGAACAATTTTTTTTCAAAAAATTGATTAATCTCGACTTTGTCTCATTCCGCTCTTGGTGGGTGACAATGGCGTAACACAGGTTCTCGGCGCGTGGGGGCAAAAGCAGCATCTTAGCTGTTTTGCTATCTCTTAAGGGGAGGATATGATTATTAATTAACAAGCATTATAAGCCAAAAGAAATTTTGCACCCCTCCACGCTTGTGCTGGGGGGGACGACTTGCTATGCCCTAGGGGATTGAAACGGATACCTATATTCATAAGAATGTAAAGGAGGTGCAGCGTGGCCGAGCAGGTTACAGCAAGGAGTTTAAACTCCGGCTAAGACAGTTTATATCGACTTCCCACTTATAACCTTAGGAAAGGCATGAATCTATCTATCCTGAAAGCTATAGGTGAAAGCACAGGGTGGGGTGATACCACGTTGGATGCTTATCGCCTGTACTTCACATACTACGAAGAGGCCGAGTAACCATTAATATAACATTTGGAGCCTAAGTACTTTTTTTACTACTTTCTTCATCGGTAAAATTTAGATGAAAAATATCAAATTGTCTGTTAATTGTATTACCAGCTGTAACCGAGCACATACGACATTTAGCAACATAACTGAATGTGAAACGTTACAATATTTATATACTATTAAATACTATCAATCGGATAACTTGTCCAATCATTCGTTACACCCTAAAACTAAAAAAAAAATTGTATAAGGGGATAACTGATAAATGCTTAAGAGAATTGTCCCCCCTTATTTATTCATTTGCAAATGCTTTAAAATCCGTATTCTTTCTGGTCACCTCAGATTGCTGTGATTTTCTTTACTAAGGAGGCCTTCATTTCAAAATATACGTCTCGAACCAGAGGAATCCCAAGACAGTATAATGAGGGCGAGGGGAAGGGAAACTAACTGTCGTCTTTAAAGAAATAATCGGTTGATATGTAATTAAGTAAATAGCATAATTCATATATATATATATATTGATTAAAGACAATGGCCATTCGAAGTAACATGATGACATTAAAGTGTTGTTGGGTCTGGCTTAAACTCTTTTTAAATTAAGCCTTAAACGATATGTCAACTTTTACGATTTTTCACCACGAATCACTTAATTGTTCATTTGTGAACTTTTGGTAGCCATCATCGGAGCGACTTGTCATAGACGAATTTATATTATTCACTAATTTTTAGATATGATGTAAGGAGAGAATATTATTTCCTCAATGATTTATTATTTGTATTTCTCGTTTATATCTTGCAGCTTCTTACAGAGCCTCGTTTCCGAGCGATCGACAAAATAAAGACTATCGGAAGTATCTACATGGGAGCTGTTGGATTAACGCCATCTCTCATGATCGAGGTACGTAATCATCAGCAGCAGTATGTTAACACCTAACGTTGGTGTGAAGCGACGATTTAGTCTGAGACGACTGGGTGGCGATAACTGGGCGAAGACCACTGAGCGGGACACAATTCAGCAGTGGTTTCATTTGGGCGTGAGACAACTGGGCGTGGGTCAATTGACCGGAGTACAAATGAGTGGACGACTATTGAGAACAGATACAATCGTCCTCCTCTCAGTTGTTCCCACTTAGTTGTTGCCACTCAACTGTCAGCTGTCGTTGGGCATGAGTTTCTCCAAGATTTGACAGACCTTCCACGCAGTGCCAATATCTTCTTAACTTGTCTAAATTGTCTTATTTTTTGTCGGCCATGATTTTGAAAATGATCTCTGGAGATTTATGTTGTGATTTATGATGTCTAGTGGCTGTCCAACATTATTGCAGCGTATATAATCATTACTATTTGAGTATATATAATGTTTTTTCAAGATATCTCTGACCCTTGTTTGTTTTCTTATATACAGTACTCTCTTGTGATTATGTAACACCAGGCTTAATCAGTAAAACTGGGGCGTAATGGTTCTATAAAGATTACCCCAATAGAAAACTAACTCAACAGAACCGAGTTCGAATTTAGACCGAGGATAATGCCCTGCGAGAAAGGCATAATCGTTTATAGTGCTCCGTCTCATAGCCTGATATATTGAAAAAGAGTCTCGTTTCTAGTATGCCACGATAGTTGACAAGGATCAGGATAGGTGAGTGATCACTTTGACGAACCGTTTTCATATAACTATCTTAATCTGTCCATCCAGCATCGAAATACTGTTACTCTCATAATCAACCTTGACAAGGGTCAATGAGTCTGACAGTGCAGACGTGGTTTAAAATTTAAAAAGTCTCTGCACCTTTTTTTCTGGTTGAAAGGAAGTTTCCTTTGCATATCATTAATCAACTGAAATAGTTTGATAAATAAAAACAACCTTTCCGAACAAGATCTTATTAAGTCTTAACGAACTATCAACTTGAAAAATAAATACAAACTTGAGAATTATTAAGGGGGCTAACTCACTTATTTTATTCAAGGGGCTTAAATCTTGTTAGGACACAGGATATCGTCTTCTTTATTCATTGGCTCACGGCCAAGTCTTGTTGGATACCCTGGAACTCGTACGATCAAAGAAGTTGAGTAATGTCGGTGTTTATATGGATAACCGGCAGGGAAAACCATGTACCGTAAGCAAGGATGGTGACGTGAGTGACGTGACTCCGGTGGAGGAATGCTAGTCGATTTCACAAATCGATGCAATTCTTGCGGGTGTGTCTCGCGCGAGATAGCGGAGAAAATTTAGTCTTGGAGGTCTCGGTATTCAAAATAGACAGAATTTTTACCCGACCGAACTTTCTGACCAGCGTTCATAAATGAATATCAGTGTGTGCAGTTCAGAGATATTATTAGATTAGAGCGATAGAAGTTATCTCCCCTTCATTGTATTTCGGATATTTTCTATTGAAACGTTTCAGGGTTGAGGGACATTGAAAGGGAACTGAAAAGCGGTGGGGGTAAACAGATCACGACAAACACTATATAGCAATGACAAGCAAGCTAATCTTGCTGGTCGTTGTAAATGGGTTCGATCCCCATCGTATCTCCCAGTATAGGGGATAATTCATGCTAACTGAATTTACTTCTATAACGAACAGTGTGCCTTTCTTTGTAGGCTCTCTGTAACTCTAGACTCGCTCACTTGGCTGATAAAAGCACTTTCTCCCAACCATTTGAAACTATGGACTCTTCAACTGGAACAAAGTTGCAATTATTTTTTCTTAGAAAATAATTTTATAGAAATTCAAATATATCCGTACATTTTCTCACGGGTATTAACTAGTTTTCAATAATAACAAACTGAAAACCAGAGATGTCAAAAAATTGAATAATTCATTTTTTGACAATTCAGAGGAACGTTTAGAAAAAATTACCACTAGCTTTTTTTTTTACTATATAATTTTTTCGTAAATAAAGTAATCAAGGAGTAAATAACATGAGTTTTATCAAATCTATTCTGGATTCGAACTGGAAATGATACAGTTGTATAATTGCTTCTCCTTTGCTAGCATTGACGATGCGATGGACAAACGGACTGACTCGTTGCTTATTTTGATATTGATTGATCAGGGGGTTTTTTTTAACCTTTTTTTTTTTTTTTCTTTTCTCCTCAGGATACAGACGCTTCCGTTACACACTACTTGGCAATTTTGATAGAATTCGTCTTGGGAATGAAAGAAAAACTCAAAAATATCAATGAAAATTCTTATAATAACTTTATGCTGAAAATAGGTAAGTATTTTTGTTACTTATACAGACGTATATACATAATTACGTAGTGGTCTAGTGCTTGCCTTCAGTTCGATTCTGAGTCATACCAAAGACATCAAAATGGTACTCAATCCGCTGAACGAAGATTAGGATTGAGACTTGATTAAGGGGTTACTGTCAAATCATTCACCAGTTCTCTTTAGATCGTTGAAGTTGTACAACATTGAGCCTGGTTAGTCGGTGTTACTAACATTGTTAGAGTTGCGACGTCATCGGCTTACATCAAATTCCAAAGCGTATCAAATTGATATAAATCACGCTTTTTTTCTTTCTTCGTCAGAGTTTTCATTCTTCTGACTGAAATTTTGTATGGTTTATAAATGATAGGCTGTCAGTTTATACAATATACAAAATTTTGACTCAATTTTGTAATTTATTGATTTCATGCTTGTTTTTTTTTTTTTTTTTTTATCAGGAGGTTCGAGCAGACGTGGTACTAATAATCTTATTGAAATCAGTTCATTTTTTTTTCAACCTTAACGATAAAAATTTAACGTCTCTAAGTCCTGGGCTAAATCTGCCAACTTCTCCGTCATGTTATACTTGTTCGGTTTTTTGTTTTAGCTTTTTGTTTTTTAAGTGTAAACATTGTCTACTTGAATGTCCGGAAGGGAAAAACGAATGAGAAATCAATAAAGAGACTAAAAGTTGTCAAAATTTCTAATACGGTATTAACTGGCTTTCCGGAACGATACAAACTTTAAGTCGAAATAATGAAATAATCGATGGACGTCCGCTGTGGGTGAGAAGTAATAAACGTTTGAAAGTTGGAACCTTAATCATTAGAAGATGATTGTTTCATCTAATCCCAACTTGATGTTCCCATATTGAACGATATGTATTATTATTGGCTTCATCAAGTCACTCCGGGATCAGGTCGTGCATCTCTCCGTCTAATATCTGGACCATACAGTGGGTCGTACTTGCTTGCACTGCAAATGACGGGTGGAATGCCTGAAATTGAGTAGATTCCAGATAAGTGTATACTCATACAAAGGCTCCAAAAAGACTGACAAAAAGTTTGTCTGCTCGAACCTCCGGGGTGATTCTTTTACCATTCGGCTTAATAGGTCTGAGCCTTGGAGTCCCGGAGGGAGAGGGACTGAGAGTAAAAAGTGGTTCAATCGAGTGTTCTTGTGTGAATATTTTGCATTATGCAATTAGTTCAACTTTGTGCTATCACGCATGTAATACATTATACAAAGTACAACGATATGAGTTATTTAACGTGACGTGACGTCACTTTATTCGGTTAAAAAAAGGGTGGGATAAAGTGGAGCCTCACTAAAGCTCAGCCGAGGGGCTCAGATTCAGTGGCGTCGCTAAAGATACGTTTAGATTTGGGAACCGTGTGTTATTAGCTCCTTGAAGGGTTTCCTCCAACATTTAGTGAGATTTTATTTTTTAAAAAAAGGAAAATGTGCGATGAATCGACTCAGTTAGTGAAAAACAACTCCAAAGTCTGAATTTTTGCAATCTCATGTTTTGATGGAATGTACAAAAAATAGTTTAATTAAGTGTACACACGAGTATACCATTCAATGAAAGGCAGGGCAGGGGGGTAACGGTCAGGAGGGGCTTTATTAAAGCTCAGCTCAAGGGGCCCAGATGTTTGATGATCCGTCAAAGTAGCCATTTTTTGTTCAACAGATTAATGCATTGATTATTTAGCTGCAAGTATTTCTAAAAAGAAAATCAACAAATATCTAATAGACCCTTCTAAAATTTGCATTAAACCCGAGAATTTTTGGCTGGGATAGGGATAGGACAAGACACATCACAAATGAAGGAAGCCTAGTCACTGGAGATTCCAATTCCTGTGTAGCACCTCCCCATTGCACTAAAAGTGAAGCTTCGTGGGTTGCCCTGAGACTGGAAAAATTTCATCCTTACTCACATATATGTGCATGTTGTACCTCTATATTAAAACGATCGCGTATCGTATTTGTCCTTGTGGGTTTTTTTCAGTTTATACATATACAATCCAATTATTCACTGTTACAGAGATATAAAAATAGATAGATAGATAGATAGATAGATAGATAGATATGGATATAGGTATTTGATTATTTATAAATGACAATTTTTGATACCAACTTTATATTATTTTTTCAGGCGTTAACGTGGGTCCTGTTGTTGCTGGAGTAATTGGAGCGAGGAAACCCCAGTATGACATTTGGGGAAATACAGTAAATGTTGCAAGTCGAATGGAGAGTACAGGCCGTCCTGACCACATACAGGTGAGAAAGTCAAACACTCGGTTCTTCATAGGACGATAAGCTTATGAAAGATAGCAAAGCTTAATCTTATCTTCATCATCATCATCAACATTAATCATATAAAGTCTGCTCTTGGACATATGTCTTCCCAAAGGTCTGCCAGATTTGTTTTGTTTTCCACTTTTGATTGTCTCGGTGCCAAAATATTCTGCATTTGTCCAGATCCTCGCGGCGTCTTATTTATTGTCGATTAGTTTCGTTCATGGTCTCGAGGGATCTGTGTTGTGAGTCGCGATGTCCAGCGGTTGTCTGACATCCTGGCAACACGATTTGCCTACTGCCATTCAGGTTTGGTACTGGCCTTCAGGTAGTCTCTGGCACCAGTTTCTTCTTTGATATAATTTGGCGTTTAGCATGATTTTTTTCCGTACACGTTGCCTAGTTCATAGTTTGAGAGCCAGTTTCTTGGTTAAGTTCCATGTTTCAACTCCGTTGATCGACTATCGAGAGGACACATTGCTTGTAGTAAAAACATATTAAAATTTACTTTGTATTTACATGTTACGTTTTGGCATCGAACTTTTTATAAAGAATTGATCAGAACAACAAATGAGGTGAAGTCATGTTCAATGAATTGGTTTCACCGATTTTTTAAGCAACTTCCAATTTGACGAATTTAGATTAATAATATTTTTCGAATTTCAAAGATGAGCATTGACATAATTTTTTTTTTTTTGATAGTATTTCTTTTGTTTTCTTCCTGTTGCTTGATTGTGCAATTATTATTAATCAACAGTAAAAATTGGGAATAACGAATAAGCTTTCAGTGAGACCTGAATAGGCTTGCTCGGGCAAAAAGAATGCAAATTCAAATCTCATCGAGGGCTTATTCTTTATTTCTTATCTACTCTGTTTACTGTAGACTAACGGTCTGAGCAGTTGTTCGTTGTTCCCTTTACATTTTGCACGTTTTGCAACCAGCGTATAACGTGAATTAATGTGCGCACAAAATATGACAAATTCTGTAGAAAGCTCACTGAGTCTTTTTGTAAAATATATTTTAAGTACGTATATATTTTTGTCACCGGAAAAACATTTGCTCAATGTTGCCATTTTTTGTGCACCTTAACCACTGAAAATAAGTGGAAACATTGACTATGAGGTAAAGCAGCTAGAGTCAAAATGAAAGAAATAGTCAGCAGCAGCCTTTTAATATCGTTGGACATGTTGAACATAGACCGGACATAGACCTTCCACAAGGTTCACCAGACCTCTCGACCACGGACATCACAGAACCAATACTTTTGTTATGAGTCGTGATGTCTAGCGGTTGCCTGACATTCTTGCAACATGACCGCCCGATTGCCATTTGAGTCTTCCTATGGTTTTTACAAAGTCTCAGACTCTGGTCTTTTCTCTAATGCATTGTGCTGTCTCATGTTCTTTCCGTGTGAGGTTGCACATGATTTTCTATTGTGCACTTTGCATGGTTCTCATGTTGAGGGTCAGTCGATTCGATTTTGATTCGATTCCATGTTTCAGCTCCATAGGTGACTATCTGGGGTATTGATTGCAGACCTTTTTTTTAGTCAACAATTTATAACAGCTGTTTTCTCAATAGAGAAATTGTTTCTAATTTCATTGAAAGAAAATAATAAAACTATATTTTATTGGATTTTTCAGGTCACAGAAGAAGTGTACGCCGCTCTAAAGGATGTGTACGACTTCAAGTGTAGAGGTCGAATAACAGTTAAAGGAAAAGGGGACATGATCACTTACTTTTTGCTCGGACAGAAGGGCTCTTCGACTAAACGCAGTCCAAGCAGCACTATTGAAAGCCCACAGCAATCGAGGTCTCCCTCGGGAGAATTCAAAGAGAATGCTCCCCTCGTGACGCAAAGTACAAGCGTCAGTAAAGAACTGGATCGTCAGGGGTCACAGAAGTCGCAGAGTAAGTCCCTCCCCATTTATGGTGCGATAAACATTGAGCGCAAGCCGAGTATTGATTCGATACGAGTTCCCAGTGGTACTCCGACGAGCAGTCTCAACAAGAAACGAAAGAACAGTACTGACAGCCCTCGCGATTCGTCGCTTCGAAACCCACTCCGGAAACTTAGCAGCGCGTCCTTAACGAATTGCATAACTGGGGATGTCACTTATGCTCGTGTCGAGTCACCCGAACTTCCAACAGTTCATTATCTGAATATGAAAATGCAAGGGAACCCCACGGATAAGAAAACCAGCCCTACAATACACAATGAGATGTTTGACAAATTGAAAACCAGTACCAGTGGGGAAAGCGCTTTGAATTTCGGAGATCGACTTTCTCCGAACCGAAGTGGTCTTAGTCTGAGTGCCTCGTCAGCCAGCGAAAATAGCCTGACGGGTAGCCAAAAGGGGAATTCCCCAAACAAACGAGACAATAATAATGCGAGACTTCTGTCTCCCGTCTCGCCAGGTAGTCCACTTCAAGCAACACCTTTGATATTCGTTGGTGTTGCGCCCTCTATGCACAAACCACTGAAACAATCAACTTCAGCCAATTTTCCGGTCGAAAAGCGCGAAATTAAAGAGCCTCACTCTGCGGCTTCGTTGTCCCCTGCTTCACCAAAGCAGGTCTCGCCAAAAGAGATAGCTGCAATGGACAATATGCTCAAGGAACTCGGGGGTGTTGTTAACGGATGCGACCCGGAAAGCATGCCTTCTCTAAACTCAAAACCCCCGCAACGACCCCCTCTTCCTGCGAGACAAACTGAGGACCGGCTACCTCCGGTTCCGAAACATACCAAAGATACAGAGAATGCAAATCGGAAGCATCCTGTTGATTCAAATGTACCTCCTCCACTACCAGAAAGAGAGAGGACTGCTAGCCAGATTTCAATGGATTCAATGCCCTTCATACAAAAGCCGAAGCCCTTCATATGTGATTCACGAAAGCCTTCGCCCAGAGGCTGCTCTGTCCACTCCAATATATCTCCAACATGTGCCATTCTGGCTAGCATTGATGGGAAGACCATGTCAATCCTTCCAGCACCTTTCAGCAATGCTAAACAGGCGCTAAGCCGTTCGCCTTCGGAGAGAATCCGAACGAGCAGAGAGATCTCCGGCGAACCGGGTCACGCCTTTGATAGAGGAAGAAGAAAGTCAGAGGGTACCATTCAAGGTATCCGACCAGCAGTAGCAAACGAAAAGAAAGGGCGAACAATCGCTGTCTGCTCCCCGGTCTTGATTAGGGCCCACAAGGAATCTTCTTCTTTCTCGACATCCGACGACGACCTCGAGTCGGTCTCGTCACAGCAATCGTCTGTGGTTCTTCTGCAACCTATCGAACTGAGACCTCCGTCATCGACGAAACCATCTTATAAAAGACAAGCTTCCTGTCCTGAAACGCCACCAGTGAAACGCACCGTTTTACAAAACAAAAATGAAAGCCATTCTAGATCTTCCGAGACCCTGAACAGCTGTCCGCGCTCACCGCCTTCAACGCCGAGATTCCCGATTCGTTTGCAGAGCGAAGAAAACGTCCAGTTGAACCGTCTGCTAGATGACCTGACACAAGGGGTCGCAGAAAATGATGAAGTGGACGGTGAAGCCGTGATGGACGAGGTCGAAGATGACAGGGTCTTCGAGAGATGCGCCAAGATCCCGAAATCTGCAAAAGGGAATGAGTTTTTTAATCGAAGCCCCACGACAAACGAAACTACGTTGGTATCTTCGGATGATCCTTTCACAACAGGAAAACCACCCGCTGGTATCGTAAATGGTCGAATGGTGGGAGCAGCCGACAGACACAGGGGTTATATGAACGGGAGGGGAGTAAGTGGTGCTGGTCGACACAGGGGCAGATATCAAGAGTCTGGTCATCAGAGACAACGCTCCCCAACGACTGCAAAGAAAAACCAGCCGGCTACCGACGCTTCGGTTTTGGAAAGTGATGGTGAACAGGACCTTTTATTGCCCCGAAACAACCCACCCAAAATCAAAACATCATTTGCGTGGCAACCCCGCCATAAATCCCCACCGAGACACCCGTCAGACGGGGTCGGTGGTGGAGATATGCACAGGGGCATTAGAAGAGAAAGCAGTAGCCCTGTGGCTGGTGGAAGTAGCGATGTTCTCGGTAGCCCCGGGGCACCCACCAGTGCCAACGGAAACAATAATAATAATAACAATAATCGATTATCAGTTAACCCTTTCCAGGTGAAGCGGCGACAAGTATTGAGCATGCCCCCGAGGTACTGCCGTAGCCTGGATTACATCCCCAGCGACAGAGAAGACTATGTCTCGTCCAATGCTTCTTCAGCAGCTGCCAGCCCCAAAGTGAAGCACACGCTGATGGTACCATATTGCGGAGGCTTAAAAAGACCGATTGCTTTTGATAACCTCAGCATGTCTTCCTTCACTAGCAGCGAAATGTCGAAAAGCGACCCGATGCTTAACATAGACTCAGGTTCGGTCGCATATGAATCTGAATATGATAACTACCGGCCGGGAATGGCCAGCGATGATGACTTTTTCATGCCTGAGCCAATAAATGACATGGATATTTTTGACGATATCAATGTCGATAATGTCACGGTTAGCGATAGTTACAGCCTGAATATGCCTCTATCAATCACAACTCACAAGAAAATAACCGACGTGTGAAAACCAATAAGGTTGTTAACCCATTAACTGCGACAGGTGGCGAAAAGTAATAGTTATCCATTGCGAGATTATAAGCCCTTGTCCGCTGCAAGATATTATATTGCAAGTTATTCATTGCAAGATAAAACCTCTGACTCAACGATGGGACTGAGTTGCTATCAATTACGAGGGAATGCTGGAAAGTTCTTGGCCCAACCAAGATGAGGACGGTTTAGTCGATGACCTTAAACCAATTCAAAAATAAGCGGAATGTAGGCTTTTTTTTTTTTGCTATACAAAAGAACTCCCTTTCCATCTACAATGACGAAATAACTCTCAGATTTTGGAAAGTGGGTCTGACTGAGAACTTTTGAGACGTAGGTCGGCCGAAGGCTTTTCAGCACTCCCTCGTACAACGAAATGGAAATTTTATTGAGTTAGCCATAGAACTGCGATGACTGAAGATTCCGTCATCTGCAGTTAATGGGTTAATAAATAAAACAAACGTTTTAACCGGTTTTGTTTCATTGTTCATACTGCCATCTTTCCATGCTGGTATTTATTTTTCAAAAATATTACAAGTACGAGGCGAACAATTATAAATTATTTCATCGTCCATAAGGCATCAACTTTGGAATAATGGTCACTGACTTTCGGCCACCTATGATTAAAGAATGTTTATAAGTAAAATACATATCTATACACATACCTTACAGGTCAAAACTGACCTTGAACTCGAAAAAAAAAAACAATATCTATCAACTGAAAAAAAAATGTGTTTCATTTCTCAGAAAATTTTTGTGTATTTTTTGTTTTTGTTTTTCACTTCTGTCCCCTAAAATGAAAAGCACCGATTGAAAAAAAAAAAAAAAAAAACTCGGAGGAGAAAAATTAACTCTATGGGCGGGGACGCAGTGCTGCCGGAGCCTGCTGGAGCGCCGCTTCGGCACCGCTGTTTAAAAAAAAAAAAATTAAAAAAGAAAAAAAAAAGCTAAAATAATGAACGAGACGAAAAACCCCGGTACGTAAAAAGTTATGGGTCACGTTGTTCGAAGCGGAAATGCTTCTAAGCGAGAAAGTATCAATACAGATTAAGTGGAGAAAATCACGTTCAAATCTCGTGTGAATAAGCGTTATCTATAGCAGTGGTTCTCAAACTGTTTTGAATAATGTACCCCCCTCTTTGAAATATTTTTCAGTTAACTACCCCATGAATATAAAGTGGTACAATGGAACCCTGTGCCATACGTACCAAGTTTCTTAAACAACAATCTTAAAACTGGATTTTAAAAAAAAACAAAAAAAACGCTGCATTTCAGATATTTAGAATCCATAACTAAATTCATGACAAACCGAGTTTTGTCATCATTCAATAAGACTTAGACAAATCCATTTTCTCAATTTTCGCCTGTCATTTGATATCGAAACTGGCTTCTTCCTGCTCACAGTGAACGTGATGGGGTTTTGTTGCTTTCTCAGTTTACGACGGTTAATGATTGCATTGGAAATAGAAATATTGAATATAAAATATGGTTTATCGAACACACATTTACATTTTTATTGAACATCCTACAATATAATTATTTCAGGAATTATGCATGAGTGATATTGTTTAAATTGATATTTTTTAATTTCGCATATCTCCTGCAGTACTACCAGAAACTATCGTGGTACTCATAACCCCCATTTGAGAAACGCTGATCAATAGATTTGAACTGAAAGGAAAGTGTTGTGTACAGGAGTGTAGTGGTGCCGGACTCCATCTTTGTAAAAAAAAAACGGAATTATTAGAACAAGATTAAACGAATTTCCTACTCAAAATGGTTGCTTTCTTCTCCTATAAGCATTTGCCATTCATACGATACAGGCATTTGTATATAGAGAGAAAAGATACGGGAAATAGCAAGCGCTTTTTTTTTTCACATGGAAAGTTAGCACTGTACCTCTGGCTACATACAAAAACTTGATGCGAAATTTTTTATATCAGTTCATATCTGCTTCTGTCGGAGATATGAAAATTTTATTTTCGTCATTGATCAAATCTCGTCGATTATTTGCCTAAATTTAAATCTATTGCCATCTGAGAACCTAAACTCTCATAAAATGAAGCTCTCCTGAGTGAGACACGGTTCGAGACGGCGACATAACCAAAATCAAGAATTCTATAAATTGTATATTTCCAAGGGTACAGTGCTACAGGAGCTTATCGGAGCACCTCTCCTCTGGAATAAAAAGCCAAAATAAATAAGACTAAACGCATTTCCAAACCTCCCTAATAATTGATGTCCTCTCCTGATAAAATTTGTGACTTCCAAAATACTTCCTTGTGCCATTCATGTAACATATATATATATATATAGAAAGAGAGAGAGAGAGGATATATGGAATGGTAAGCGTTTTGTCAACTCCGGCACCTAAAAAGTTAACACTACACTCTGAATGCTTCCTTGAATTAATGCTATAAAACAAATAACACTTGAAGACAAATTAAGTTTCTCATGGGGGGTTGCCCACAAAATGCATATTTTTTGGACTTATAAATTAAATTTTCAAATCAATAAAATGTATGCTATAATCCCTTTTTGAATCATTAAAAATTTGTATGGAAATGTCCAGGGTACACAGATATGAAAATTTCAAAAAAATTACTTCTAATATGAAATATTCATAAATTGGGACACAAATGTCCGGGACACGAAAAAAAAACGGACATGAATGTCCAGGGACGCCAATGACCAAGAGGCATTTGTCCGGGGCCTAGTTTCCCAGGACGAAAATGTCTTAATTTGGATTGGATATTTGGGGGTATGTAAGTGAGAGAACCGTTTATTTATGCTCTCTCCTTTGTTCATAATAACGCTTCAACAAAGGTTCTGGAATTATGTCCACACAGCGATGAAAACTAGACTTTCTAACACTTACAACGCATTCAAAGTGAACATTTTTACCTTTACTTCATCGTGAGAATAGCCATGTAAAGTGGTAGAAAACCATCTTAAAACCTTTGAATCTATTCAAAAAGCATTCTTTTTTGTTTTCTTCTTTTTTTGCTGTCATTTATCGTTTAACACATCCACTTTGTACATGTTTTATCTTTTGACAGCACACAGCTATCAAATACAGATATGCCCGCTTTTCGAATGTTCGCTTTACGCCATTTCACTTTTACGAAAAATCCAGATAAGTACAGGTTTCTCCCGCTTTCCGAAATGGTGTAAAGCGCCGGGGCAATTACAAAGAATTTATATGTGAAAAAAAAATTTTGCGTTCCCAGACTTCAAAAATAATTTTCTTCTATCTCTGCCTGTCTCGATTTCGAGGCTCGAGGTTTATCGTCTAGTGTGGCTGATGTGGAGCTCTTGAAATATGACACTATGCTTGATTGCTTAACCTCACGCATTTTTCTAATATACAGTTCTTTGTAGGTACTGAACACATCCTGCAAACCCTCCCTAAAGTTACGTGTCCTTTCAAAAGTCATGCTTTTTTTTTTTTCTTTTTGCAGTCATTGTCAGTTGTATCGAAGATCTTACGCAAGGATATTGTTGAGGTCTTGGAACGCTTTTAGAAAATTCTTATATAAATTAATGGTAATTGCTTCTTCTCTCTGCATCATTTCGGCTTACGAAAGGTTTTTTACTTATAAGAATTCTACTTTTGGTTAGCGGGGGAAATATGTATCTGAGTTTTTTTGTCTTCATTCAGAATTTGCTGTTCTTTAAACAAAGGCGGCTTGTTTACCTTCTCAAAAGAATTGATCCTATCTTTTTTTGCATTCAGTGGTGATGATTCTCAGGGCGTTGACAAGGTAGCCTTTATAGCTGGAAACCTTGCATGCAAAGCTCTTCGGATGAATAAAATTAAGAAGACGCGCAGTTGAACTGATGTTTGTAACTGGCCGAGGCAAATTCTTTTGGCAAGACGAGGAATTCAATATGGTTTAACTCAATCAACTGCATACTGCAAGCGTCACTCAGCTAGTTTGCTAAATATAATGTACTAAGGAGCAGGTGAGAATTCGTCTTCACAATATGAGTTATCTCTCTTTAACCCTAATTATTAATATAAAGTCCGGAATCAGACAACTTTTTCTAAATGCATTAAAAATATATGTTGATTTAATTTTTACAAAATGGTGGAAATCTTGTTTTTTGTTTTTGATTTTTTTTATTTTTTGGGTTTTTTTTGTTTCTTAGTTTGTTTTTTTGTAGCCTATAACATTCGCAGGGTCGTGATACACGTGACTGCAAAGGTTCGTCTAAATTGGATCTATGGTTCATACATGCATAAAAGTGTAACAGACGCCAAAATGCAAGAAAGTATACCCTTGGACGAGTGGGGATACGAACCTATAAGTGACTGAGGGATGATGTGGTAAGATCTATACCCAAGCTTCGCCGCCCGGAGATTTTTTTTTAATTAAGATTGAAACGGAAGAAATGCGGTTAAAAAAATGACTCATTACTCCAGACCCTCGAAACACCAGTCAGTATGGCGTTGTGATCAGAAAAGAAGAAACTTGGAGTTCATGATCCAAAAAAACCATAATAATGATCACCCTCTTCCTCGACCACAATGTACCATCATCAAACCTTAGAATCCTTCTTATCTATTTAGTTCAAAGTTTCTCTCAAGTAAGGAAGTCTCTTCAATCAAAAGCATACTTGAATTCTTAAAGGTCTTATTTTCGGCAAATAAGATATACCGATGTGTAGGATACTGAATATATGATGAAATGTGTTGGAGATGTGTCCAGTTTCATTCCATGGTTATCTTCTGTCTGACAGATCTTCCTTTCTTTGTTCACGATGACGTCTACAGAAACAACAACAACAATAACAGCTGCTATTACAACTATTATTATTATTATTATTATTATTATTATTATTATTATTATTATTATTATTATTATTATCATCATTAAATCAAGTTCGTTAAGGAGATTGATATCGCATTGGTACCAAGTTTGGTTATTCCCAGATCGATTTTTTCCACTCATCATTTCAACTTGAAGCATATTTTTCTGTTTTTAGATAGGAATCGTGAAAATATTTTTCCTTGCAACCAATCTGTTTATTCATTTTTGTCTTCTTTTTTTTCTTTTTTTTTTTTTTTTTCCCAAGAAGTATATGACCCCCTGGATGAAAACGAGGCATCTCACGCACCAAAAGTATTCACTGCATATAACCAATAAAAAAAAATCTCAGAACTCACAGCAAGCATTCATAAGTTGTCGGATTTAATTCCCAGGGCTACAATGCTGTTATATATATATATATATATATATATATATATATATATATATATATATATATATATATATATATATATATATATATATATGTGTGTGTGTGTGTGTGTCTGCATAGCTAAAATCATTGCGCGGAAGTTTTCTGCTTTATAACTACCATAAGAACTCGATATCCAGCTTATAAGTATCTCAACTTTGTAACCCGGGTTGTTGCCGCTGATTTAGCGAAATTGGTGCTGTCAGGCGTAAGAAGTTCTTGCTCTATAGTGAAACAAGAGGCCAAATATTTCTGATTCAGTCAAAAATCAAAATTTATTTTAAAAACGAATCCATCCGTGATATCCTGAAAATAATACAATATTCAAAAAAAAAACGTCTATACTTGAGATAATGTATGAAGGAGTTGAACTTTTCGTCTAATTATTATTAATGTAATGTCATTTATTTCTGTTCATTTTTCAAGCAGTTACGTTCGTTCATGTGGTTTAAATGAGTTTTTCAAGTGTTTTCTCTTATAGATTAAAACGACCTTTCAGAAAAGTCAATAGGCACTTGTTCAAACCGTTCTATTAGTGCCGTCAAAAATACTTCCAGCGTTTAGATAAACTTGTAAATACCGGTTGCTGTGCTAACCGTATGCTTAAATCTGTGTAAATATGTTTAATCGGCAATTTGAAAGGTTAATGCAAGATATCGTCAACAAAAATTATTGCATTCATTTTGTATTAAAACAATTAAAAAGCTTAGACATACACTTTTTGAACTTGGGTGTTATTATCATTACATTGTTTAAGGTGGGTTCGGGTTATAATCTCAAATGGACAAAGCTGTGATATAAAATCAATTTTTCTTCTCTCATATAGGAACAGGATTCATTTATTCAGTTCGATATTTATTGAGTGTCATGAAATTAAATAAGAATTGTTCTTCAGTAGTAAAAAAAACTCCGCTCTTTTCTTTTTTCGCTGAGTAATCTTTTCATAGATAAATTCAGTAATTCAAGTATAAGTTTTCCTGAATAGATTTGGGATTTGGACAGAAAAAAAATTAGTTGAGTTTCTTCCTCATTGCTATAGAGTTGTCGTCCCAGGCGGTGTGAAAGCCGTGTGGGTTGTTTATAATAATATGAGGTAATATCGACTTGTAAGGGCTCGCAACCAGGAAGGAACTTCTTTGTGAAGATCAGTTCGTTTCTTTTGTGGCTTTTTTTTTAATTTTCATAAAATATCTGAACGTATTGTCTTGTAAAACATTATTTATCAAACCTCTTGCATTATGACTCCATTTCAAAGTTCTCTCTGGTGTAGCAAGAATAATCTTGTTCTCAAAAAGAAAAGAATCGCGTTATTAACATCATAAAACAAACCCGGTGGGCTAAGGAATTACTTCTGCGCTGCATATTTCATAAAAAGAAATGTTTGAATGTATGGAATTAATAGAAATTGGAGATGAAACTCGGAGTCACACAGAGTTGAATGGGAAGAGCAAAGCTAAGAATAATACAAAGAAATAGAAAGAGGCCAACAAGGATCCGAAAGCAGACCAAGGTAAAAAAATATATATCATAGAAGTAATTGAGTGACTTAAATGGAGAGGGGCAGGACACATAGCAAGAAAGAAAGATAATAGACGTGAAAAAGGTTGGTCAGTTGATGCCCAAAGAACAGCAATCATTGTAGGAGAAGACGAGACAAGATGGTGAGTTGAAATAGAAAGGTCTGCCGGTGATAAATGGTCGACAGGTTTAACACGGTCGGTGAGCCTGAAATGGATGATGATGATAATGATGATGAACTTTGCCAACTCCAGGCTGAAAACTGTCCATCATATCAGCCAATCGGACCGTGTGTCATGTTAACCAATCAGACCGTGAGCCTCGTCAGCCAATCAGACCGTGTGTATTTGTCAACCAATCAGACCGTAATAAATAATGGGGGGAATTAATCGGTGCCTATCTCTGGCAGTCATGTACTCACTTATCAACGTACACTCAAGTATTGATTCTATACACAAATATCGATCCCATGAAAAGGCGATCTTGTATTAATGATTGATAAATGGGTGATGCAGTTACTGAAGCGTTCCTTTGATTGGTTTGAGAATTGATGGACATCAAACACACACGATGTCTCCTCAAAACCATTTTCTCTCATCATTGTTTAAAATACAGGACCAGTAAAATCCGACTGGAAGGTCATTGATAAATACAATTATACAAACAGCTGTAACGGGCGCCTATCATGGTGAGTTTTATCCTAAGAGCTCCTAAATGTTGGCCTTGTGCAAATCTAGTTTTAGTTTTGGTAAATCTTAATGAAGCCTACAGTAGAAGGATTGGAAGCAAGCTACTCTTTTTAATGTAGTGAGCTTGATTCCCACAAGATGCCTAACTATAGCGGCCATGTGCCAGTCTAGGTTGAGCTTTGTAAATATCTATCTTTTCTTTTGGAGGCCTACTGTAGAATGATTGTTAGCAAGCCAGTCTTGTCAGTGTATTGAGTTCGATGCTCACAAAATCCCTGACGATTGTGGCCTTGTGTCAGACTAGTTCAAGCCAAACGAAACCTGTTACTATTAGGATTTCGTATTCTGAATTAGATGACCAAACAGACTGAAGTGACGATGCAATAAATCTGCAAAAATAATTTCTTTTATTCCGAGGTTGTGGATTAATATTTAATGACCGATGTCTATTGGTGTTTGCGTAGGAGTGTTACCGTTTCACAATAGAAGCACAACGTCGTAACGAGATCTTTATTAGTGCAATACACTTTAGACGCATTAACTCAAAATTAAGGCAATTTCCTGTCCATTTTGGTCATTCGTTTTTAAGTAGATTAATTAAATATAAATTGACAAAATATGTCCGTCCAGGTTTAATATTTTGCAATTACTGTACTTTTTACCGCTAGATATTTTTTTTTTAAAGAAGCAAATCTTTATATAAATTGTATTTATAGGAAGTGATTCAATACCGAGCTTAAAGGCAGTTTTTAAGCGAGTTTTAGGAATGGGGGTTTTGCAGCTTGTAAAATCCTTCTTGATAAAAGAGCAGATTAATTTAATTAAGTATAAATTGACAAAATATGTCCGTCTGGGTTTAATATTTTGCAATTACTGTACTTTTTACTGCTAGATATATATATATATATATATATATATATATATATATATATATATATATATATATATTTTTTTTTTTTTTTTTTTTTGAATAAGCAAATCTTTATATAAATTGTATTTATAGGAAGTGATTCAGTACCGAGCTTAAAGGCAGTATTTAAGCGAGTGTTAGGAATGGGGGTTTTGCAACTTGTAAAATCCTTCTTGGTAAAAAAAAAAAAACACAATTATGTAACGATTTGAGAAGAAAAATATAAAAGATACTTATCTACCATAATGCATCTTTGGGCATCTCCAATTTAGAAACAATATTGGAAAGTCAGCTCGAAAAACAAATAAGAAATTTATTAGATTAAAATTGAATCGTACAAACACTTCACAGATTGCTGCTACACCTGAGACAGACTTATAAAAACCCTTTTCAATCATTCCACATCGAAATCGTGGCGCTACAAGCTTTCCTAGACGTTATATAGCCAAAAAAAGCATGTCGTCGATGAGGACACCGATAAATGAATCATCGTAGCCTGCACGTGTACTAGAACTAATAATAGAAAAAAATATCTAAAGATTTTATTTAAAATTATCCCCCCCAAAATACTAGCACAAGATTTTTGCGTTGTTGGTTCAAAATGATCATAGAGACCAAAAAAAAAACTCATTTTAGAAAAAGCAATTAGTTCTGTACTCATGCAAATTCCCGAAATTTTAGCCCTAAAAATGTTATCAGGAGTGCCCAAACACGCGCGTACGCACGCACACACTCACACGCACACACGCACACACACACATGTGAGAATATGTAACCCACTTGGCTGGTTGTTCGTGCTTCGCCATTTGCGGAGCTACGGTGAGTCGATAGTTTATAATTATGCTCTGCCCTTAAAACAAAAGTAGTCAGAATGAAAAGTGGCGAGATAAAAATAAAAGTAATGCCCTTTAATATTGTTAAAAGAAAAAATAAGTGTCCACTCATGTATAAGTGCTCTCAAAAGAAGGGAGATATGTATATATTTACTGGTTATTCTCTCAGCACGTGATACGTGCAGGGACGGATCCAGGATTCAGAGCTGAGGGGTCTAAATGGAGAGAGAAATCAGAGGGTTGTAAATGGAATACCTCATTTTCAAAAATAAATGCGTAGAAAAGAATAAAATCAAATAATGATAATATCCTGGTATGATAACGACCTGAGGTCCGTCGTTTTTCATTTAAGTAACGTAACTATTTAGCACCAGAGTCGACAGAACAGTAAAGTAAAGGAAATAATCAAAGAAATCGACCACAGAATGAATTAATGAACATGCCTCACAAATTAAGACTGAAGACATCTCATTTATATTGGATGATGAACAATTTTTTTAGGTTAGTTTATGAATACTTGATATTATTTGGAGGTGGGGTTATTTGATGAAATTTCCTCATCTAAAGAAAATTGTAATTGTACCTTGCCGGAGCAGGAGGGTCCTGGATAAAACCCCGTCTCTACGCTTGATCCGCGCCTGACATATCGACTCCATTATTTTCACTACTTCAATGAAACACTTGTTAAATGAATTAATGAGTAGAGTAAAAATAAAATACGTTTGAAATTCATTGAAAAGCAGAAAAATAGGGCGAGACTTGGTCAAAATAAACGAGAAACCTCAAACTAGAAGTTTGACATTCACAAAAACAGAATAGCTTTTAACACTTTCAGTGTTAACGGCTTTTGGGGGACTGGTATGTGTTTGTAAAGAATAGAACAATGGTGATTTTTCTGGGACTTAATAGCATTGCTGAAAAGGAAGTATTAGTTTCAGCAGCGCCCAGGGGACAAAATGAAGACAATGCGCTATTCAAAACAGGGGACGTTACGTAATAAACATCGTTTAGCCCTTAAAAAGTAAAGAATCGAAAACAATTAAAAAAAACGTCCTTGGCGCAGAACGTGTTGAGAAGAGACTGGAAAACAATTTTATACATTGTTCAAAAGAAATACGAGCAAGATTCTTGGAATGCTTTTCTCAGCTCGACAGACATAGAACAGAAATCATTGTTTTTGGTGACGAGAGAATGTAATTTTTTTTTTTTTTGCACAAAGTGGCCAATGCTATCCTTACGGTGTCAGACCTCATATAAAAGTTTTTACCTTTTCAAGTCAGACTCTTAGTAGTCTCATATCGATTAGGTATTAGTTCCTCTTGAAAGTTCTAAGCAAGAGTTTGTTGAAACGAGTCTTTGATTGTGGATTCTTGTTTGGCTTGCTCAAGTGATATATCTGTAATGACCAGCGATGTCCTTATCCATAGATCTCTATGATATTTTTGGACAGGAGCAGAAAGCATTTGGTTTACGACACACATGTACAATATACTTGAGATATTGGACATTCACAAAGTCTCTGGGAGATGTAATTTTAATGATATTTTTCTTGAGCTGATTGTCTTACTAAATAAATACGATTCCAGGTAGAAAACAGTAGACGACTTCACCTGAATCCCGTATGTAGGCACCAAAATGTTTTACAGATCCCCAATGACTAGATGAAATCGCTGGGAAACAGTATTAGTCCAAGCAGCGTGCGGAGGACAAAATGAAGACAAGGTGTGAATTTCAAAATCATTTGGATTGATACTTATTATATCTGCAGGGATGCAGAATGGCAGAACGATCAGTGTAGCGGGACATGAAATCATGGAATCACCGAGTCGACTTCAAACTCGGACTGAGACAGTTTATCTTAACTTCGGATTAATGCCTGTGGGAAAAAACATGAGTAAATCTCTCCTCCACCCCCAAACATGAATAAATAATGGTAGGCTAGGCTTTCTTGTCATGGTTGGAAACCAGTCTAAGAGACAAACAACTCTCATTCCTAACCATCCTGGAATGAGAAGTGTTCCGTCGAGCTAATTATCCATTGACGCATATTTCATTAAATCATTTGTGGTTCCACGACGACCCTACACTGGGGCCAGCAGTTTGGGATTGGGCGGTTTGATCAACCGAATGTCTATTTTTTTTCATGCATAAAACTTCGAACTTTTTTTCAATTCAAGGGGAACTACTTGCATAAAAATGACAACTCTCAAAGTTCTTTCCCTTTTAAACTTTTAATATAATTCATGAGCTAAAATATTTGAAAGATAGTTGGTTTTAGAACAAAAAAAACATATTTTTAATAATTCTATCAGATTTTATAGAAAAAAAATGTAGATTCGGTTGCACTGCTTTGGTCCAAATAAACAGCGCATTGGTCATAATAAACGAAGCAAATTAGCGATGATTACGTGCGTTTGAATCGGTTCGTACAAGATTGGTCCAATTGTGCAGCTGGTCCAAATAATCGGAATCCACTGTACTTTCAAAATGTAAAGTTGTTGAAAAGATCAAATGTTTTGAAGTGTTCAATATCCTCCGGCAAGAACAAGAAATACCTCTTTTAAAATCGTTCGATGAAGCTCTTCAAAAGAGCTGCGAAATACTAGGATATATGAAATAAAGTTAGATGTAGCGAATGCGATGTGTATATAATTCATTTATTTGATTTACCGAAAATAATTTGGCACTGAAAGAAAATTGTTGTATTTCTAATCGTAATATACGTTGTAGAGAATCAGATTTTTTAAGGGGGGGGTATACTGATTCTTTCGAAAAAGAAACAAGTTTGGCATCGTTTCCAATTTTACGATCAACAATTTTTACTTCTCAAAGTGTAACTAGGAATTATGACACACCTATAAGACACACTAGGTTTTACTAAGCTTTGAAGAAATTTGAATTTTCTATCAAGTGAGATCACCACCGAGTAAGTGATAGGTAAATTCAAAGAAACCAACGCAAAATGTATCTATATAAAGAATATTCGTCCCTCTCGGCTTCAGTTCTGATTTATGCAGTAGCAACGATGCGTCTCAAGGTCTGAAGGCATGAATTGCGCTTGGGATAGAGTGAGGGGGGCGTTTCATATGTCACCAGCCTCACTTTCTTGTCGCTGTCTGCCTGGGTCCAGTGGAAAGACATAGTGAGGGCGGCTCAGCACAGACCGGAATTAAGTGGATGACCGGGGTGCCCTGCGTGTTATGCTATCCTCTTCGTGCTCCAAAACGCATGGCTGGTCTCAAAGGGGGCCACACCCTGGTTTTGACTCAGATGACCAGAGAGACCAGTATGCCATATTATTAACCCATTTGAAGAGATAGATTCATGTCTTTCCAAAGAGACTTATATGACTCTCTCACAAAGGGAGCAAAATGTAACACACTGTGTGGTTTAATGTAGGAGGTCACTCGTTTGATAGAAGCAGCGCACACATACCACACCTGATGTTCCCAAGAAGTCAAACTAATGATCAGACTCGGTGCTGCTTAACTTCAGTGATCAGGCGAGAACCGGTGTTATCTGTGCGATTTGACTGTGGACATTAGTATGAACACAACTGTCTCAACCGGGGTTGACCGTTAGGCCACTCACACCACCTATGTCTAGTAGATTGATATTTAATATACTTACATGTCTCTGAGTATTTAGTATTGTTTAGTGCATGATTATGTCACTGAAACTCAGTTTCTGAGGAAGGAAGGCGGATTCCTGCTTTGATCGGAACCAATCAAAAGTTTTTGGAAATCTTTTCAGAACAAAGAAAAATAACACTTTGGTATCTTCTTACACACCGGCCGCCTCACTATGAAGTGACAATTAGTTAATTTATCTTGTAAATTTTTAGTGTGGTTTCATTTTCACAGGAGACATCAGTTGAGTCATCTAAAACATGGGAATTATCTACAAATACTGTATATTCCAGCAGATAAGACGACACTTGAAGCATCTCAAAACATGGGGCCGTCCAATAGGCTATATACAAAAATATTGATCTAGCAATGAGTTTTAATGAAATTCAGACAGCAATTGGGCTCCCGTCCTATCTAAAGGTCACCTTATATGCCGAAATATTTTCTTTAACCAAAAGAAAAAAAGATAAAAGAAATTTCAGTAAGAATAATTCATAAAAAAACCTTGCAGTAAATGCACACATTCTTGTGTGTGTGCGAGAGAGAGAAAGAAAGAGACAGACAGACAGACAGACAAAGCGTGTGTGTGTGTTTTATGGCCTCGACTTGGATAGTTACCAAACGAAGGCAAGGTCGGTTTCGTACAACTGTAACAAATCGATAGAAATTCGTGTTATGTTATAATTTTCTTTCGGGCGATTGAATCTCTACTTCGTGTCCCTAATGTTATATATTTTACAGGGATACCTAACATCGCATGGAAAAGATCCAAATCTAACAACACTGCTAAGCAAGTGATATTTTATAGAGATTTCATGTAAACAAACTAGGGAAATACGTTCGACCTGCTGATTTCGAGTATGCCTTTGTTTTTCCTCTGTGATGCGTTGTTTTCGGATTATACGAGTACAAATATACATGCACATACATTAACACTTTATAATATAGATATTTTATAGACAACAGAATCATAGTTTATATGAATATATTTATAAGAATAATTAAGAAGAAGAATCAGATTGACAATCACTTCTTGGTCCATCATGAGAATAATGAAATCAATAGAACCTAACGAGATATTTTTTCTTGAATAACGAAATAAAAACAATAAAGTTCCTAAACAAACTCACTAAAAATGCTTAGAAAACAAATTGAAAATTTGTAATCAGAACGTACTTACAACAAGGTACGATGTTCAAAAAAAAATCTGCATATCAAGATGCTCCAATAATTCATACATTGGTTCCCAAAATTTACTGTATGACGGCATAGTAAGAACTATATTTGATTCATGAGGCACACCACATGTAAAAATGTTATTAATTAAACAAAAAATATTTCAATGGTCAATTTATGAAACTTTTACATTTGGATACCGTTTGAGATCTCACTGGATTATGGAAGCGAGACAGGCATAATACATGCACTGAAGAGGTTCAAAGCTCGGACACATACGTTTGCGTATTTAGAACACAGTTTGAGAACCACTGGCATTTAAATGTAACGCTATTTTTTTAGAATCGTTTGGGAGAACTATTCTATGTTAATCGTTAATAAACACCCTCATTCGTATTTTTTTCTTATCCTTGTTTCAAGGGATGCCCAAGACATTAATATGTAATCCCTCATTAGACAAACGAATATTCTATCTGTCTGCCTTTTCTGCAGACAATGTTGATTAGGCTTTTTTTTCTAGGTAAATATGCCCACACTGACATTCAAAGAATTCTCAGCACTCAAATAAAGGAAACGAAATTTAACAACTTTTTTACACTATTTTTCCATCGTGTCTGATAAATTCACGGCGGTAAATTTATCGCGGGTAATTTCATTGCCCAGTACGTGGATTTTCGTCATAATCCCGAATGACGAATAAACTAATAGAAGGATTATTTTTCCATTATATAATAATAATAAGTTTTCGGTTCGATATCACAAGGTAGTTCCCTCGCGATGGAATACATTGTCAAACATTACTCATGCATAGCCATACATTATTTAGGCATTATATCTATAGATAGCTTAAATAGCATTGTAATACCCGTAGGTTTGGGGATAGGTGTTTAGGGATCAGGGAAAAGTAACAATACTGGTATTTACCGACGAAAAAGTACGAAAACAAAAATGTACGGCATTAATATTTTCAGGCAATGTATCAACTCGCGATGTAATTACCTTGCAATTCATTTATCTTACGATGTATTTACCGCGATGTAAATACTTCCGATGTGAATTTTACCAGGCCAAGAAAATACAAGCAAAGTAATTCCTGCGATGAATTTACCGCGATGAATTGACTGCGATGAATTGACTGCGATGAATTGACTGCGATGAATTTACCGTAAACGTCGTTATTGTTAGTGCATCATTTTGTCAAAAAGATTTCTCCTTCGTAAGTTTTAAGAGTTTTCAAACACTCTTTCGGACGCTTCTTGATCCAGTTGCTCCCGCGTCATTATTGCATCTAGTATTACACCCGTTGCTTCGCTGACGGTACACTTTCAAGCTGTGTCTGTGGCAATATGTTTACACAGAAGTTTTCAAGGTTAACGCAAAGTATCGTTAACTAAAATTCTTTCACTCACTTTGCATTAATCTTGAAACAACTGGAAATCTTTGACGTGTACTGGTTAGCCTTGGGCTTTATTGCTGTTATTATTAGATTTCATAAAGTGAGTTCGGGTCATAATCTCGAATGGAGAAAAATCCGATATTTAAATAAAGTATTTTCTTTCATAATATATATATATATATATATATATATATATCTTCTTCATTTCTCTCTATTTTTCTTCCACTCTACGATGATTACATTTTTTAACCACGCATTCAATTCTGGATTGCTTCCACATCGTCTGTAGAGGGAAAAAATGGTTGAAACTTTCTTTTTTTTTATCTTACAAAGGCAAAAAAAAATATTCTATCAAATATAAAGGATTGCAAGTTTTATTTTCTAAGTTGGAACTGACAAAATCTATTATTGAACTGTTTTCAAATTTTTTCTGTGTTGTTATTCATTCGTTAATTGAAAATGTTTTACTTAATAAAGAAACAATTGGAAAACTTTTTATTGAATTTCTCTAGTTTTTCATGTCGATTGAGGACCTGAGTTTTTGATACATGCTAAGTTTAGCTGAGTTCAATACAAGGCTAAATGTAGACGGATTGCAGAGGGGAGATTGTGTTGCGCCAGTCTTCCAAGTGAGAAAGATCTGAGTCATTGATATCTACTAGAGTTCGATACAAAGCCAAATGTAGACGAATTGAGCGAGGAAGATTGTTTTACGCCAATGTTACAAGTGAGAAAGCCTACATACATTCAAAATCTTTGCTTTTATCTGGATTCGAACTCTGATCACTGACGCCAATAGGAAATACTCAATTACCTTATATCAGCGACGAATATCTATTATACGTAGGCACATTTATAAGGAAAACAGCTTTCATCTAAATATCTATTTCATTTAAATATTTTTTCGGTATAATCTTCCTTGTCGATCTCCCGAAACCCAACACTTCACCATTAATCACATAGAACGATCATCACACTGTGAAAACCTTAGATCAAAATAACTGTTAGTAACTGTATCAGGCTACGGTCAAATCGATCAAGCCTAATATACATAGTAAAATTTCTTATTAGACAATGAGGAAAACACAGACTGGGTGAATGTGTATATCAACTGAGTTTAGTTTACGTAAGTATACGGCCACATGAAGACGAATTCAGCGAGGAAGATTGTTTTGCGCCAATGTTCCAAGCGAGAGAGCCTACTTATATTCGAAATCTTTGCTTTTATCTGAATTCGAACACTGGCCACTGACGCCAGTGGGAAGTAATCAACGACCTTACATCAGCCATTATGGTGTCACTAACTACTGCTTTCGTCTCAACCCTATATAAAACATTAATTTGATTAGAAGAAAATCGAAAAATGGTGGAAAAGGATTTTTCCATCCTGCTGCTGATGCTGGGGTTACTCCATAATGTCTATGAAGGAAAAAAAGTTCCGTCATTATGTCGGATATAACCTATCCATTCAATATATATATATATATCAAATAACAAATACCTAAAGTATACTGGTGGGATAGTCCATAACGTGTTACTAACAACTAAAATACTATTTGCTTTAGTCTCAACTATTTATGAAATGCTAGTTCAATTAAAAGAAAATTAAAATATTATAGGAAGTGAGATTGTGCAAGACATGGATAAAATCAGTCTAAGGTTAGTGACCTTAAAATATTTCCTTAAATTCATCGGTTGAATATATTGGTAAGAAATATATTCGAAGAAATGTCTTCTGACCAAGTAGTTCGTCACACTATCTTATTTTTTGCCGGTTACTGTTTCTCATATGATCTCTTGGTATCCACGTTGTGAATTGTGGTGTCCAGCGGTTGTCTGACATTCTTGCAATATGACCAGACTATTACTATTTAAATATTCTAATGGTTTCAATAATATCTGAGACAAACGTCATCAAATATGTCTATGGGTCGCTTACCCGCACATGTGCCGAGAGTTGCCAAATTAGCAATTATTTTTGGTTAGATCAGGTTGATTTTTTTCCAATTTAGCCGATGAAAATATACGGTAATCAAAAATCTGGCCATTGTAAAAAAAAAATAATTAAAAAGTTTGATAAAAGTAAATTTACAATTTTTATCAATAATTTGTTCTGGTGTCTTTGTACATAGTTATTCTATTTGTTAGAAATATTTTTAGCTAAAAAGGTAGCTGGAAATGGAAAAATCAGCCTATTTTAGCCATATAAAAGACAGTTTTAGCTATAAATGATAAACCATACTTGACAGCACTGCGTATACCACACTCTGTGTTGTGCTGTCTCAGAAGACAACGGTCAGAAGTGATATCAAATATTGCTTTCTCTACTCTGTTGAATCAATGTGTCAGTTATTGACAAACTCCACAAAACCTGAACGAACCGAATCCTCCATTCATTGAGCCCTTGGGAAGGGGTGAACCCATTATCAAGGATTTTCCAGTGTGTGACAAACGTATGAGGAATCATTGAAGCGAGTTTTATATCTCCGAAGGGTGGAAATCAGATCAGAAAAGTTCGCTTACGTTTATCTCGTTCGCTGGGAGATTTCTATAAAAGAAAATTCCTTAAAAGGTGAATCCCCCACACAATTACTTCCCATGATTTCGCTCCAAGGACTGAACTCGTTTAAAACTAGTAAATACCCGTTACTTTGCCAACGATGTATCTGAAGCTGTGTTCTGTGTCAGCATGTTTACACAGTAATTAGAAAGATTAACGCAAGGTGTTAACGCTTACATTCATTTCAGGTCAAATTTGAAGAGACTGAAAATCTTAGAATTGTACTGGTTGGCCTTGGGCTTTTATTGTCTTTAGATTGCATAAAGTCGATTTGAGTCATAATACCGAGTAGAGAAAAATCGGATCTAAGTATTTTCTTCCTTTATATAGGAACAGAACTGGTTGTTTGGCTCGATATTGAAACGGATTTCATAAAATTTAAATATGATGGAGTTCTTACGTAAAAAAAATATTTACACTATTTTTTATGAAGTAACATTTCCATGAAAAAATTCAGTAATCGAAGAGCGAATACCGAATGCTTTATCAAATCGATTCGCTGTTCGTTGTTTCACTTTTATTGATGTTGTCTACCCAAGACGGTGTGACAGACAGACTTCTAGTTTATTATACAATAGGTTTGAAGTGTAACAGACGGGGAGACAGGCGGACGCCTTGCAAATGATAATATAGAGTATTTTAGCTTACGTGCAAAATTTCAAGAAACCTTTCAGCAGATGAAAATATTACGATATTTTGGCTCTTCGAATGTAATGATTTAGTAATGACGTAATCATGATGAAATCATCCTTGTTGAAGTGTGGAGTGTTAACAGCGATTACGTCATCAGGACTGAGTTGGCGTTAACGTTGGCAAAGGTGTGCACTCTCTGTGCGCTTTTTAGTTTATTCTTAAGCTGAGGCTATCATTAACTGGAGCTGTTATCGAAGCATGTTTCTTTTTCATAAACATGCTTAGTGACCTTATCTCGTGTAAATATCAACAGGTGCTTGTACACGGGCCAATAAAGTCCGAAAAACACTTTTTTAGATTTGTTTTTAAAAGAAAGATAAACAAAATCTTACCATTAATTGACACCTGAAGACACCCATGCCAATTTGTTGATACAGAGTCGTCCAAAAATAAATATACATTTTGAGGAATGATAGAATAATATAAACTAATTATATACTTTGAGGAATGATAGATTTTTTTAATAACTGGATAACACATGCACACATATACTCATATATAAGAGAGTTCCAGAGTTTCCATGACCATAAGGATACCAAATATGAAGTTCCTTGACCCTATTGTCCCACCATCTGTACTATCCCCAACCCATCAAGCACCCACACAGTCTAATACGAGACCATCACCCAACAACTCTGATAGCTTATGGCCCCTCCAAAACCTACTACTGCAGCTACGATTACACCCTCGAACAGACCAACGCAGACTTCACCACAGACAAAACAAAGTCCAACACATCATGATGACCTTAAAGGAATCCTCTTCCTTGATTCCAATTTTTGCTTCCAAAGCAAAACATCTGATGTTAAATTTATTTTCTACGAAAACCTTTTAAGCACTGAAACGTACACACACACATCACACGCTACTGAAGATGGGAACCCCTCCCAAAGCATATATAACATACTAATTAATTAATTTATGTATTAATTAGTTAATGAACAAAATCTCCATATAATTTTACTCCTGAGTCTATCTCATTTCCTATTGTTCACATATATATATATATATATATATATATATATATATATATATATATATATATATATATATATATGTATGTATGTATGTATGTATGCAAAGAATCCAGTCACATCTTTATCCTTCTTCGGCAAAAACAACTGAATCGAAGATAAATTATAACAATTAATATATTTTGAATGTGGGTGACTCTATTGTACATGAATTCATGCAAGGTCGAAAATTCAATTTAAAGGAACTTTTTGCATCAGCGGTGACAACGTGGAATACAACTGACGCTAGACGAATCAAAATCGAAGAAGATTCGTTCATACAAGGTTCACAGAAGTAACTTCATGTTTTGAGGAATAATAAAATTTGTCTCAAACAACTTCAAGATATAATACATATTACGTTTTAAAGTTGGGTTGAATTTCATAGGCTTGATTGCAAATTTTGGAGTGAATGTTCTTTTTAGTCCTCATGAATAGAAACCAGCGGGTAGCTATCTTTGTGCACGAACACTTTAGTAATAATAGCATAAATAGGGGCATTTGAAGAATCATAATCAGAGATGATCACAACGGGTGATGTGCTGGTGCTCGATGATTAATGCCACACATCCGTCTTGTTACGAGATGTAATGTAAAGACAACTTGCAATTTGTATGAAATTATGCATACAATAATGCCAATAAAACAGATGTTTACAACCCCACTATTTCACCAGAATAGATGGTTACTGTCGGGACACCATGTTTTTTTACGCATTGTTGGTTCGTTTTTGAGATTTTTTTTTCCTTCTTTCCTTTTATCCCTTATCGTCTACCATGAAAGAAAAAGTGTACAGCTTCGAAATTGTGATTTGTTTTTCACCAACTGAACGAATATTTCAGAAGCATAAAAATCCAATAACGATTAATATTTTCAAACAAATCTATACGTAATACAGTGAACGCTACAAATTATGACCTCTTTGGAATAAGGCCTTTTAGATAATAATAACCGGCTGATAAAATTGAGCTAAGTGTTTAAGAGCTGAAATCGATTTATATTCATCGCTATAGATTTTGATTTATTATTATGTTACCAAGTTCATTATCATATGCAACATCCCATTGTAAAAAAAGATAATACAATTAATATTTTTTATATAATTTTTCATTCATTTTGAATAAAGTCTTTGGGGCCGGCTTATTTTGATAGCAAAAACGTTTCGATAACGTTATCCGTTATTATAATAAACGGCTTGAAAATGATCAAATTTGCTGTGGATAAAAAACTTCTCTTCCTAACAGCGGCCCGAAAAATTGTTTTTAGTTTGCCGCTTATTTGGCTCCATTGAAAGGACACAATTCTTTGAAGGGATTATTTTATTGCTAGTTTTCCCTTGTCGTCAAAAAATGATAGAAACAAGTAATTTATTTTGCATTTACGCAAAAGCTCAGAATATAAAAAGATGTGAAGCTATTTCAAATGCAAAATCGTCTCAGAATCCAAATATTATTGTGTACAAACAAATCTTTCTTTTACAAATAACGGAACAATGAAAGTCTTCAATTGGAAGTAACTCTTGCGTTAAAATATGAAAGCCAATTCCCTTGCATGACAGACGAACCAACATACATTATTATATTATTATTATATAAGTTAGGTTTATTTTCCTCAGAAGCCTATCTTCCCATTCAAGTTGTTCTGTCTCTTGAGCTACGAGAGCCAAAAACAAAAAAGTTGGCCTACACATTAATTTCAGTAAAACAAAAATCATGTGCAACGATCACATTGAGAATAAAGACATAACTGTCAAAATCGAAGATGCAAAACTGGGGAGAGTAGATCACTACATCTACCTAAGACAACGAATCTCTATGAAACCCACAGAAGAGGTAGAGATCAAGCGAAGAATCACTGTAGGATGGCAAGCCTTCGGCAGAGCATGCTCAACCTTCGGAAATAGGTCGATCCCAATAATCCTAAAAATAAGGGTATACAACCAATGCATCCTCCCGATAGTCACTTATGGAGCTGAAACATGGAACCTAACCAAGAGACAGACCCGTAAACTGAGAAGCATACAACGCACACATGAGAAAATCATGCTTAACCTTACATGGACAAATCACAAGACAGCACAGTTTATCTGAAAGAAAACGGGAGTCAGAGACATCAAAGAATCTATCAAAAAGATTCAAATAGCAAACAGGCCATGTTGCAAGAATTACAGAAAACTGGTGGACATCATGACTCACAACATGGATTCCCAGAGGTCACATGCGAAACTGAGGCCGACAGAATTCAAGATGGAGAGATGAACTGGACAAATTCAGAAAATACTGGCTCAGCGACGCCCACGATGGAGAAGTGTGGCGAATCCTGGGAAAGGTCTATGCCCAGCAACGGACGTTAAAAGGCCGATGATGATGATGATTTGTAAGTAGATTGATTGCAAACACCTAGCTAGAGTTAACTTTTCCCACCGTAACAACAACAACAACAATTCTCACCTAATTTAAAGCGGTGAACTCATCACAGTGTGTCTGTCCCGTAACGTTAAACCAGACAGATATATAAAATTATCATTTTCCTTCCTAATTGTTACATATGTACGAAGGTTTATGTCACAAATAAGCAGCGAAGTAGAAGTAGGTGTGAAATTCAATCTTGCAGCAGCCGCGTTTGTTAAGTAATTGTTTTTGCCTTTTTATGTTTTTCGTTTTTTGTTTGTTTTTGTTTTGTTTTTGTTTTTGTTTTTTTGTGGTTGTCTCAAGATATGCTGGAGTCTCAAGATATGCCCAGATCTGAAATATGCTCCGGTCTCAACATATGCTTGTTAAGAACATGGCTCCGTGTGCAAACACGTGCAAAATTCACACGTACAGTATACACAGACAAAATGGCTGCCACACGCATAGATACACAATGTACTCACATACCCGGTTGTGTAGATGCACACTGTGTACAATGAAGGCACTCAAGAAATACGCACACACCTAGGCAAAAAGGAACTATTTCTATATAGTCGTGTGTGTGTGTATATATGTGTGTGTGTATGTGTCATGTGAACGGAAGTGGCTAGATAATATATCTGAGCGTAGATGAAGTGTTTTCATTATATATATATATATATATATATATATATATATATATATATATATATGTATGTATACACCCTCATACATACACAAACAAACGTATCAATTACTCTTACTCAAATACATTCTCATATATATATATATATATATATATATATATATATATATATATATAAACATCATTTATAATCAATTGCTCGTGACCTTTCTTGGCAGTTTTTCTCAATCAATAACAAAGGTAAGTTTGTACTCGATATCGATCTGTTTATTCTACTGCTTTCCACTCTCCGTTCATAAAGAAAGTTTTTTTTTCTTCTCCGGGACTAAGTATGTTTAAATACACTAGCAAGGATACCCGGCGTTGCACGAGAAAATATCTGTAAATATAACAACACAGTAAACAAAAATATGTTTTTTAATATATGTATTCTTAGATAACTAAACAAATTAAAAAATATAATTTACACATGAAAAAAAAGCTGTTATCAAGAAAAACATCCAAATGCAATATAAATGACGTAGTCAGTAGCTTGACAGGGCTTTGAGTGATTCCCAAACTAGGTGCCAGTAGGAAAAGGTTGATTTTATTTAGATATTTATCCGAAAATATTTTCCAGGGTTGCACGACGTTCTACACACAAAATAGGAAATTGCAAGTTTGTCGGCTCTTCAAGTCATTTGGTTTAGCAAGAAAAAAAAAAGCTATTTTAATCCAAAATTGACATCTGGTCACCTCCAATGATCTTAGAAGATATCACCTCCTATCCTATCATCTTTTTCGGCCCAAGTTAAGCCTTAGCAACAATTTATTTCCAGGTATGTTATCGTTTGGCTAAAATGTGGCTTACAAAGGGTTCTTTTAATCCAGAATTGACATCTGGTGACCACCGAGATTTATGTGACTTATGTTAGCGAACCGGTTTAGGAGACGAGATTTCAGTCATAAACTTCTATGGGTTTCTGTTGTAAATTATCAACATTATTTACTTCCGACAGCTATGTTGGGAGAGGTATATGTATTCACTTGTGTCGGTCTGTCTGTCTGCCTGTCTGTCCACCAGTAGGTCCGTCTGTCGGAGATCTCCAAAAGTTCTCAATGAATTTCAATGAAATTTTATGAAAGTGGGGCAATGGGCAACAGAAGAAGTGCTCTGGGCCCAGATCCATTTATAATTACTTTCTCTTCATCGTAGCCATATTTGAACGCTACACAATATCTCCAAGAGTTCTCGGTGAAATCCAATGGAATTTTGTTGCTGAGCAGGCCATGGATTAGGGAAAAAATTGATTAGATTCGAAGGTGGATCCAGTAATTTTTACAGTTACCTTCCCTGAATATTTGAGAACTGATTTTCATTCAATTTGAGGGACAATGGGATTAGCGTAGATGTGCACTCTCTGTGTGCTTCTTGGTTTCACATGGTTTTACAAGTTCGATCGACCCCGCCGGCATTCATTGAACCCCTTTGACACCCAGGCATTTATCGACACTTCGGATTATCTCATCGAACCCCGGGTGCAGGGGGTCGATATCGACTGCTTTGGAGAACCCTGGGCAAGAATAAGCGGTTGACATTTAAGGTGAAACGCGTTTGGGATTTACTATAATTGCTTATACAAAAATCTGCGAGTAATTTCACGGCGATTCAATTTCTCTCGTATTGTGATTTCAGATTTCCATTCCAGCAGAATGAAATCAATCCAAGTTTTCCTGTGTGTTTTTCTCTCGCTCATGGCTTTTGCAGCCGCTGACAACAGTAAGTAAGAAGTTTTCACGCACGTAAAATCATCAACATCATCATCATCAGCTACTTCAGGTTCTCTATTGGACAAAAGCTTTTTATCGGCTCCTTCCATGCCGGCGGTTACAGCGTTAAACTCTGTCGTGTCAACCGTAATATGTCAGGTCTTCTCCTACTGCGATTGTTGTCCTTAGAGCACTATTTGATCAACTTTCACTTCATCATCGACCTTTCAACGTCCGTTGTTGAACATAGATCCTCCCCTAAATTCACCAGACGTCTTGATTGCTGGCGTCGCATTGTCAATGTCCTTCGAGCTTGTCTAAATCGCTACGCCATTTTTTTTTTTTTTTTTTTTTTTGCTGACAATGATATCGTAAGTAATCTTCGTGATCTCGTTGTGAGTTGTAATGTCCAACAGTAGTCTGAAATTCGTGCAACATAGCCAACCCATTGCTACATGAGTTTTTGATGGTTGGAAAAAAAACGCAGATTCATAATAATCAGAAACTTTGTGGAATAGTCCATTCATAGCAAGTCGAATTTGCTTACATGATATGCCACGAGTGAGTCTATATTTTGTCTGTAACATTTGGCAA
Organism: Thysanoteuthis rhombus; assembly: GCA_963457665.1. Classification (NCBI taxonomy): domain Eukaryota; kingdom Metazoa; phylum Mollusca; class Cephalopoda; order Oegopsida; family Thysanoteuthidae; genus Thysanoteuthis; species Thysanoteuthis major. Next base: position 29,717,661 of record OY735218.1, read on the forward strand.
GGGAGATAACTATCGTGATTATACAGTAGTCTCTCTAATTTATTTATTTTCTTATTTTATTCATTTATTTATTGATTTGGCAAATGCGTTAATAATCCAGGTTTACTCTGGTTGAATATGAACAAACCATGAAAGACAGAACATGGAGTTTTATCCATGCGTATTTCCTGAAGAAATTTAGGAAAGATCATCGTGACTATTGGATAGTAAAAAGCTTTGCCACTCAGAAAATAAGTATATCACGTGGTGAGGACACGGTGGCGTTACTGCGTAGCTGTGCGTAGGTGAGGCCTCGACATCGGTAAAGTGAAATGGGCTTAGTTAATACAGAGATAGGTCACGGTGGGAAAATGGTCAAGATCGAATCGGCCGGGAGATCGGCGAAATGATAACGATCTGGGGAAGAAGGAAAGAGAGAGAAAGAGAGGCCAGCAACAAGTGCCGGGGCCATAAGTATGACCAGCTAGGGGTGTTGGCGCCAATGAGCATTGGACCATGTGGGGTCAGAGGTTTTATAGGGGTCGGAGAAGGAAGATTCGTTTTCGATATCTAGCTAAAAGAAGAGTTCCGTATTTAATTCCTAATTAAAAGTATAAGGGGCGCTACAACGGGAGATAAGTTTCTACGTAATATAACGTAATTTATAATTCATCCTGTCGGACCAAATATGTCCATTTTCTGATATATATATACATATATATATATATATATATATATATATATATATATATATATATATATATATATATGATAAATGGGTTATATCCAAGATTATAGCGAAACTTTTTATAGACAATGAGGGAAACACAGATTGAGTGAATAGATATTTCTTCATGGGTGCCGTCTTCACTTAAAATATAAGCTAAACATAGTCTCCCAACTCTCATTCGAACTGGTGTAAGGTGCTAGCATCTATTTTTTATTGTAATAATTCTTATATATATATATATATATATATATATATATATATATATATATATATATATATATATGGTTATAAATTGCGTTATATTACATAGAAACTCTTACTTGAAATGATGATCTCCCGTCGTCACTAGAAGTATATCCACTTCTTAATATATATATATATATATATATATATATATATATATATATATATATATGTGTGTGTGTGTGTGTGTGTGTGTGTGTGTGTGTGTGTAATATGATATGTAGTATAAAATAATATCGACATGCGCAACTGAGGTCGACAGAACACAAGATGGAGAGATGAACTAGACAGATTCAGGAAATACTGGATCCACGAGGCCCATGATAGAGAAATGTGTGGAATCCTGGGGAAGGTCTATGTCCAATGATGGACGTTAAAAGACTGATGATGATGATAGATAGATAGATAGATAGATAGATAGATAAGTGATTATTATGATTATAATAAGAAATAATTGTAGTTAGAAATAATCATAAATCTTGCAGTAGCCCCATTTTCTTTAATTGTTTATTCTATTTACGCTGTCTAAGCTTAATGATACATTCACCGTGTAACAACGGGAAATCGTTTGAAAGTAATATAGCGCGTTTACAATATATAGAGAGAGATACAGAGACAGGGAAACAGAGAGGAGGAAAAGGATTTTAGAGAGAGATTTGAAAAAAAAAAAAAAAAAAACAACGCGGTCGCTGAGAAAATTGAAATTTAATTTATTGACTTTTCATTAAAAATTCTCAATTTGTTTCTTTTTTTATCTCAGCGGATGGCCTTGTTTCTATTTTGAGAGAGGCATTGAACACGTGGGGTCGTGGTCTCGGCTGCAGTTTTGTCTGCAACAATATTGCCGGTCGTTATATGACCTTGTGCCCAGGAGCTTGTCGAAGGTAATTAACATCTTAATATCTCAAGTCTATAAACAGTGTTACCAACTCGAGAAAAAAATTCTCGCTAAATTGACCTCGATGAAGCGTCAAAAAGAAAAGATTATTAGCCAGTCTATGGCCATTTTGAATTGTTACAGATTGCCGTGAAATAGCTTTAAATTGGCTAAAAGTGATGTAAATTAGCTAAAACATGGGATAAAAACAGCGCTGAATGTTGAATTTTCGCGCTGCCGAAGTAAATAAATATCGACAGGCCTGGCAAAGCTTAAGTGAGTTTTACTAATAGTTGCCAACGCGTGAAAGCTGGCTGATTTTAGCGATTTTTAACGACAGTTTTAAGTATAAATAACAAACTATTGTTGGCCATAATTTGGTGAGTTATTTTGAGTCAAACTTTGAGGACAATGGAGATGAGTATCGAATTAACTTTTTTTATCGAGTTTGATACTTTTAAACCGTAGAATTTCTACGGGTCACTGCTAGTATATAAAATGCCATACGTTGATATCGTAATTATCTATTTTAGAAAATTTACTACTTATACATGAGGCTTATTATAAATGGATGATTTCTTGGCAAAAAGATAAACGTCAACCTCGGCATACAATCGACTTGTTTATACACGAATATGTTAGTTAAAAAACTCTCTATAGTTTTTAACTTCTACCATTTTTTTAAGAATAGACGTCTCCACTTAACCGTGACAATTTTGTCAAGTTTTTGTATAACAATTTCGTGCTAAAATATCTTTTCTTTTTACAGGCTTGGACAATGAAACTTTCTGTGAATAAAAACCTTCAACGTTTCCTACTTACAATGTCTTATTATTATTATAACTAGCCGAAGAACCTGGCTATTCTACTCACGATGTCAATGCTTTGGGGTTTATGTCCCTCATTATTCGATCCCATGATTCAAAAGCAAGAGTTTCTCGAAAACTATGCTGTCATCGAACACAAATAATTGACATCTCTATAAAAATGATAATTCAAACTTTCAGGCAAATACACTATTGTTATATATAGGGGAAATAGATATACATCTTTCTTTATTTTTTCAAAATAAGCGCTTGATTCGTAAAATATTAAGGTAAAATGGAAATAACTTAGAATGAGTAAATAATAACCTCTTAAAAGAAAGACAGGCAGTAATTACTTTTAAAAATTCAATGGTTGAATTGTTTTTATTTGAGCACTGTTTCTAACATCGACTGAGCGAGTGTGTGAAATGTTTGAAGGTTTTGGGAAATGGAAAGTTGTTATTATTTTATTCGTGCGCTGTTTTTAAAAACAGAGATAATGGTTGCTTCATTTCAAGGCTAACAGAAGTTATCTCCACTTTACGAATACTATTTACGAATCAAGCTCATATTTGGGGGAATTTATTCCTTATAAAGTGTCCGTGCCTAAAGGGTTACATTTTTATTTCCATATTGCTAAATATGCAAATGTATGGAAATACGAAATATACAAATACATGGAGTTACATCTTTATATGCAAATATATTGCTGAAGTGAACTTTGGAATATGCAAATCTATACACAAAAAAATTCAAATCTGCTGTAATTGCATCACCTCTGAATTTATATGGATGTTGGTAAATATTAAGATATTTTAATTAAGTGAAAATATCTCGAAATATCAATTCAGAAAAATACATGCATGTTAGGTAAATATCCTCAGAAAATATTAAAATGACTGGTTGATTCCTGCGAAAAAGTTCGCAGATATTTCATTTCATTTTTATTGGTTTTTGATTACTATTCATCTTAATTTGGATGTGGGGGCTGATAGCTCGGATTTACGGTCGAATCGGTGACGGATGAGCCCGGGAAAACGTCCCGACAACGATTGAAAGTTATACAACTTTTATGACGTCATAAAAAAATGTTCGAGCGAACGTTCCGACCACTGCTGAAAACTAAACACATTTTTTATAACGTTCATGGTCGACTGATTATTATCAATTGATTTATTGTACCGAGTTAAATGAATAATAGAAAGGGAAAACTGCTGAATTATCTTCAGTGGTAGAGTCCGTTGTTTCAAATGGTGGTTGGGAGATATTTTTATCAGCCAAGTTCTCGCCTTGAAGTAGAAGAGACTACGGTTACAAACCAAAATCACTCTGTTCATTATATTAGTAGACTCTTATTCAAAATAAACATTAAATTGAACAACTGGAGCCATCAAAGGTGGCAAAACATTAAATCAAACAGCCGCAGCCACCAAAGGTGACGAAGATTTCTATGCTTTTTTTTAATACGTGTGTGTGTGTGTGTATGTGTGTGTGTGTTCATGTGTTTGTGTGTTCTTGTGCTCGGGGCCATTGCGTTTTATCTACAGACTTGAAAATCGGCATCAGTACTCCACTAAATCCCTTCTATTTTTTCCATTCTTGACCTTTTAAGGGCCTTATTTTGACGGGTCTATTAATAATATCTAGATTATCTTCAATCCAGAAGTTTCTAGATGTTTTAATTTATTTTAGATCTTTTCCTGTGATATCGTAAACAGAATTTATTTTGACCATATTCATTATTCGAAGGAATTTTTTCATTTGAATTTTGATGCTACGGTTATTCAATTATTGACTTTGATGGCAGATCACTCTTTGTTTAGGGAGGGGGGCACCAGGGCTCTTTTTTCTCGGCTGCACCTGTACCCCAAGAAGTTGCCATTTGAAGACTCGTCTCTGCTCGATGAGGTTAATGAAATAAAGCTGTAATGCAACAGAGTATGATTAAATAAAAACAATATCGCTTAAAAAAAAAAGTTTTCTGTTGGAAAGTAATGTATTGATAGAGACGAGGTTAGAGGTTATTACCTCTGACAACGTATTTGATAGTGTCTGTGTTTCTGACTGTCTACCCACTCGATATCTCCAAAAATTCTCAGTGAATTTCAAAGAAAGTTTTGTGGAACTGTAGGAAATGAGGTAATGAAGAATTGGTTGAGGACGGATCCGAGAATCATTTTTGTTTTTTGTTTTTTTCAAGATATTTTCCATTTTCTTTCCATGCATTAATGTATACCCAATGAATTCCAATGATTGGGGAGGGGGCAATAGGCTAGGGAAAAGTGATTAAATTTCAGAGCAGATCCATGTGCAATTATTCCCATGACAACAGCGTTGGTATAAGTATAGGTTCTCTGAGTGCTTTCTAGGTTTTATTGTGTAATTTCAAGTCCCAAGGCCAAATTCATCATTTCTATTAAACAGATTGTTTACATGACTGGCTGTTCCTCTGCATGGAACAGGCGTGGATCCAGCGAGAGGAGATTAGGGTCCAGACCAGGTGTGGCCAATTCAGCGCTTTACGTGCTGAACCTAGCGCGTTCCTTATTTTGGCAGCGCATAAATTCAACATCTAGCGCTATTTCAGCCAGTTTTCAGTCATTTTAGGTGAAAATAGCCATTTCAAGGTATCAAGAATGGCCATAGAGCGTTTAGGTGTTTTTTCCAATGTCAAGTTATCACGAAAAAAAGATTCTGAGTCGGCAACCCTGGACCAGACTCCCCCCCCCCATCTGCTCGGGCAAAGATCTTTTTTTATATCAAGACATTGTATAAATTTAAAAAAAAAAAAAAATAATTCCAAGTAATTATAGATTAACTTGAAAAACAAATATTTCTTATATCCATCGTATAATTAGTAAGTGTAGATTTATTTCCAAATGATATTTTCCATGTTCCAAACCCTGGACCCGCCCCTATGAAGATACATACGATTGAGATAGTTGCATATTTCAATGCCATTACAAGCTAACAGCAACACGAGTAGTCACCAAGGACGCCAAGTTCTAGAGGGTGCCTGTCATGTATCTTGAACAGTAAGACTTTCGAAATACAAAAGGATGAAAGGGAAAATTAATTAAACAGAATGAAAACTAGCCATGATATTCAATAATTAGTGGCACATAAAAAATATTTACGAGCTAGACAAATTCAGAGAGTACTGGATCCTTGACGCCCATGATAGAGAAGTGAAGCGAATCCTGGGAAAGGTCTATGTCCAATAACGGATGTTGAAAGACTGATGATGATGAAAAAATATTCAATCGAAGAATAAATATGGTCATAATAAATTCTATTTATGATATAACTGGCTTTTTCTCTGAAATAGATTTTTTAAAAACATCTAAAAACATCTAGAATACTCAGAATCTAGATGTTATTAATAAAATTTACCTCTTAAAATAAGGCACAAAAAAGTCATGTAAACTTTTTTTCTAAAAATGAAAAAGATCATTTTTAGAACGGGTTTATTGGAGTACTGATGCCAATTTTCAAGTCTGTAGATAAAACTGTACGTCCAGAAGAGCAGGAGCACACAAACACACATACACACAGATAAACAATAGCACGGACATATTAAACAAACAAAAAAATAGAAACCTTCGCTATCTTTGATTACTGCAGTTGTTCAACAGTTTATTCAAAAATTAGAAAGATTTCCTGATGTGGAATCACAGTTAAATATCATTTTCTGGTAGCCGTTAAGCTTGATGTGAAGAGAAGTGACCGAAATACTTCAAAACCGTTGTTTCCAACGACGGGCAGAAAGTGGGAGTCAAGTTCAATTTGATTTGACTTCCAGTAGGGAAAAAGGTTTTCCGTCACTTTCAACTCTTAAAAAGGAAAAAAGTTTCGCCTCTCTTTTGACCCCTTAAAGGGAAAAGGTTTCTCCTTCAACTATTCACCCCTTACAGAGTCACTTTTGATCCCTAAAAGGGTCTAGTGGAGTACTGATGCAAATTTTCAAGTCTGTAGACAAAACTTTATGTCCAGAAGAGCAGGAACTCACAAACGCATAAACACACAAACAATAGCACACACATATTGAACAAAAAAAAATTCTCTGCACTTTTACCCCTAAAAAAGAAAAAAGGTCCCCCCATCTTTGATAACTAAATGAAAAAATGTTTCTCTCACTTTTCATCTGAAAAGGGAAAAAAAGTCCCTCCACACTTTTGACATTTAAAAGGAAAAAAAAATGTTTAACTTTTGATCCCCAAATGGAAAAAAATGTCCCCCTTCACTTCTGACCACTAATTACTTTTTAGATCAAGTGAAAAAATTATCGTTTTTTTAGGTCAGGTAAAATTAGCAACTTGCACGAAAAAAAAAGTATGATCGGGAAATGAAGCCAGGTAAAAAAAAAAAGGGTGGGACTTCCAAAGGGAGTTTGATCAGAATTAAGGTTCTCATACAAAATAACTACGTTATATCCGGCAAACACAAAATAAAGATCTAGTTCAGCAGCATAGTTACATCGTTAATAGACCCACTCCCTAAACATAATGCTACGGTTGCAAATCAAACAGATTTGTTTTATTCTTTTGAGCTTTTTGAAACTATAGCACTAACAAATCTACAAATAGAAATTCTATCGTCATGATAAAGAAATTTTATTTTTCTTACTGTAAAGCATAAATAAATAAATAATTTCTATTGTTTAAAATGCATGGAAGTTCAACTTACACGGGGCACACGGAACCACTGGGCTAATCCACATATATCGGCATCGTTTCTAGCACGTATCTGATCAAGGGAGGTAACTCATATGAAAGTAATAGGAACTTACCTCCCTTAGTAGAGAGCTGGTATCAGATTTTTGCTTTAAAATATTTAACATTAAATGCCGACAAAAAAAAAAATACGTTGTCCAAAATAGGTTGTGAACTCTTTAATAGTAAGTTTGATTGGTGCAGACGTGGACAGGAAGAACAATCATCCTTTAAATTAGCTTTAGATAAACGATTCAAAGTTTCTTCACAGTTTACCGACCAATGGCGACAATGTCGTGTGACGAACGATTGAAAGTTTTGAAGAAGGAAATTCACTAGTAATTATTACTTCAACTAGTATAGTACCTTTCGTACAAGTGGTTGGATCTTTGCTTCCAATGTGTTGGGGCTAAAGATCTGTTCACTTGTACAAAAACAAGAAAAGATGAGTAAAAGAAAAAATGAAAAAATGCTCCTTGCTGTTATTTATTTAATACATATTGAAGAAAATATGTGCCAAGTTATACGAAAATTTAAGACCACTTGAAATTTTTTTAAAAGAAACTTTTTTTCAATGATAGATTTCAAACTCCTCCCACTTAAGGTTAGATTTGGTTGCTGAATGTTTTCGTACACTTTTCGTACAATTTCGTAGAATTTATGTCTCTGGTCTCATAACTTTGATCAAATGTAAAACGCCTTATTTCATAAAAAATATTAATTTCTGAATAAAGTGTTTGGAATATAGCTTTTTCTTTTAGTAACCTTTTAGAATGTAGTATTGGTAACCTTAAGTGGGAGGAGTTTAAAATCTATCATTAGAAAGATTTTATTTTTTTTAAATTTTCTGATGGTCTTGAATTTTTGATCAGGGGTGTACATACATACATACATACATACATACATACATACATACATACATACATACATACATACATACATACATACATACATACATACATAGTAAAAACAAAAAAAATGGGGGGACAAATCTTGATATTTTGCTATCTAAAACATCTCTTCAGAAGAATGGATTAATCTGTCTATGGTTTGGATTCATTGGTAACGGTTTTCTCAACACTCTATCGATTCAATTCCGTTTTCTTCGTATTTTGTTTTTTGGGTGTAGTGTTTTAATTTGGTGGTGGCAAATATATATTTGGCACAATGATTTATTAGCGAGAAATCGGGTTATGTTACGGTAGTCCAAGAATCTTGGTACGTTAGTTGACTTAAGGAGGTATATTCCAGATAAACTTCGACTTGAACAGAACACTAGAATGAATGTTGAATCCCAAATACATAAGAACATGCCTTAGTGTATTACTGTTTACACCTTAGTAGTTTGAAAATGCATTTAAAATGAAACAAGACAATTTTGAAAAATGCACAATAATTTTCACAATGCTATATCCTACCTCGTGGTACTGGATGGGATAATGGATAGTCTAGAGCCACACTGAAGAGATGTAATACAACGAAACAGCAGTCTATGGATGACACAATGATATATATATATATATATATATATATATATATATATATATATATATATATATATATATATATATATATATATATATTATATATATCACCTTCTTCTGGTACAGGGTGCATAGGAGGAGGAAGATTGTGATGGACCAATATTTCTAATTGGATAGAGCCAGCTTACCTTGAAAATCTGTTGGTGAAATCTACTTTTACCCTCGATTACTAACACTAGTGGAGAGTCTGCAACTATCTCGACTAACTCGTTGGTCCCAAAACAGATTTTCTGTCTGTAAAACATTTTCTAATACTTCATTTTCTCGCAGAAGAATAACTTTTATGTTACTCTGTTATGAGGGCTTGGCTCTGCGAACAGAGATTTATTTTAAAGGTTTCCTACAGCAGAGGGACCATGGGGAGCGGGGCCTGTGTGTGGAATAACTCTCCAGTCTGAGAAATGAAGTTTTCAGGTGAAGTGTGACTTGCCCAGGCCTAGGCCTACCTTTTGAACCAAGGTTTTTATCCTATTGTCCACCGAGGTGGCGCAAATAGGAGCATGGTCTCTTGGTTGTAGGTTTAACAGAAGTGTCATTCACCTAGCAGCTACGAGCTAGTGATTCAGGGCTGGCACTTTTTTTTGGTGGGAGTATTTCGATAGTAAGGATGACCTGTGGTTAAACCATAGGACGTGAACGATTCGTAGTTGGTAGATTCCGGGCTAGCTATAGAATCAGTAGAGTACAACGGTCTGCAGCTCCAAGATTACAGATCTGGATAGAACGGCTATCTGCAATTTTAAGCACAGATCATCAGTATAGTACGACTGTGTGCAACTATAAGAACAGACCCTCGGTATAGAACGGCTGTGAGCAACTTCAAGAGGAGATCCTCAGGATAGCACGGCTGTCAGCAATTTTAAAAACAGGTTACTAGCGCTTTTTTATATGGGAAAACTGAAGGGAGTTGCCTGAAACGACCATCCCGGGCATTTGACGAAATGTTCGGCCTACAGATACTCGAAAGTAGGTTCAATTCCACCTCATTTTACTTTTCAGCCTTTTCTCTTTCCACCAAGGCTGATTTCAGCAGTTCTCCTTAAGGGTATATTTTTATGTTCCAAACCTGCCCTTTTGCGTACCCCTACACTGCTTTTCTCTCCCTCCCTTCGCCCTCTTTGCAGTCTTCAAGTTGCGATTCCATTCCCAAAACCTCTCCTCTAATCCAACTGCTTTCAACCTCAAAAAATTATTTAAGATGTGACAGACTGACGGACAGGGTGGACTGTGACAGGCAGACAGATACGTTATCTATTATCATAATAAAGATTACAAAATGTTCCAAAAGTCACGATTAATTTTCAAGATTTTATTTTGTATTAAATTCAAATCCTAAAAAATAACTCTTAACTTTCAATCAAGACTAGATTTTTAAAAAAATTTTGCAATACCCTCATTTTATATACATACACCTTTCACAAATTTTAGAAGAACAGTAAAAAGAGAGAAAAAACTTCATAATTTTCTCACCTGTTTAGAAACAGGAAGTAATCGTGTGAATATTCCAGGTGTTATGGTCATACTTTTTCTAAAGCGTAAGAAACGAAAATACTTCGAAGATAACAGCACAAGAAAGAAAAAAAATCAAGTAAACAATTTTTTTATATCTATATTACAATACGTCTATTCTCAAAGAGGTTTTTATCCCATGTTTTCGAGACTTATTGCGAGAAAGAATAGCTTTTTTAACTCGAGGAAATACGGTAAGTAAAATGTGCTTTTTTACCTGTGAGTCTTGCTCTTCAAAAGCTGTTAAGTTGAAGTGATAGAAATAACGGCAATAATTTCGATAAATTTATTGTTTATATTGACATGTCATCACCGTGACCCAATGATGGAGTGCTCACTTTCAATTCGGTAGGCTGTGATCCAATCCACAAAAGATTTTCAAAATGGTACTCAGCGCCTCTCTGCTAAGCACTCAGCACAAGGACTATGATTGAGGTTACGGCCAAATCTCGTAAGATCAACGAAGTTAGCAACGCCGAGCCTGGTCAGTACCAGTATGTAGAATGAAACTTCGACAAGCCTGGAAAGCCGGAAGTGGGTCTTACAAACAATTTACCATGTGTATCAAACCCCTTGACTCCCTTCATGAGGGTCTAAACGAAGAACGATGATACATACATTGACATGTCGCTGATTGAGTCAAGTTTTAGATACCGGGTTGGTGATGATCCTTAAATTCCACCTAGAAGAACAAAAACTGGGGAAAGACCTTAACAATCCGTGTCGAACTTGTAAAATCTGGGATGAATGGCTGACCAACGTATACATGGTCGTATCAATATGGCTAAGGGAAATTTGAAAATTTAAACATTTACTTATGATTATGTTCAGAAAAAAAAAAATGGTCATTTGGGGGGTGGGGTGAAAATAAGTTTTCGTGGGGGGGGGGGTGATCCAATTTACACTGAGGGTCTGTGCTAAATTGGTCCCTCGGTTCGTGTCTAGCAGGGCTCACGTTCGTTTTTTTTTTTTTTGTTTTGTTTTTTTTTTTTTTTGAAAATTCGGACTTTTTGGTGACCCAACAAGAGGCGAGAGAAGTAACTTATTCGTTGATCACCCGTTGTCCCAATTTTTAATTGTTCATCCCCAACATAGTATGCTACCAAAAGACGTTGGTCACGTCACCGTTTCTATTGAATGACTAACCGGACTTGGGGGGGGGTCTGTTGATCTCTACAGAAACGAAACAATTCTTCCATTGTTGTTCATTTCGATTCTCGCGTTCAACCTGTCCGCAGACAATCATGTTTTTTAGGTGAGTTTTGTAACCCATAACATCTTAACCGGCAGGGTCGCTAAATTTTGCCGGGGGGGGGGGGGGAGATAACCCGAGCTCTATCCAACACAGGCAATGGATTAACGTCGAATTCGGAATTCAAGCGAGTGTGGGGCTTGGTGACAATTGATTGCATTTATCCTTAGCTAATGGCAACTCTTTTCTTCCCGATTCCCAATGCACGACACCCTAGATTCAGTGCCGAAATTTGCTTATACAAGCTGGTACTAAACATCAGGCTCCAGACTCACTTGATTTCCAAATTCGACTTATTCCAACGCCTGTGTTGGGAAAGTCTCTGCTATAAAGCACAGATTACCCCCCCCCCCTTCGGACCAAATCTGGCGATCACATTCTGGAAGGCAAATATGACGTAAAGTTATTCATGGGAAATGAATTTTTCCTTCTTTTTTGTTTCTCGTTACCGGGGACGATGTTGTGGGAGAGTGAAACGACATCATTGTACTCAGTAATATGAAAAGCTCATATGGTCAATAACTATAATTCTTTGCGCAATAGTATGCATGGTGTGAGTGTCTTGTATATATTAAGATACCGTGCTGCATACAACTACAGTATGTTGTGTTATACCTTATAATTTACAGACACTCCACGAGTGTCTCGCTAAGGGAGGCTACTTTTCAAAATTGCTTTCGAAGTAATCTCCCTTAGATTATGAGTCTTATTTTCTTTGCGGGAGATATGGAGATAATTTAGAAAATGCGTTGTTGAATATTTTTTTATTCTATTAAGTGTGACTTTTTGTCATGTACACTCCCAGGAGTTTTTTTCAGATACTACAAGGCTTTAGATTTCCACCCTGGGGTATACCGTTGGCAATGAATAATTCAATAGTAATGAGTAATTGAATTAACCAAAACATAACAGTATATTTTTGAGTTAAATTATTTCATATACAACTTGAATCACGAGCTAAAAAAAAAAAATACTTCTGGGAACTATAGATAATTTTTCAAATAATTCTATCAGATTTTATTTCAAAATACGTCAATTCGGTAGCACTTCTGCTTGGTCCAAATAAATGGCCGATTTCTTATGATAAACGAAGCGAATTACCGAATATTACACACGTTTGAATCGGTTTTTAAAAGATCGGTCCTGAAAACTGATGATCTTATCGTAAAAACGACTGTAGACAACCATCTCACCTACATACATACACTAACAGAATATCATTGTAAGGAAACGGCAGTCCCACCTATTAATATTTCAAAATTGTAAATAACAACTCTTGAATAGTGGAAGGTGTTTTATCCTAATCTATATTTCATATCACGTTTCAGAAAAAACAAAAAAACTAGCGTTCATTTCCGAGAATATATTTACAGCAATACCTTGAATACTATTATTAATTCTATCGATTCTGTAGCTGTCGATTTTGAACAACCCCTTGATCATAATACCAGCACATCTGACACTGTGTAATAGATACAGTTCATTGCTTGATCAAATTGGGGGGGGGGGTCCACAAGTATCTTTAAAAAAAGGGGTCCGTAGGTCTGTATCTCCCCAACATCTTCGATATCGATTTTCGGATCATGGTAAATAGAATCTTTTCAGTCTTGCAGCTTCACCATCCTCTAAAGTATCCTCCATACGACGGTTTCCATTGTGTTTGGTTTTAAAAGGAAGATTTGAAAAAAAAAAAAAAAAAAAAAAGATTCAATTTACTATACAATTACAGTGCAGAGCTGAGCCCTAACTTTAGGGTCATTTGAAATCACAACATTCAGAGAATTGAGAAAATCTCTGCTGTCAAAAATTCAAAGAATAAAACAATCTGATCAGATATTCTTTCTTCATGAGGAAGTGTTTTTAGTTGTTTTTTTTACCTGACCTCATATTGGTACTATACAAATATTTTTAGTACAGGCATCCCCTGACGTAACATGGTTCACAATACCTAAGACAAAATTATCATATATATATATATATATATATATATATATATATATATATATATATATATATATATATATATATATATCTCATCCGTCCAATTAAAAACTGTTTGGTAGATGTCAATATAGATATTAAAAATATCTATATTGATACAGGCATCCCCTAATATTATAGTTGTTATATATATATATATATATATATATATATATATATATATAAAATGTGAATCGTCTTAGCCTGTCACAGAAGGGTAATGTAAGTAAAAGACTTATTACATTGTAGTAAAGGCAGGTGAAATGTGGACACATTGTTGGATAAATGTCCTTGTTCTTTTTGAATGCCAGCAAATATGGTTTAGTAAGTTCTTTTATATTAACTTTGAGCTTGCTATGACAAGGCCAGGATTCTCTGCCTGGGCAACTGTGCCTGCATTGTTTTGAATGTTTTTAACATCAACAAACCTGGCTACTGCAGGGTCAAACTCCACTCAAACAACTTCTAGTCCAACTAACGATGATTACTGCCACTTATGTATTACGTGTGTATATATATATATGTATGTATATATGTAAGTATGTGTACATATATATATATATATGTATATGTATATATCTTTGGGATGAGATAGGCCATTGCATTTCAGTAAAAGTCTTTCATACTAACGAAATTGATCAATTTAGCTTATCCAAGACAGTCTCCTGGCAATCAGTTATTCACAAGTCACTGTAGGAGATGTGGATTTTACATATCAGTTAACAGCCCTTATCCTGGTGAGGATTGTTCTTGTTATGGTAGAAAAATAAAGATATCGCCAGTTTGGGGAGTTTGACAAAAAAAATGAACAGGACAAGCTTGACTGCGCCAGGGTCGAACTCCCTTGCTTCGTTAAGATCTAAAAAATTAAACAAAACAGAATTCATTTCTCTATACAATATTATTCTGATTTCATTCTGATAGCCTCATTTCAAGTCCATTTTCAACAGTTCCTGGAAATGGGATTTGCAGCTTATCAAAACAAGTCAGCCCGAAGTAGGCTTTAGAAGTGGGAGTGAATTAGTCATCAGTTTTTGGTCTGGTCATTGTATGAACAATGACCGACGACAAACAAAGATCAAGTGGTTGAAAGTCAATGGTAGGAGTTTGACGAAAGTAATTGGAAGACAAGAAATCAAGGAAAAAACCAAGTGTAACAGAAAATCATTTATTACTGTTTATTTTCTACATAAACTGAAATAATATATACATATTTATGCATCTTTACATACATACATAATTTTATATATCTAACCAGGGTAGGCGTAAAGTCTTGAGAGCACATCGGTAATATTAGAGACTGGGCTATTGAGGAGAGATGAGATCTTAAAAAGGCCCCCCCCTCCCATCTTAGTTATGCATATTCACCCCCGCACCTGGACTTTATGCCCACCTTGTATAAATATATAAAATATACGTACTTGCACACATGCACTTTCACACATTATTATGTACACCACATTGATATATTCCTCTCCACCCCCACTTCCTACTCCTCATCTTCCTCCTCCTCCTTTTTTTTCTTTTTTTTTTTTTACTTTTTTCTTTTCTTCTTTTTTTTTTTTTAAATTAACCACACCCCCCACCCCTCCCTGCCTGGCTGGCTGATTGCCAATAATATTGCAATTCAGAACTGAAATATCTTGACTGTACTGCTTTGAGGAACCTGTGAGGGTCCAGATTGAAATAGAATTCTAAGGAGATCCTTGGGGCGGTTCGCCCACGTGATAATAATAATAATAATAATTATAATAATAATATTCACATGGCAGGATTTTGTAAGAATTTACTCTAAGAGCTGCAAGAGCCTTCAGCTGCACTGAATCACCTACTGACAAGACACACCAAACGTGGATAACTGTCCACGGTATGTCTTCTACCGTATTTCGCCACGTATAATCTGCACCCCTCCACCCGATTGAGTTTCAATTTTGAATGAAAAAATGCATTATCCTGTAATGTATTGAAATATGTGATCACTGCAGAGACAATTGATCTGGAAACAATATTTCGTTCGGCACCGGAATCAACGAAGCGGCTAATCAAACAGCCGACCATGTAAATGAGAGAAGCGAGCGCCATACAGGACTCGAAATCCACCCAGTCCACTGACTGAGCGAATGGTGCCTACAGTAAGCAGGAGCTCGTGATAGCACACTTGAACCATTTACCGAAGGTACAGCTAGTTCAGTCGGTAGAGCAGAGTTTCGTCAAGACTGCTTCCTGATCGACACAGGTTCAAGCTCAGCACGGCTTTCATTTTCTCTGTTCATTTACGTGGCCGGCTTTTCGATTTGCTATCTGGTTCATTCCGGTGCCGAATGAAATATGTTTCCAAATCAATTGTCTCAACAATCATCAAATTCTATCAGACACATAATGATAAAAATGATGTATGTATACAAATATGTATAATAATTATGCTTCCATAGATAATTTACACCTGGATTTTTTGCTCAAAATTTTCAGGAGAAAAAAAAAAAAAAAAAAAAGATAAGATAAAAATGTCGATTATACATAGCAAAATAAATGCAAGAGCCTTGACCCATTGATTGCAAATGACGGGAATTTCCAAACCTACGGTCAACGCGATAAAAATTTCTATACTATTGTGATTGATGGCAACTCGGTTCTATAAGTGAGTCAGGGATTTTATCGTGTAATGGATAACTATTACACCTGCCACTTTCTGCAGTTAATGGATCAAGCTGCACTGACCTCTTCTGACCGACAGACAGACATACATGTGGATAGTTGTCCAAAGTGTGCTTTTTTGAAAAACATCTAAAGAGCATGAGAAGAAGATGATAAGATGAGAGAGAGAAAAAAAAAAGTGTTCATCTCTTCAGGACGGCATAGCAAAAAGATGGTGAGATCTCACTGAAGGATTCTGAGAGAAGAGACGCAATTTCAGATGTATACGTGTGTGTATATGTATATATACATATATATATTTATATATGTGACAGATATTTACTAAGCTTGACTTAGTCCGGCACTATGCCACAAAAATGAGGTACCCAAAGAGGATCAAAGTCACTACGTTATTGAACAGTCTGTGGGACTATCTAGTTGTCACTCAACATCAGTCACATATATATTATAGCAATAGATATACCTACACACCCACATTCATCAGGGAAGAATCATATAAGACTTATGCAGGGTGGGGGGTCAGAAAGGAGTGGGGGGGGTCCCCTCCTGAAGTTCTACAAAGAACCAAGGAGAAGCAATATATTAGTACCATCTATGTTACTAGTTTTGACTACTATTCACCTTCATCTTAATCATTTAATTGTTTTTTTTTTCATTACAACTCAACTCAGGCCATCAATCTACAGCAGTGAGTGAACTACGCAGATCAGAAATAAAGAATAGCTCCCTAAGGAGATTCGAATTCACATCTCTTTTGCCGCAGGGAAGCCTGAAATATACCAGCTGAAGCCACCAGAACTTGCAGTAGTCAAAATTGAACATACACTTTATCCTGATCTTCTAAACCTCATACATGTTTCAATTAAATCAGGCTTCTTGAATAGAGGTGAAAAAAAAAAAAAAAAAAAAAAAAACAACACTAGAAATAAGATGAGGGAGAATTGTAGTCAAAATCAATAATGGGTTACAATCTTCATCTAATAGAAAAAAAATAGTTAAAGATTAATTCCTTCTTTTGTTTCTTAAGCCAATAATGCCAGGTTTGAAAATTAATAAGATAACAATAACAAGAGGTTCCATTGTTTACAAGACACGTCACCAAAGTGAGTGGTGTGAATAGAAAGAAATCCAATCAACTACAAAAGCTTTGACTCCCCAAGGAACTCTGTTTAGCCCTCACCATCAAAACAAGAGAATGGCAGCTGAGAAGTCAGTTATACTTTTTATGTCCATCAGGTCCGCCAAGCATGCCAATTGTATGGGGGTGGGAGCAACTATTTAATAGTATTTGAGGGAGAACAGTTATCTTAATAGTATTTTTATACACGTCAGAAAGCAACCATTTCAGGTAATGTTTTTGTGCAAGACAGATGTAAATAGAAATTGAATGTTTATTTTGAAAAATTTCAGATGTCTACTTTATATGGTCAAACAAGAGAGTTAACAGACACCAAGTGAGGGTCCAGTTTAGCATTTAACTTACATTGTAAAACAACAGACAAATTTTAAAAAAACAAAAAAAACAAACGTTTTTCTCCATAATGGATAAAAACCAGGTACACATGAGAAAAAAAAATATTTTTCTGCTATCAGAATGCTTAGCTTAGTATTTGCGGACATGGTGTGCATAAAAAGCACAACCCCTGAGGAATAGAAAGGATCAGGAGAAAGAGGAAACAGTACATGTCAAATCCATCGTGAGAGAGAGAGAGAGCAAGAGAGAAGAAGCAAGAGAGAGACAGAGAGAAGAAGCAAGAGAGAGACAGAGAGAAAAAGCAAGAGAGAGAGAGAGAAGAAACAAGAGAGAGAGAGAGAAGACGCAAGAGAGAGAGAAGACGCAAGAGATAGAGAAGACGCAAGAGATAGAGAAGACGCAAGAGATAGAGAAGACGCAAGAGAAGACGCAAGAGATAGAGAGAGAAGACGCAAGAGATAGAGAGAGAAGACGCAAGAGAGATAGAGAGAGAAGAAGCAAGAGAGATAGACAGAGAAGAAGCAAGAGAGATAGAGAGAGAAGAAGCAAGAGAGATAGAGAGAGAAGAAGCAAGAGAGATAGAGAGAGAAAGCAAGAGATAGAGAGAGAAAGCAAGAGAGAGAGAGAGAGATCTCAGCAAGACACAAGTGGACTGGCAGATAAAAACATTAAATGCAGGAAATACCAATGTATACTAACTGCACAAAGCATTGGGGTCGGAGTTACGGAGGTCACAATTACTCTCTAATGCACAGTGTTTTAAAAGAAAGCAAAAATGGCCAAAAATAAAATTTTTTTGAAATTCATAATTTATATTTTCCATGTATTCATTGATGAAAATTTTGTGATTCTAATCAAAATCTTAAATAAAATATGTCTACAATGCAAAATATTTGTTTAAATCTTTGGTTGATCTAGTATCTGGAGAAAAAAAAAATTGCATGAACAACAGAAATTTGTATACCGATAAAATCACCCTTAGCAGAACTATTCACAAAAATACTTAAAATATGTCTTGTACTTTTCAATGCTTTTTCAATTATTTAGTTTGTTCATTGAACTTGCTGGAACTCGAACTACAAAGACTAGCAAGAAATTTCAAGAAAATCATTTAAAAATTTAATTTTATTATTTCAATATATGATTAAATTATGTTAAAAAATGTTGCATTTTCCCTACCTAAACCATAATTAAAAGACCTTGATTTATTTAAAATAGATTATATTTGCTTTGAAGTGATGAAACTATTTTTTTTCCCTAACACCATGAATTAACTGCTCTCCAAATGGAATAAATTAAGTTTTGAAAAAAGATTTAGACATCCTCATTAAGATTAAAATGTAGTATTTATTCATTATTCAGAGAAATTAAAAAACATTAGGCCATAAAAAAAAAAGCTGTGCAATATTGAGTAAACAAGGAGGGTGAAGGGAATTATTTCAGATTTAAAAAATTCTGAACCAAAATTCAGCATTTTGAAAAGAATGATTTGGACTTATTTTATGATTTCTCGGAGGAAAGGAATTTTGATTCATAGCAAATTTAGTTCATAATAGGCGAGTACCCTCTTCTTTTAGGCTTAGAATGTCTGATCTTGTTTAGGTTATGAAGTGATGAGTGTTGGAAAGTGTACAAAGCAAGACATTGAACAGGCAAGAAATCCTAATCTGAATTTATGAACTGCCTCCAATCTGGACAATGAAACCATTCCTGCACAGCAGTCATAGAAGTTGGATTCGATAAGAAAAACATCTTTATTAATGGGAGTAGGGGGAGAAAAAGGATGTTGAAGTTAAAATCTGTCAATAGATTCAAAAGTCCATCAAAGTTTAAATGATTCTGTACATAGATTTATTTTGGTGAAGAAAAATTCACTCAGTGCAGGCCTTCAAACTCTCTAAGCTGCCATTGTCACCAGCCTGCATATGAAAAATTATTTACAACAGATCAGGTCGGGGGGAGGGGGGTCAGCTATTTCAAACTAAGTTTGATTCAGGTAACCAATACAGTTAAAGAAATGAAAAGTGTCCAGAAAAAAAAAAACTAAAAAAGTGAGCAAATATTATAGATTTTTGACTTATCTACCTTCATCTTAATTTTCAATCGATGACAGTGAGTAGACAGTACAGATCAGAAACAAAAAAAAAAAAAAGCTCTGATGAAACTCCGACTCACCATCATCTTTCCACAGGCAAACCAGTTGAATGCACCAGCTGCTTTGCATTCTAGGCCACAAGAACTTTGATGGCTTGCAGAAGCCCAATTCCAAATTGAGATGAAGGTAAATAGTAGTCAAAAATAATTCATCTAATAATAA
Source organism: Thysanoteuthis rhombus (assembly GCA_963457665.1). NCBI lineage: Eukaryota > Metazoa > Mollusca > Cephalopoda > Oegopsida > Thysanoteuthidae > Thysanoteuthis > Thysanoteuthis major. The sequence continues at coordinate 29,737,739 of OY735218.1, forward strand.
AATAAGCAATAAAATATTTTAAATGCAAAATGTTTCAAACTTCACGATAAGCCACAATCACCTATCACATTAATTTGTGAATAGAGAGAGAGACAAGGAATACCACTGGCAAAAATAAAGGCTTTCCTATAGATGGTTTTTTGGGGTTTTTTTAATCAGCAGTAACTAAAAGATGAATAAAAAGGAAATGAAAGATAGACAAAATAAATACAAGTTTAATAAAATAAATGAAAAGGGACATGAATGAATATGAGAAAGCCAGACTGAAATCTGAGGCTCAAGAACCTAATTCAAAACAATCAAAAAATACTCAGATTGCAAGAGAAAGCTAAAAAAGGAAGAAAAAAAAAAAAAAAAACACAAGGTGAGAAAATAAATAGATAAGATTTCATTGTGACTTTCTAATTCAAGTTGATTAATAGAAAATGGATTGTCAGGAATTTCAACATGAATTAGAGGAATCTAAATGATCAGTAAAAAGAAAGAAAAAAAAACATTTTTATTATGAGAGCATGAAGGTCTGAAACTTGAAGAGTATACACAATGGATGATGGTGTGGTGCGTGTATAGTAAAAGATGTCCAAGTGCACATATATCAGATGATGTGATTAGGTGCACGTATATTAGATGTCCTGGTGCGTACATACTAGATGATGTCCATGTGCGTGCATATTGAATGATGCCTAAGTGTGTGTATATTAAATGATGTCTAGGTGCGTATATATTACAATGCCGATCCGAATGTAAAGAAGAACATCGTGTTTGATTATGTTTCGTGTTGAAAGACAATGCTGGTACTGAACCTCTGCCTCAAGACTCGCTCGATTTCCGAATTGGATTATTCCAATACCTGTGTTGGGTATGTCTCTGATATAAAGCTTGGAGTATATCCCCTTCTGGCCAAATCTGGTAACCCTGTATCAGACTACAAACATACACGAGAAAAAAAAAAAAAAAAAAAAAAAAAAAGCATGTTTGGAAACAAACAGAAATTGGGCTTCCCACAAGATATCTTTGAAGAGGGGGGAAAATATTTTTTTTTTGTTTCCAAAAAGAAAAAAAAAAAAACAAAAAAAAAAAAACCCCCACTTAAATCATCATCACAATATGTTTATATTGAAACATGTATTAAAAGCAAATCTGGCACAAGATTCTATTGGCTTGTAAGAATTTTCATATAAGAAAAAAAAAAAACATCATTTTGAAGATGAAGAAAGACTTGAGGAGTAAATGGAAGTAAACGAAGTATTTAGTTTCAGAAAATCCAACCTGCTTAGCAGCGATCAAGAAGAGAGAATAGTTAGGCAAAGGACCTTGTGATGAACTGACTCAGATGAATGATAATTTCAGTCTTTTTTTTCTTTTTTAATCTTTCCTTCATTTTTCATTATGATTTCCATTTTGGACTTCTAAGGGTTACATTTATCAGCAAGGAAAACGGCAAAGTTTAAGCGATTTTCAGAGAAAAAGAACGTTCATCCCCTTTTAAAGGCAGTTTTATTGTTACTCATTGGAATCAGTCTGAGACACCTTCAGTCAGTGGCGGATTGACCATTAGGCTGAGTTGGCCTAAGCCTAGAGACCCGGAAGGGAAGGGTTAGGGCCAGAGAGCCAAAAGGAGGGAGAAAAAAAAAAGAAAGAAAGTGGTTTAATTCAATCAAGTGTACACGTGAAAATTTTGGATGATATTCAAGTACTCTTACCAATAACTCATACAAGTGGTACATTATGTATAGTACAACCATGTAAGTTATTTAACGTGACTTGACCACATTTTATTCTATTCAACGAAGAATAGGGAAGGGGTCAAAGGGAGTCTTGCTAAAGCTCAGCCTAGGGGGCCCCGGGAATTAGATAATCCATCACTGCCTTCAGTACTAAGAGAAAGAAGAGTAAATAGAGCATTTCCTGTTGTTTATGGTGGATGGAAGAAATTGAATATGAATAAGCAACTGGGTTGCAAGATTTGTCCAGAAGGGATAATAATCCAAGCTTCAACTAAGTAACTTACCCAACACAGGCATTGGAATAGCATCATATTTGAAAATCAAGCAAGTCTGAAGGCAGAAGTTCAATACCAGCCTCTTTAGGTTCAAGGTATTCAACCTCTCCCTCCAGGCTTTCTTGATTTCCAAATTTGATGCTATTCCAATGCCTATATTGGATAAGTCTGAAATAAAACTTGCATTATCTCCCCTTCTGGCCAAATCTGGCAACTTTATTAGCAATTAACCTGATGGAAGGAATTGGAGAATAAAGGTATTACCTGGCACTTGAGCCTGCCAAAAATCGAGCAGTATCAGGATAATTACAAGAGCCAGAAATCAGCTCAAACTCCCAGAAGATAACCATGGAGAGGAAGGCAGTTTGGGGAGTATCATTCTTAGAAGAAAGTCTCTTTACATCAGTGGGTCTCAAACTGTGTGCCGCATAAATTTTCCTAAATATGCAAACACGTATTTCGAGCCTTGATTGTGTCCAGTTCAGGTGTTATGTCTGTCCCGTTTCCACCACAGGGTAGGCAATCTTTAAGTTTCATCATTTTGTGAGATCTCAACCTTCTTATTGACTGATGAAAAGAAAAAAGGATGATGAGTACGTATATCGGTATGTTGATATAAAAGATTTATTGACTACTGAAATGTTTTCATCTAATTCATTTCATTTTTACAGTACGTCAGTACTCCTTCATTACTACATCAAAGTTTGCAGCCATGTGGAAGTAGGATGGTAATCAAACAATAAAACATGTATTTATATTTTAATGGAGTAGAAAGTTGTGCAACCATACAATAAAGGTTGAGAACTACTGTTTTAGACACTGGTACTTGACAATCTTTGTCCCTCGCAATTTCTAGGAAGCAAAGTTCATCAATGAACAGTGAACAACAAAGTCAAACCCGAATTCAACACTCAAAAGCTATGAACGACCATTTTTGAGTCAGACATCTTTGTCGAATCTATTTTTTCAACTAACAGTTCTTCTACGGGAAAGAAGTTTTGTCCCAACCCAAAGATAAGATTCGAGCTTAGTGTCTGGCTTTCATAGCTCCACGTTCGGGAAGCGATGAGGTTGGGTCATTTCAGACGAGTTAAAATGGGAAAAAAAGTAAATAGTCACAAGTACACACCATCACACTTTATAAGCAGGTCAAAGAATTAAAAATCATTTTCCGAATTTTGTGTTGTTCCTTACGGAGACACCGATAAACAAATACTACAAATCATCATCACTGACAGATATAAGTAAAAAGGTAAATCATCAGTCTCTCGAGAGACAACTCCCACTGGAGTATAAACAGCCAGTGATAAAGTACCGGTTTCTTTTGAATGCATCAGCTCAGTGATCCTTGCAAGTTTCAAGTCTGGTTGAGACCAGGACTTGATTCTTACAAGTTTTTATGACCACCCTCTGGGGCAGGATGTAAGTCCACCAAAGGGATACCTCCAACCTAAACACATGACTTAGAGGTTACTCAAGCAGCTGCTGATTGCACAGGGAAATTTGTCCTAATAAAGATTTTTCCACTCGTTGCTCATACCGGGATAAAGATAAGTAAAAAGAAATGATGAATGAGTGTGGCAAGAATGCCAGTCAATGCATTCAAGCGAGCGTCAAAGTAGTCTTGAGGGGATAGATAATTCCAAGACATTTCCACAAAAAAAAAAAAAAAAAAAAAAAAAAAAGTATTTATATAAAACAATAAATTTCAATTTCATAAAAGTGATTATTCAGTATAACAAACAAACTCATTGTGACAGTAGAAGAGAGAAGTCATGAACCCTAAGTGAGCATATTGGGCTCTCCATAAAGGAGGAGATGATGACAGACGACATCCCGCACAGCATGTGAATACACAGTGTACTTGGCAGGTATAAATTGTGTTGTGATATCAATTGAAAAGAGAAAAAAAAAAAAAAAAAAATGATTGAAAACAGAGTGATCAGAATCAATGAATTGTGAAAAGTTCCATCACAGAGTCAAAACAGACCATTGCATTTCTTGAGCAATAAATGGGTTTCTGTTGCGGATCAAAAATCCACAGAGTAAGATTGTTGACTTTACTAGTTTTGTAAACAGGATTTTCACATTAGAAACATTTTAAAATTCAGACAAAATTTTGGGGGAAAAAAGGGGGGGGGTAAAAATTTTGATTTTTTTTTTTTTTTTTTTTTAGGCCGTTTTTCTAAGTATTAAACCCAAGCCAACCAGATTAACAAAACATGCTGAATATTCTACAATGATTAAGAGAATTATTTGAAGAATAGAATTAGTATTTAGATTTGGAACATGGAATTTAATTCTCATGACTTCATTTAAATGGCCTTGAAATGAATACTTTCCTATATTGCTCAAGATCACCATTATAAGGTGTGGAGTGGCTGAACAATTATCTGCACAGAATGGAATCAGTGAGCAAAGTTCGAACTCCATTTGAGACGGTTTGTGTTCACAGTACTAATGCCCTTGAGAGAAGCATGAATTCATCTCATACTGCCCCAAGGTACGGGTGAATAGTTAGGCAGACTGGGCTGAAGAGTGATGGCTCAATCAGGCTATCTTGCCCAGGATACTCATGATGAAATCATCTGACACCTTAATGACACAGCACTGAGGAACGGAATAGATAAAAGTAGGTAACCATTATGATAATGAAGATCCAATTGAAAATATATTTTTCACATCTTCTTTTTACCTGCTCGAACACAAGACATTCTATAGAACAAATGAAAATCATTTTCTGGGTCTAAAACGTTTTCTTTCAAGACAGAGTTTAATAAAGAAGATTAGTAAATCAGCACTTTGCTTAAACTGATTCAAAGAGATCATCAAGCAACTTTAATCTTTGACAAATTCAACCACTGTTTTACGAAAACTATTCTCCAAGTGGGAAGGGCAAAAAACAAAAAAAACAAAAAAATGTTTTCTAAGTTATTTTCCTAGTTCTGAATTCTTAAATTCTATCTTGGTTTTATCTATAGAATACCTATCAACCACGGTTGCCACATTTGGCCAGAAGTTAGGATAATCCGTGCTTTCTATGAGACTAACCAAACACAGGCATTTAAATAGCATTGAAATTGTTCATTGCCTGCCTCAGGACTCGCTGATTGTCCAAATTTAACACTAATCCGATACCCATGTTGGATAAATCCGAGACGAAGCTTGGATTATCTCCCTCTCTGGACAAATCTGGCAACCCTGCATCAATCTTACAGAAATTAACAAACAAAAAATATCTAAGGATTAGAACTAAACTTTGCATTGAAATGTGCTAAACGAAAGACTGAAATTGGGGGAAAAAGAAAGTTTTCTTTCTTCTTTCTCATATGAATAGAATAAAGCTGAAAATAATCCTACTACTTTCTGCCATTCTTAACAGCTTCTTGAAAACTATTTCATTAATCTGGTGGCAAAGTCCAGCCAACAAGCAAATTGAATGGTTTTGAAATTCAGCATTTTTTTGTTTTTGTTTTTTTTTTTTAATTTTTTTTTTTTTTATAAACTTTACACTGAAAGTACTCAGACAGCAAATAGAGCTAAAAATTATTCTAAATTTGTCTAGAGAGTGACAAGATACAATTTTTACAAACAAGAATTTACTTTCATAAACGGATAAAAGTTTTCAAAAAAACGTAGTCATTTGTTTGAGGTCTGCTGGCTTTCATTCGACTAAACCCAAGAATGAATGAAGAAATTCCTGCCACTAAACAGCCAAGTCTTTTTGGAACTGATCTTTATTCCTTGGATGAGAGGTCACTCGGGTCAGATGCTGAAAATCAAAACATCAACAATCCAGGTCACACAGAAGGATGACCATTGCTTACATCTATGAAAACTTAGAGAAATGCCATTCAAGTATTTAGAAAAATCACCCACCTATTCATTCATACATGAATATACACACACACATACACATATACAGTGGCCTTCAACTTTCTTAACCCATCAACTGCAGATGATGGAAATACTGTCATTGCACTTCTATGGTCAACTCAATAAAATTTCTGATTTATTATGATTGATGTTCTATCCATGAGTCAGGTCTTTCATCTTGTAATGGGTTACTCGCAATGGAGATCTTGCAGTGGATAACTATTAAAATTACAACCTCCTGCAGTTAATGGGTTAATCTACAATTGAAAAAGCATCATTTTTTTTTTTTTGTCAAATCATACTGTGGTTCCCACGGAGGATTCAGGAACAACTTCCCTGCAAAAAATATTGGACTTGAGTCATTCAAACGTAATGTGAAACTTGATTTCATCTTGGACTTAGAAATAGTTTGCACAGGCTGCTGCTTCTTAATCTGAAGAAAAAAGAAAAAAAATCTGAAGAATTGCTTCCAATCTGAATAGAAGAGTATTTCTACCGAGACCCCAACAGGCACCAAAAGGTCCTAGAAGTGTCCTAAAAATGTCCGAAAAAGAAAAATCCAAACAAAAAAGTCAGGCTCACCCAATCAGCCTCACGGTTTTAGCATTCAACACTTGTAGAAAGAAACCTTGGAATATTTGAAAAACATTTTCCAAATAAAATAATTCAAAATCAGAACATAGACAAAGCATTCAAAAACACTGTTGTGATAGAACATACTGAAGTGATGCAAAAATCTGATATTGTAAGAATTCCACAAAAAGAAACTAATATAACAAATCAATTGCCATGACACAGAACGAAGATATCAACAAGCAATAGAAGACGATATTTTCTTATCCTATGGATATCTTAAATACGCATTGAAGTAGAACTTAAAAGGGGGTTGGAATTGAATCATCATTTTGTATTTCCAAATATTCTTTCTTGCAGGCTTATAGGAATTGAACAAAACCTGCATAATACCAATTTAAAAGCGCTAATTGTGCAGTGTTTTTTTTTTCTTTTCCCAGTCTTCAAATTGATTAACTACTCAAATTCTTTTTTTTTTCATCTACGCAACACTTGTAGGGGAGATAACTGCATGGATTACCTCCCTTCGTCTCTCCTGTCCAGAATAGAAAAGATACTTCTTTATGCCACTTTCAATTAATTTTTTAATGGACAATTTAAATGAAAATTGAAAAAGGATTAGACTTGGTGTAGACTAAGCTTCACTCTTATCGATTCTCCTTTCATACAGGCTCTACATAAGAATAGAAAGATTCGAATGGATACATATGTATGATGTAATTCTGTAAATGTACACAGCTAACATGTTTGCCAAAGCAAGAGTTTGAACAGTTTCATTCTCTGATGTTATTTGCCAAGTCATAGCCATAGGCATGTAAAGATACACAGCAGCAGCAGCAGATGTTGGGTTCAGGTACGCAAAGGCCAGTGCTTCAATAACTATCAAAGAATCATTGACTAAGCCTCCTAGTTTCTCATGGCATCCTCCCCTTAAGACATACGGAGATGGGATGAAGCCAATGGGGAAATAAATACATTTTCAAAGTTGCAATTGACCTGATGGAGAAAAATTACTTCTTGGACCTTTGGTCTTTTTTTTTTTTGTTTTTGTTTTTTTTAATCTGCAAAAATCGATTTCATTTTAAATCTTGCTCAAGAGCATTATATAAAATAAGGCCCATGTCCATTACATGATCTCTTTGCTCGAGGGCATTAGATACAATGTGGCCCATGATAGTTAAAAATGGTCTGAGAGCATCACATACAATAATGCCCATACATTTATTATGAACAAGAGAGTAACATTTTGTACAGTGGTCTTAGCAAGTAGCACTATGTGATGTTTTTCTAGAACAAGACAAATACTGCTGGCTTACTCAAGATATAAAAAAAAAAATCAAATTCTCCATACTCTTTTCAATTGGCAATTACATTCATACCAAGATCTCAAGTACTGGGTCAATATTTATGATCTGTGAGCTTCAACACACTGTATATGCACATGACATTATTTCCATATTTTTTTTTCAGGGAGTATCACAAGATATATTCTCTCTCAAGGGTATGAACAGTGTTGTAATGCTGCTGGGACACAGGGGAATAGTATTCTCTTTTGAAATTCCCCCATCTATATACTATAGAAATTCTCCTTCCATGATTTGTACCCTCAAATCAGCCAAAACAGTGCATTATGGTAATAAACATTGAATCAATTTACCCTTAAAATATTCCCAACCTACTGTACAATCTCGCTTCGCTCACCGGATTGCTACACTGGCTAGAGCAGGCATACCCTCACTTCTTTTTGGGAGATGAAATGAACCAAAGCGTATATCGGGAAGAGTGTCCAGACCGTGAAAACATTCAGTGCAGGGATAGTAGAATTTCAGCCTGTTAGCCAACTCGTGTCAAAGGATGGATGTCTACTGCGTGTATCAAGTATGCATAGCATAAGAAAATATAAATAACAATCTAAACTATGCACTATTTACCGACGGTTTGTGAAATAGTAAGCCAAAGAACTAGTGTCTAAAGAAGCGAGAGATTTGAAAATGATCTATAAAGTTTTGAAAAAAAAAAATGTTGCAAGGGATTGAGGAGTTGAGAATTGTTGACCTGGGAAGTGGGAAGGTGTACAATGCATTCAAGTACTAAAAAGCCACAAGCCGCACTTCTTTTTTTTCTTTTTTTTTTTTTTTTTTTTTAAAAGAAAACCAAAATACAGAAAATATACAACGGCTCTCGACCAATGCGTGTTTGGGAGCGTGGTTTCAAATCGTAGAGGTGTCATTCGAGAAGCAAGGGTAGAAATGTCAGCTCCTGAGATGGGCAGCATCTGGTTTGCGAGAGAGAATTTCCATTGCTTCTATTAAGACAGTTCTAATGATCACAGCTCCAAGTAGACCGCGTCCACCGGGACAGTGGACATATTTTCAATTTTTTTTTTTTTTTTTTTTCAATTGGGGATTTTCAAAAAAAAATTTTAAAAAAAAAAAAAAAAGTCTCTAGCTGACAACTGGAGAAACAAAAAAAAAAAAAAAAAAAAACCAAACAAACCGAGACTGCCCTATTTTTTTTTTTTTTTTTTTTCTTTCCAGGGCATAGGATCCCTACCTCTCAGCCCCAGTGGGCAGGTTAAACTGGTGCAAACATTTGCTCTTCAGCATGATGGCAATCTGTCCATTCAGCTGTCAGGGTTTCTGGCTTTTTAAAGCAGCAGCCAGAAGGTTGCAAAAGAAAAAAAAAGAAATATATATATATATATATATATATATATATATATATATATATATATATATATAAAATGGTGTCCACAATGATAATGATGATGATGGCTGTGAGTAGAGATGAAAGCAGAAACCAATGTATGTAAGTAACCTCCCTCTCGTCGGATGACTATTTAGTAGGTAGATGGGATTCAGAGCTAATCAGTTCAAAGTAGACAAACCAACCATGGAGTGATATGGACAATGGCAATTCAACAAGTGTTTTTTTTTCCAACATATACAATCAATGTGTGTTCGTATGTGTGTGTGAGTTTTTATAACTGAAGAATGCTTCTGGTTATGACTAGCAACAGAATTACTGATTTAAAAAAAAAAAAAAAAAAAAAAAAAAATTTAAAAAAAGAAAGAAAGAAAGAAAAAAAAGATGATTGAAATAATAAAGCCACCACCCCTTCCCCGCCCTGCAACCCCCGCCCCCGTTCCACCCCCGTTCCGCTCCCCCCCCCCAAGCCAACCAACTGTAAATGCACAAGGCCAATACACGTCTTTTCCATGGTCTGCCAAAAAGCACAAAAACCTAGAACATACAAGAATCCAGAAAAACAATATTATTTTTTCCTTTTTTTTTGTTTTTTCTTTTTGAAGATTATGTGTTACCCGCATTTGTTTGTTTGTTGTTTTTTTTTTTGCTTTTTTGTTTCATGAGTTTTTTTTGGTGTATGTGTGTAGGTGTGTGCGCGTGTGCAATTACATCTGATTGGGGGAAGGGGTTATGATAATGACCGGTGAGTTTACATTATTTTAGTGTTCAATTTTGATTATTAGTTTTTCCTGTTTACCCCCCACCCATTTGTTGTTTTTTTTTTTCTCTCCATGATTTATATGTCAAGATTAAAAATTAATTAAACATTAAACTTTAGAAAAAAAAGAAAAAAAAAAAAAGGTTTTCATCTTGTGCTTTCATTTCTCAAAAGGCCGAAGCCAGATAAGACCAAATTTGGAAGATCGATCCAATGTAGATGAGATAGAATTTAGCTAAATGAAGCTATTGTTTACTGGCTGTGATAGATACGGGGGTGGGGAGAGAAACAAAACCCCCACCCGCCCCCATTAGTGGGATGGCAGCAGACCCTAACTGACTGAGGTAGACCCAGGAAATAAATGATTAAGAATAGTGAGAGAGAGAGAGAGGTTTTGATAATTAAAGGTTTCTTTAGATGCTTCATTGATTTCCTTCAGGCTTTGTCTCAACCAAAATGAGACATAACGCACATTTTGATTGTGTAGGTGTCAGGATGCGCAGGTGTATGTATGTATGTGTGTGTGTGTGTATATATATATATATATATATATATATATATATATATATATATATATATATATATATATATATATACATATACATATGTGTGTGTGTGTGTGTGTGTGTATTGAATGAATACGAGCATTCACCAGTAGAGATTGTCTTAATGTTGTCCCTGCACAGCCAGCCATATTGTATTTCTGGCTGGCCACTCTTTCTGGCAGTTGGTCACACCAGCCAGTAGAGGTCAGTGTTTGGCATGGAGCCAGCAACGGCTATTTCCAATTTGTGAAGGCAAAAACACCGCACATTAGCAGGGAGGGCTTAAAGCTTGAAATCTTCACGAGCAGCAAGGTTGGTAAGGGTTTTCTTAATCCTGAGGGCTGTAAGCCGAGCAGCAGCACTGTGGTACCAACATTCTTTCATCAGGCGTGCCATGTGACAAGCAGTCTGCAAGAGAAAAGAAAAAAAAACAAAAAAAAACACTGATGGTTATCAGGAATATCATTCTTCCTGTTCCCCTCTGCATTCAAATAATACTCTTTCAGTAACAACATAAGGAAAGGGTTGGGTAGTTTAATAAGGTAAGAAGAGAGAGGTCGGAAAAGAAAGGTAGTTTACTAAGAGGGTAGAAAGACTTTGACAGGAAACTAATTCACGTCTGCAAAACATTTAGATGAAACAAAGATTGGAAGGGATAAGAGAGGGAAGGAGAAAATACAGGCAAACAGAGAAAGAGAAGAGGCTTGAGATAATAGATAATCTTAGTAATCAACACCCATTGAATTTGCACAGGTTCAGCTAATATCACACCAAATAACAAAACAATTCATATCCAACAGGAAAATACGCAAGATTCAGCAAGTCAGTCGTTGAGTCAGAAGGGGAGACAACTAAAAATTCAAATAAGAGGGAGGGGATAAGTACCATATTTCCCTGGCATTGAAGAAGTTATTTTTTTCCCCGCGAAATAAGTCTTGAAAGATAACCTTTTGTCCTACAGGATGAAGGTTATTTTCTATCCATATGTATATCCTCACCCCTGAAGAAGGTGAACTATACTAGACAATAATTTGAACTCCTGCTTATGACCTCAGAATGAAGTGTATAAATTATACTTAGTATAAAATGATAAACAAACATAAGTGTCATAAATAATACAAAAATATACGAAATTATAAAAATTAATTCCAGTATTGAACTAATCACTATCATGATAATAATGATATTAAACAAATAAAATTTTTGAAAAATTGCATCTTTTCTTATTTCTCCAATTTCAAGACTGCTTGGATATGTATGTCCCATAGATCTCTTCAAGAAGTCGATTGGGGCATTTTTATTCAGGGAGTGAGCTCATTAACAAGTTAGTCTTGAAGGGGTTATAGAATGCACACCATTTATTGGAACAAATTTTAAATTAAAAAAGACTTATAATTGTAAAAGAAGTTTCTTACTTCATTGGTTTGCCATCTGTTGGGGATGGTGGGTCGAAGTTTTTCTACACACACAACTTTCCTCATATCATCCAAGGTCGGATCAGAAGGCACCATATCATAAAATGGCAGTTCATATTCCTCATAAGAAGAATAATAATCTGAAAAGTAAAATATCATCATTCTAAGATTCTGAACAGTTTCAGGAATCCATGTTCATGATGGATCACCAATAATAAATGACAAAAAATATTGAGAGCAAAGAAAGAATATACATTAGATTGTTACAAATCAAATATATTTTGAATAGTAAGTTGAAGAGTGATATAAAATTAACAAAGATTGAGAATGTACAATCAAAATATGATTCATTTGAAGCCATAATCTCTATCTATCAATTCTATATGAGGACTTGAAAAATTCAAGTAGGATTAATTCATTCAAGATGCCAGTAGAGGAGTTCTGATTAAATAGGTATAATCAGATCTGTGTTCAGGACAATTTTCAGTGATGGCTTGCTGAGATTCATTCAACGTGAATATTTGATAATATGCTATCTCTATAGAAATCTTCAGGTTTAGGATCACTAGTTCAGTAAAAGCACAAATTATGGTTTTCCTATTATCAGACCTTTCATTACAGATATGAAGTTCAAAATGCTTGAAAAAACTATAGTCTGGAAGAGAAATGTCAGGTGAATGAGGGGATACTACAAGACTTTATATCCTAATTTTCTAAGCTTGAACAGTCAGCAAAGAGGTGTTGAGCACAATCATGGAGCATTTCAGTCGGTACATGTAGATCCAATTTTTCCAACTTTCGAACCTTTTCTGTTGCAATCAGATGACATGATTGGGTCACCGTTAAGGTCCTAGTCTCCAGAAAATGCTCAAACCATTGTTGGGGTGGGGGGTGTCACCAGTGACTGCTGTCGATAATCCTTCATCATTGGGAACAATTTGGGGCCTTTCAGATTTCATTATTGGTATCCATATTTCCAGATCCAAACCTATTGAGCCAATGCTGAACAGTTCGCACTGTTGTAGTGTTCACTCGAAATGCTTTGTTGACATTATCAGCAGCTTGAGCAGCATCTTGTCCTAATTTGAAATCGCACTTGAAAATTAGTCTCACTTCTTGGGTAGACGCCATTTTGTTTAAGGACTCAGAAATCTCTAATAATGATGAATAGTATCTCTATCTACATTGAATCTACAAAAAAATTCTATTGCATCAGTAAATCATTCACTTATGACATTCTCCATGATGAAAGACACAAGAAAGAAAAAACATTTCATGAATAACAATCAAATATGAATTTAGACTGATTTACTGATAATTTAATCTACAATGTTCACTCATAATTCTGAAGAAAGGAAAAAAAAATAAAATACAATATGCCATTTTATGAATTTCTTTTTTTGACCACACTTTCAAATGAAGTTGAAATTGCCATATCCAGAATCAAACGATTCACCTTTACCCGAATAAAACTTTTTAAAAAAAACAAAAACTGTTTTTAAAAATACATCGTAGAAGCTGGTTGTAAAAAATATTTGAATTAACCAAGATAGTAATATATAAATAGATTTGATTCTACTTACTAAATCCATTACAACGTCGGGCAGTTTCCCATAAAACCAAGCCATATGAATAAACATCTGCTCGTTTAAAAGAATCAAACTGCCGAACATTAATTGTTTCGTCTAGGGCCTCTGGGGCCATATAACGTTTTGTCCCCACACGAGTATTGTGAGGAATGTCAATTTGATCAGTCTCGGAATCATGCCGTACTGCCAGACCTAAAAAACAAAATAATCAATAATCAATCAATACAACAAAAAAATCAATCATTTTTACTATCAAGAAACGAGAACATTATTTGGCAATCTTTGCATATACGCACTTAGGTGAACAGTCATTTTGAATCGATAAAAGTGACTACATTTCATATACAGGTAACTGTATAGCTAAAAATGTTATATAGGCTCCAAAGACTGGTAAAAAGGCTCAAAAAGTATAATTATATAACATATTGATCAGATATAGAAATAATGATGAAAATATAAGCGATTGAAAAACTGTAGTCATCAAAGTTGACGAAGGGTTCTATTTTTTTCAAGTTTGTGTGTTCTAGCACTCATGATTGTAACATTTTGTCTACAAATTTGAAAATTGACATCAGTACTCCACTAAACCCCTTCTAAAGGGATTTTTTTTTTCAATTCAATTTTGGAAAAGAACTTTTTTGACCTTTTTGGAGACTTATTTTGACAGGTTTATAAATAACATCTAGATTCACCAGAATCTTGATGTTTTTTTTTCTGTTCTATCTTAGATGTTTTCCTGTGGGGAAACACTAGAAATATCATAAATAGAATTTATCATTATCATTTCATGGAATATTTTGTATATGAATTCAAATTTTGACACTCAGTTAATTAATCATTGACTGTGATGGTGAGCTCATTAGTTTCCCTCTAGTTTAGAGTTAGCAAACTTGTTATTTTTGCCACTGAGGAAATAATTTATGCCGTCCATATGTTATGAATTAAACACGGAAAAGGTAACAATCACTATGAACTATACATGTGACTAAGGATAGCTGGAGGGTTTACAAAGGAATTCAGAATATGAAATACCATATCAATAGATATTTCTATATAAACTGTATCTTAAGATCGAGAATAATGGAGCCATTTTTGATACATGCAGCCAAACTTTAACCGTCCAAAATGGCCTCGATCCTAAGTGCGTATATGCAAAGATTGCCTATTATATTTTTTATAAAAAAAAAATCTCAAGGGATATTTTGAAATAATTACAAATACATTTCATCACTAATGCTATTTGCTTTTTTTAGTTACACTCTCTATTGTGCTATATATGTGAAAATATCACATGAATGTAATAAATTACCAAAAATAAAGGCAAATCTATTTTTAATCCACATGAATTATCTCGAGACCACAAACGAGACGGGAAACTGGATATCATAGTTACATACAGTTACATCAGGGAAGTAAAGTACTGCTAGAAAAACAGATCATCGCATTAAGCAGTGGTAACTCAGGCATGCTATCCACAAAAATATTCATAAAAAGCACTGAAAGTGGTAATAATTACAAGTGTCGATCAACTAATGTTTTAGTTTGACAGTTTTCACTTGAGTTTTGATCTGTGATTTTTACTGTATAATGTTTGATCAATGTGACTGATGGATAAGCATTGGAATAAGTGTATTGGTAAGAGGAGATGAGACTAAAAAATAAATATCTATCGTGTAAGATAATGCTTTTTTTTTCTTTTTTTTTCATCATTAGACTTCTGACTTATAGATTTATTCATATCTATGAATGCATTATATCATTTGAAATTCTATTTGAAATAATTATCACATGGAGAATGAGTCATTTGGCCTAGACAGCATAAAAAGAATAAACAATAAAGAAAATGGGGCTGCTGTAGGATTTCTCCGTGTAAGAATGGGAGGTAATTTCAAATAATATAACGCGTTCATAAATATTCTGTCGGACTATATATCCATTTCTTAATGATTTTATTATGTAAATTCTAATTAGAATACGAACAGACTGAGAAAAAAAAAAAAAAATATACAATAACTTCCTTTGATGTCTGATCAGAGAACGAAAGAGAAACAAGAAAATTTCTTCAAAACCGAATAATCAGAATCATAAATACATAAATATATCCTTCATTTACATATTGGGCCATAAGTTGTTGACATGCAGAACTAAACAGACCAAAGAGTACATTGATACTCCCCCCCCCCTCCCCACTCCTCGTACTTACCAAGGTCGGCAATGCAGCAGGTCCGATTACTCTTAACCAAGATATTTTTACTTTTTAAATCTCGGTGAGCAATGGCTGGTTTGCCTGGGAACAGACGTGAAAAAAAGAAAAGAAGATGAAAGCTTTTATGTCAGAATAAAAAAAATAAATAAAAATAACGTTGAATTACATAAGACAAAAGCAGTTTTTTTTTGTTTTTGTTTTTTGTTTTGTTTTGTTTTTTTTCCATGCTGTCTCCAAGTCTGAATTCTTTGAAAATTCCTTCAACAGGTCTGGTTAGTCACTCAATAGAAACTGTCACATATCCAACATCTCTTGGCAGCATGCCATGTTGGGGGTGATCAATTGAAAGAGATGTGTGGCGAATCCTGGGGAAGGTCCAATATAAACTTACAAGAAAAAAAGAAATATGGGGGGAGGATTTTTTATTTTTAATAAAAAGGTGTTTCTCCTAGACATATGGGGTAAATGCATAAATTTCCAGCCCTCTAGCTCCATTTGTGTATGTGCGAAACATACCTAGATAATCCGCCAGACCCATTCAAAGTTTGTTATATCAGTCGGGACAAATGAATATCAGAGAGATCCTAAACAGGCATCTCAAACTGAAAAAAGTTTAATAGAGAGAGAATAGGGGCAGGGTTGCTCAGTAGGGGTCAGCATGGAGAATCAACTTGGCGAGCTGAGTTCAAACTCTGGCTGGGGCAGTTTGTGTTCACTTAGCGCTAATACCCTCAGGAAAGGCAAGAATCAATCTCTGCTCCTAGGTATGGATGAAATAACGCAGAGTGAAATGAGAGACGCCAGGGGTGCTTGTCGCCTGTAATTCTAATTCAAATATCGCAAACAGGCCAAGTAACTAGTAATGCGAGACGTGGAGCCCAAGCAGGCGTAACTGAAGCCGTAGCCAGCAAAAGGGCACTGCTTCCTTTAATTACACAGAGAGAACTTTTTATTTATTTAATCGTCTATCTGAACAAAAATAGAACTAGTTTTATGGAAAATATGCCAGCAGAATGAAGTAGGAAATTTACTGGCACTCTTATAAAACAGGAAGTGTTTCTTTCTCTTTTTTTTCTTGCTATTAAACAATGATTTTAGGAAAATGAATAAACCTGTTAGTACAGTCTAATTCTTACTATTGTGTACAACATATCAGTTACATAATTTATTAGATTGTTCTGAAAATAATTGCCGAATTCAAATGATGCGTGAATCTCTAATTTTTATTACAAATCTGGGGCCTTAAACTTAATGATTATATTTGAAAGAAGTAAAAAACATTAGTGTATAAAACAATGGATAATCTTACAATATATACATGTAGGCTAGAGAAATACAGAATATACATAACAAAATAAACAAAAACAAAATAAACAAAAACAAAAACAAATAAATAAAAATGAAATAGGCAATTATTTTCTGGACGGCCTAATATTTCCAAAAGAAAATGAACAATTGTATCCAAGCCAATAATGAAGAAGAAAAAAAAAAAAAAAAAAAAGACAAGTTACTCACCCTGTACACCTAAGATCTGCATATGCAAATGTGCTAATCCACAGGCAATGGAGAGGGCAATTTTGATAAGATCTTGTTTAGAGATAACATTTTTATTCAAGAAATCATAAAGTGAACCATTCTCATGGTAATCAGTCACAAGCCACAGTTGCGTCCAAGTACCATTGTCTAGAGAGAGAGAGAGAGAGAAGGACTTAATAGAAATCAGTCAAAGAAAATGAAATAAATCGAAATAGGTTGCATCATTTTTTTTTTTTTTTATTCTTTACAAAAGAAAAAGAAAAATTAGATAAATACCATTGTACAGAATCTTTGCTTACAATATACTATAAACCCTTGGTTTAATAGACTCCACTATAACTGTTTTCAGATTTGGCGGACACTTTAACCACATATTTCGGACACATGAAGCACTTATTCAGATTTAGCAGACACTTTAACCACTTATAATTGAGAAACAATATCAGAGTGGCAAACAACCGAAGTTGGACGCTTTCTTTCAGCAAATTTCACTGACTGCTTGTACCATCAATACGGCTTACAAGCAAAGAGATACGAGAACTTTCAATAATGTACATTTCAAAAAACTACCAGCTGAGGATTCCTCAGCATCTCGACATCATAGGACAAGCATAGGATGCTTTCTTCTAAACTTCACGTACTTGTTTTATATTATAATTCAATATGTTTATATGCCATTTTATATTAAAACTATTTATACATTGAAAAACTTAAATTTGAAGAGAGAAAAGAGATAAAAAGAGTACTTTCTCTTGTAACATTTGATTCAGCAGACATTAAGCATTAACGAACACCTGTTCACCCCTATTGGACCATTAAATAGGGGTTTTACAATATATAAGAATGTCTGTATGCTGCCTTCCCGAGAGGTATACTTTCTACAGAAATAAACTATCTGTCAAAAACCCCAGAATCTTATTAGCTGGGAATAAAAAGATTACCTTTCTGTCGAGTTACAGTAATCGATTATGAATATCAAACTTTCACAAATGACTGTTTCATTCAGATCCTACTAAATTGTGTCAGTGTCCAATAGTTTCTTTCCCCCGCCCCAGCTTTTTCTACCCCTCACCACTTATCAAAATCATGACAGATTTTCCACAACCAATCACTCTTATTCCGCCCCCTCTCAAACAGAATTGAACACCTAAGAATAAAATACAACAATAAATATAGAAATAATGAAGTCTGTACATTGCTTTATAACAAGATTCATTTTCCAACTTTTGTTCAGACAATCCAATCTCTTCTTCTGATCTTTCAGCCCAACACAACGTTTCAGCCATCAAATTTTGTTCGGACTTTTGTCCAAATCATGTTTCACTTTGATGGTCAAAATAACGCTTGTTCATTACCTGAAGACAGCCATAGGGTGCAACAGCCAAAATGTTATGTTTGAGAGATGAATCAAGATTAGGACAGATGTCCGAACAAGACTTTACATAAAGATTCAATTCATAGAAAACTAACTGGAACTACTATTTTACAATAGCAAAGCCATTTTTCAGAAAATTTAATTAATGGACACCTCATTCCATTAACAGGTCTAGTTTTAAGGGTTTTTTTTTTTTCAATTGAAAATGAATTTAAAAGTTTCCTCATGTAGAACCAAGATGACTTGGTTTAGACGCAGATGGTTGGTAACTCAATAGAAACCGTGATGTAACCAGCGTCTTTTGGCAGTATGCCATGTTGAGGTGATCAATTAGAAAATATGAAATGAAAAAAAAAAAAAAGATCAATGAATAAGCTTATGTTGGGCGGTAATCATGGAAAAAGATCAAGAGTGAATGCAGCTGCACAAAAACTAAATGACTAATTTACCATCAATATACACTGTAAATTGAACCCATACATACATACATACTGACATACACACACATTAAGAACCTATTTAGGGGGAGGGGGGTAAAAAAAATTGTTTCCCCTTCTCATTAAGAGGACTGAGAGTGTGCAAAATTCCTACTATGAATGTCAGAACACATGAATAACCTAAACCCAAATAGATACAGAGATACATATAAATGTCAGAACACATGAATAACCTAAACCCAAATAGATACAGAGATACATATAAACGTCAGAACAAATGAATAACCTAAACCCTAATAGATACAGAGATTCGTATAAATGTCAGAGCACATGAATAACCTAAACGCAAATAGATACTTATAAATGTCAGAACACATGAATAACCTAAACCCAAATAGATACATAGATACATATAAATGTCAGAACACATGAATAACCTAAACCCAAATAGATACATAGATACATATAAATGTCAGAACACATGAATAACCTAAACCCAAATAGATACATAGATACATATAAATGTCAGAACACATGAATAACCTAAACCCAAATAGATACATAGATACATATAAATGTCAGAACACATGAATAACCTAAACCCAAATAGATACATAGATTCGTATAAATGTCAGAACACATGAATAACCTAAACCCTAATAGATACAGAGATACATATAAATGTCAGAAAACATGAATAGCCTAAGCCCAAATAGATACATATAAATGTCAGAACACATGAATAACCTAAGCCCAAATAGATACAGAGTTACTTATAAATGTTAGAACACATGAATAACCTAAACCCAAATAGATACAGAGATACGTATAAATGTCAGAACACATGAATAACCTAAGCCCAAATAGATACATAGATACATATAAATATCAGAACACATGAATAACCTAAACCCAAATAGATACAGAAATACTTATAAATGTCAGAACACATGAATAACCTAAACCCAAATAGATACATAGATACATATAAATGTCAGAACACATGAATAACCTAAACCCAAATAGATACAGAGATACATATAAATGTCAGAACACATGAATAACCTAAACCCAAATAGATACAGAGATACATATAAACGTCAGAACAAATGAATAACCTAAACCCTAATAGATACAGAGATTCGTATAAATGTCAGAGCACATGAATAACCTAAACGCAAATAGATACTTATAAATGTCAGAACACATGAATAACCTAAACCCAAATAGATACATAGATACATATAAATGTCAGAACACATGAATAACCTAAACCCAAATAGATACATAGATACATATAAATGTCAGAACACATGAATAACCTAAACCCAAATAGATACATAGATACATATAAATGTCAGAACACATGAATAACCTAAACCCAAATAGATACATAGATACATATAAATGTCAGAACACATGAATAACCTAAACCCAAATAGATACATAGATTCGTATAAATGTCAGAACACATGAATAACCTAAACCCTAATAGATACAGAGATACATATAAATGTCAGAAAACATGAATAGCCTAAGCCCAAATAGATACATATAAATGTCAGAACACATGAATAACCTAAGCCCAAATAGATACAGAGTTACTTATAAATGTTAGAACACATGAATAACCTAAACCCAAATAGATACAGAGATACGTATAAATGTCAGAACACATGAATAACCTAAGCCCAAATAGATACATAGATACATATAAATATCAGAACACATGAATAACCTAAACCCAAATAGATACAGAAATACTTATAAATGTCAGAACACATGAATAACCTAAACCCAAATAGATACATAGATACATATAAATGTCAGAACACATGAATAACCTAAACCCAAATAGATACAGAAATACTTATAAATGTCAGAACACATGAATAACCTAAACCCAAATAGATACAGGGACACATATAAATGTCAGAACACATGAATAACCTAAACCCAAATAGATACATAGATACATAGATACATATAAATGTCAGAACACATGAATAACCTTAACCCTAATAGATACAGAGATACATATAAATGTCAGAACACATGAATAACCTAAACCCAAATAGATACATAGATACATATAAATGTCAGAACTCATGAATAACCTAAACCCAAATAGATACATAGATACATATAAATGTCAGAACACATGAATAACCTAAGCCCAAATAGATACATAGATACATATAAATATCAGAACACATGAATAACCTAAACCCAAATAGATACAGAAATACTTATAAATGTCAGAACACATGAATAACCTAAACCCAAATAGATACAGGGACACATATAAATGTCAGAACACATGAATAACCTAAACCCAAATAGATACATAGATACATAGATACATATAAATGTCAGAACACATGAATAACCTTAACCCTAATAGATACAGAGATACATATAAATGTCAGAACACATGAATAACCTAAACCCAAATAGATACATAGATACATATAAATGTCAGAACTCATGAATAACCTAAACCCAAATAGATACATAGATACATATAAATGTCAGAACACATGAATAACCTAAGCCCAAATAGATACATAGATACATATAAATATCAGAACACATGAATAACCTAAACCCAAATAGATACAGAAATACTTATAAATGTCAGAACACATGAATAACCTAAACCCAAATAGATACATAGATACATATAAATGTCAGAACACATGAATAACCTAAACCCAAATAGATACAGAAATACTTATAAATGTCAGAACTCATGAATAACCTAAACCCAAATAGATACATAGATACGTATAAATGTCAGAACACATGAATAACCTAAACCCAAATAGATACAGAAATACTTATAAATGTCAGAACACATGAATAACCTAAACCCAAAAAGATACAGGGACACGTATAAATGTCAGAACACATGGATAACCTAAACCCTAATAGATACAGAGATACATATAAATGTCAGAACACATGAATAACCTAAACCCTAATAGATACAGAGATACATATAAATGTCAGAACACATGAATAACCTAAACCCAAATAGATACAGAGATACATATAAATGTCAGAACACATGAATAACCTAAACCCAAATAGATACAGAGATACATAAAAAATGTCTGAACACATGAATAACCTAAATCCAAATAGATACAGAGATACGTATAAATGTTAGAACACATGAATAACCTAAGCCCAAATAGATACATAGATACATATAAATATCAGAACACATGAATAACCTAAACCCAAATAGATACAGAAATACTTATAAATGTCAGAACACATGAATAACCTAAACCCAAATAGATACAGGGACACATATAAATGTCAGAACACATGGATAACCTAAACCCTAATAGATACAGAGATACATATAAATGTCAGAACACATGAATAACCTAAACCCTAATAGATACAGAGATACATATAAATGTCAGAACACATGAATAACCTAAACCCTAATAGATACAGAGATACATATAAATGTCAGAACACATGGATAACCTAAACCCTAATAGATACAGAGATACATATAAATGTCAGAACACATGGATAACCTAAACCCTAATAGATACAGAGATACATATAAATGTCAGAACACATGGATAACCTAAACCCTAATAGATACAGAGATACATATAAATGTCAGAACACATGAATAACCTAAACCCTAATAGATACAGAGATACATATAAATGTCAGAACACATGAATAACCTAAACCCAAATAGATACAGAGATACGTATAAATGTCAGAACACATGAATAACCTAAAACCAACCACAGTGTTCTGTGGTGGGTAGTGGTGATTAATACTAAACTTTGATCTTTGAAAAGTTATAAATGAAAGAAATTTTTTTTTTTTCAAAAGAATTTGCGATCGCAGTGTTTGTCTGATGAATAAATCATTTTCTTCTATATAAATTTCAGTTCTTAGACCAGTGACATTAAAAGCATTCAAGAAGAATAAAATTGTCTAACAAAGGTTACTGAGAATCTTCAAAGATATTCAAATCCAGCTATAGCTGGTCAACCCAGCCAGTAAAGTATGAGTCCAATTAAATAATACAACTTCTGGAGTTATATTGTTACATTTGCATACAAAGAAAATACAACTTAATGTAACAAATATTATGGAACAAAGGTAACGGTGGTGGTGATAATGTGTTGTGTGAATAGCTTTTGCATTTGATGTTTAGAACAAGAAAAATAACACACTGTTCAAAATCTGAGACATTGTTTACATAATTTTTGACAGGATTTGACCACTTGTGTCAACCTTTGCTTCTGCAATAAAACTACTCAAACGAAATGAAAAATATTTTCCCAAATGCAATACGATTTGTTTGAAAATGACAAAATTATAAATGAACATATGAAGTGTATACATTGGTATTACACATTGTATAGTCTTCTTTCTTTCTTTCAATTCCAATTTTTTTTTTTTTTTTTTTTTTTATAATTGAAAAAAAAAAAAAAAAAATTCCTATTCCTTTGCTCATTCTCTCTATCACTTCTTTATGAACCTGGTGAACCCATTCAAATTTTGTCTGAACGAAAATTTTTAAGCATACATAGACCTGTCGACATTCGCCAACAGTAATCAAAATGAAAACCTTGCAAAGAAATACTTTACCTTTATTGTCAGCCCCGACAAAGCCTAAAATATTTTCATGACGGAGCATGACTGTTTGGTAAATTTCAGCTTCTCTAAACCAGGATCTTTCATCCCTGGAGGAAAAGACCTTCACGGCCACTGATTCACCTCGCCATTGACCTCGCCACACTTCTCCATATCGGCCTTTGCCGATTATTTCTATCAAGCGAATCTGTCGAGCAATTGTACGCTGCACCAGAAGCGGAAGACCTGGCCATAAAAAAATCAAAACAGAGAAATGTCAAAGAGATTGATCATCTAATAAAATTTTTCATGCTTTTCAAAATTTACCAATTCAGTACTTTTTTTTTTCCTTCCCAATTTCTATAGGATTTCGAGATTTTCATACTTGCATCTCCTGCTCAGTGTAATGTAAATAATTGAATTTTATGTAAATATTGACCTTACATTTATACCCTTCTTTCAGAATCATAATCACTAGTCTTTTATAGTCTGTCATCGTACATAGACCATACCCAGGATTTGCCAGACCTCTCTATCATGGGTGTTGTGGAGCCAAACACTTTCTCAACTTGTCAAGTTCGTTTTGCCATCTTCTATTCTGCCAGCCACAGTTTTGCACGTGATCTCCACAGAGTCACGTTGTGAGTTGTAATTTCCAGCAGTCATCAACTATTCTTGGAACATGACCAGCCCATTGCCATTTGAGTTTTCTAATGGATTTCTTTGATGTCTCGTACTCCTGTGTTTTTCCCTAATATATTGTGTTGTCTTGTGAATGCCCAATGTAAGGTTGAGCATGATCCTTTCATATGCATGTTTTTCAGTTCGAGGGTCTGTCTCTGGGTTGGGTTTCATGTTCCAGCTCCATAGGTGACTATCAGGATGATGCAATAGTTGTATATACTTTAGAACTGAATGGTATTTTTTGTTCTTGAAGGTTGAACATGTTCCACTGAAGGCTTACAGGTTTTCAAGCGCTTTTGTCCAGTGGGTTCTTGAATATTGAAGTTCCCAAAAAAGAGCACTTCATACTAATGTATATATCATTATCATTAGACTTTGTGGGGTACAGGGCTGCATTGAGGTTTCACTAGCAAGTAAGTTTTATAAGGTAGGGTAATTAGCCCAATGCTTAAGATGGACTACCTTACAATGCTCGAGGGCTTCAACTGCCCTGCTTAACCCTTAGCAGGGGGGAGATGGGAATTCATGCCTTTTCCTAAAGGTAAGAGTGCAAAATGAACATAAGCAGCCTAAAAAATGTCCACTGATTCCCTTTTCCGTGTCATAACAACTATGCTACTCCATTTCATTCTAAATCTAATGCTTTCTCGTTGCAAGCTATTTGAATTGCAAATGGATGCCACCACAGCCAATATTTTCTTGGGCTTCAACACTGACCATCTTTTCCATTGTATACAGATAATAAAAACACCTATCAAGTCATGGGATAAGTAAACTATTAATAACAACATTATCTTTACTTCATATGAAACAGGACTATTTACTTCCTTGAGCTCAGACTCAAATCGTAGGCCTATAAGTCGACAGGCTTAACCCACATCCCCCAAAATTTCCACCATTTCGAGAGCATACCTAATGTAACATTTCACCCCCTAATTATTGGTTAAAAATTTGGTTTCAAAAAGTTGAACATTACACAAGTATTAGGGTGCTGGCCAGAAATTTAATTTTTCCCAACTTTTTTATATATGCATTCTGCATTTTTTTCTTCAAGCCAAGAATGGCCAAAAAATGCCAAAAATGGCCAAAAATTTGCTTAGCTTAATTGGGAAATCAGAATTAGGTTACTTTTGGGAATAAGCCATCAAACAGTGAGTGAGAATGCTGGCTAACATCCTTAGTATATACAGTAATTAAATCTTGTCTCTTTCCCAAAGTTGCATAAATCAAATACACTTACCTGACCCAGAACCGGAGGGTGACCAATCATCAATAAGACTGCGTAAACTCCCTCGTTGATTTGGCTGAAATCTTTCAACAGTCGAGTTGGCAGGGAAATATGGCTGCGTCCTACGTTGGCATAGATACACAACTGCAATCAGTATTATTATTAACACAGCAGCTACACTAATCCCAATGGTAAGTGCATCGTTAGTGTCGATTCCAGGAGGACTTCTTGCTAGAAAGAAAGAATTTTTCCTTTAAAAATTTACAATACCCAAGATATTGATTTCATAATGCATCTTTTAATGCATATTTTTATATATATATATATATATATATATATATATATATATATATATATATATATATATATATTCCACATGGGAAATTTTAATACACACTCACACAGCACACACCACTGATGATGGGAAGAATCCCGAAACATGTATGGACAATTTACTTATAAGGATTAATAAACCTTACCTCACTCCCGAGTCTGTCTCACTCTCTACAGTACACATTATATATATATATTTGTCAATTTGAAAAAACCCACATCCTATTGATACTGATTTCTGTACAGTTACTGAGCTAAACTAATGCAACAGCAAATTGCATAAGCCACACTTCTACGAAACTTTTTCTTTGAACTTTTTTGACGAAGGAATCATCAAAATGGTTAGATTTTTTTCAGACTGTTGTCCTCATCTCTGTTCAACTTTTGAACACAACGTTTCTACTGTTACATTCTAGCAAGGGCTTTCTTCAGGTGAGAGTTGTACATGGGGAGGGTTCAAAATGCTGGGACAAAGAGCCTCCATCAAAGCATAGGGGCAGCATGTTCCCATTCCTCAGGTGGGTGTCATAAATGGGGACAGTTCACAAACATGTCCAAAAGATGAATCAAGACAAAGACCACATTCAGAAAGAAAAAAAAAAAATCTATACATTTTTTTTTATATCATCCAAATTTATTCTTTCATTCAAGAAAGGAATCGTCAATGATTCATTAATCATCAATATTCTCTTCATCTTAAATTTTCTCTGTAGTTTTCAATTACAAAACAATGACAAATATGTCGAGAAGCAGTCGGGGGAAAATGAAAGATGAATCCAGGGTTAGAATTGATCTTCTGCCAGCCGAAAAATCTCTCATAGCATAGTTCGTAGAGAAGTGCTGTCTATAGGCAGCTTCAAGAGGTAATAACGATGCGAGTTGAGTCTCGCCTAGACCTTATTCTCTGGTTTCAATCTGAGCTGTTTATTCATTGCTATAGACTGAAAAAAATTAAGACAAAAGAAAATACTTTTCAGAAATTGATAATGATAGCAAACTTTTTGCTTTTCTATCAGGAACCAATTCCTAAAATTGACACATGGATTCTCTAACATCTGTAAATTTCTATTCTTGGCTACCTTGGAACTGAGGGTGTCACAATTTTCTGAAAATCACGACGGGTGTAGCACACACTAGACATAATTTCAGTCAGGTCAATGACACCATGAAGTTATGTGAATAGCCCAGAATTTAAGAGTACAATTAATTTTGAATGGCGTTTGGACATTTTTATGCAAAATACAAATATAAGTAATTAATCTTTATAAATTACAGAGTTCCTGATACTCAACCTGAATTAAATTATTGGCAGAATTGTAACTTGTTTCCAACATTTTGCCATATGTTCCGATGGGATTAAAATATCTTTCTTCAGCCTTATATCCAAATCAGTGACCAGAAACGGAATAAGAAACTTTTACTTATACAAAAGGAAATGAACTGTTGGAGTTGCAGACTTGAAATAACTTGTCTTTTTTTTTTTTCTTTTTTTTTTACTTTAGTTCATTTTCCCCAAAAATTCAAGAATTATGCTCAGAATTAGTCAATGAAAAATATCAAAGAGTTTCAGACAACCAGCAACACCCCAGACTGCTATGTGCTAGGAGATGCCGGTCATGTGTCTGAGGCAGTAGGACTTTTCTAATACAAATGGAAAAATAAGGGGATACATCAATTAAGCAGAAATAAGAATTAAAATTGAAAAATTCCTTGATATGAAGTCAGATTTTTTTTCAGGAATATCTGACAGTTATACTTTTTGTTGTGGTGAAAAAATTGGTCAAAGAAATTCTGAGGGAATGCGGAAGGACACAAACTAAGGGATCAATTTAGCACAAACTTAAATTATATATCACCCCCCCCCCAAACTTATTTTGGAGGTTGAATTTGAAACATTTTTTTTCTATACAAAAATAGTTAACATTTAAATTTTCATCCCTCTAGCTCAATTAGTGTGGCCTATAAGCACAACACATATATACTTAGCCAGATAAAGAGAATCACTTGAAAACTGAAATCATCTAGGTTGACAGTTTCTAATAATACTACACAGTAGTCCCTCAAATTTTTTTTTTGGGGGGGGGGGTCAAGGTAGAGACCCCTAACAAAATTGAAATTCCACAAATAACTTGATCTCACACTCAACTTACACACTTTGCTGTATTTATGAAATTCTCACAAAATCCTGACACAGGCAACTGTATGGAATGATTATCATTTAATCATTTATTTAGTGGATTGGGAAAAATAGAAGGAAGAAATATATAAAAAACAAGATTAAGATAAGACTAAGTTAGGCATCTATGCAGACTTTGGAGACTCACTTAGCAGAAAATCAACACTGAGAAATAGATCAGATCATATAAAACTTAAATTCATCTTCAGAATCCTTAGTGTCATTAGGAAGAAGAAAGATCCGTAAAAAATATTAGATAAAAACTATCTGAGTACACTTCATAGAACTGGAGGTATTCTTTTATATAGAGAGCATAAATGTTGCACTCGCAACATATATATACAAAACATTTATTTACAGTAGAAAAATTTCCAACTTTTTATGCACGAAAACAAATAGATATTTCAAAATTACATGAAAAAAAAAAAAAATATCAACCACTTATTTGATTTCAATGAATTCATTTCTCTACTTCTAAGAGATTATTTCTTGATTATTTAAAAAATTTTCGAAAAATTTGATTACTTTTAAAAATTCATGTTCTATTCTTTCACTTTGCTCAACTGATATTTTGTCAATTATAATGAAACCAAATGATTAATCTAAGATAATCAGTAAAAAAAGAATAATATGCTGGAAGTATTTATGAGGGTGTCAATAGAACCTATTTTTTTTCAAGTATGGAAGGCCAGAGAAAGCAACTCAAAGACTCATTTAACAAGTCATTGTAGACACAATTCGTATATAGCCGTTATCAATTTTTTCATGTTACTCCTGTTATGCTCTCTTTAATTGAAGTTCAAATTTTAATGTCAAAACGTTTAATTACACTTTTGACCGCAATTTTTTCAAAGATTATCAATCAACTCTCAACCCCATTACAGATGTTCTCCCTTTGAGATTTTTTTTAAAAACACGAACACCACATTGAAACAGATCCATTCTACATTAATATTTTTGAAAATGTGATTTTCTTTAATTTTAAAAAAATATTTGAACATTCTTTTATTTCAAGCAAAAACAAGAAAAGCCATGAACAAAATATTTGGATTCTTTTTCCCAAAAATCAGTGGAAGTAGCTCCCCTTCATTCATAAAAATAAAACTGTGAATAATCAAATCCCAATATTTCAAATACATGAAACTACTGCACTGAAGTTTAGCTTACCCAGAGTACCAGGAACCCTAGGGCCGGCCCTGATTGTAACCAACAACTTTCACAAATTAATAGCTTTTTTAAAAAAAAAAACAACCAATTTTCTCTCATAGAACAATTTCCATCTGTATATATTCATCTATTGCAAAACCACACAACATAAACCCATGAAATTGTACAGGTGTATTACTGGGACCCTAGAGCAAGTTTTTAGCAAGTTTTTGAAAATGTGTTTGGGAGTGTTTGATTCATAATTCCATCCTGGAAAGGAGTCATTTTTTGGCCTGCATTGTGGTGTAATAATATGATGCTGTCAGCAACTGTGAGTTAGGTTTTGATTTCTATCTATATATCTATTTCATTAATTCCTTTTTTTGACAGCAATTTTCTCTGTCTGTTAGGGTAGGTATTTGGTCTGGTATCAATAATTGGTCAATTTTTCAAAAAAATAAACACGTTTTGTTTTTTTTTTGCTGTGGAGAAGAGAAAATGAAAAAGGACAAGGCTATCTTGCCAAACGCCACAGAAATAACTCACATGGGTCAGGTGAAGGGGGTGGTAAGGTTGGCATAAGTTTCTGGTTACAATAGTCAGTGTCATCGCAGCATTCAATGCTATAATCATGCTTTCTAACCACACTGTTCTCACAAAAGAACGGCCGATCCGGAGGCACTGGATTATCATGGCACCTGAGAAAGACAAAAGGTTGAATATATCAGAATCCAGAAAATCAATTGAACAGGAAATTCCCATTAGAATGTCAGAATGAAGGAGGAATAGTTTCATTATACACAAAATGCAATATCAATTATTTCTCTTCCATTCAGTTCAGCAAATAGAACAAATTGATTTTCAACTCTTAAAATAGAATAACCTCACAATGTATTCAATGTTCACCGATACCTGCAATTTGTACCTCTAATTAGTCAGATTTAATAGTTTTAGCAACCAAGTAGTCAGTTGAGAATAAATTTTCAAATTAAACAAACATTAAGGTGCGTGTGTAAAATTAATATAAAATTCAGATCTTTGGTAGAGTAATCCACACATATAATAATTAGCAACGTGCAGATATCAGGAAAAGGACACAACTGATGTAGTAAAATAGAATTTCATTCATGTTCTAATGACGTAATAAAAAAATGCTGAATTTAAAGAATTTTTTTTTAATTCAAAGTAATAAAAACTACTCAAAGTTTGCAACATTCAATTTAATAAATATCAATGATTCTCCTTAATATACATTCAAAAGAAAACGGATATATTTTGGCTTTTTATGACATGGTCAATATTTAAGTGGTTTTCAGTATTCGGGAAGACTGGTAAACAGAACACGTTTCTCCAAGCACACAGCGATGCATATCTCTTATCTGTATATATATATATATATATATATATATATATATAAGATGCAACGTGTATCAGGATATTTCATACATGCGGTCATTTTTCACAGCACGGGTGAACTAGTAATCTAAGAAAACACCAGTAGAATAGTAGCAGTAGTCAATGATTTAAGCTCATTACCCAAGTTGTAATGTTTTTGTCGGCTAAGTGCTAATGTCCCAACAAATGTCTAATTGAAAAGGAATGACAATCAGTAAAATAATTTGCAAGCTAACAGTCCGTCTGTGACAACAAACAGAAAGAAAAGAAACAGATAAAAGGGAACACACAAACACAAATTCAGCAGTTGCGCTCACCGTGTGGATACGAGTTCATTCGCTTGCTGCTGATACAACTGCTGCCACTGTTGCGGACAAGTCAATTTCATTTTGTACCCATAATGAATACAAGAATTTTAATTAACAATACCTTTTGTTAACCTTTCAAATTACTGTGTAAACATACGGACAGAGAACACAGCTTCAGGTATACCATTAGCAAAGCAACAAGCATTTACTAGTTCTAATTGAAATTCTAATCAGAAAAATGAAAAGATGCCTTGCAAAGTAATTGCGGTTCAGGAGGAATTTCGAGAAAGAAAATCAGTGTTACTTTGTATTAACACTAATAAAGAATTTGTTTATATTGACACAATAATTAATGGCTGTATACAATCCAGAACATACACTATTAAACAACCTTGCCCACCGTTTTTAAGAAAACAAAAAAAACAAAAAAAACAAAAAAAAAAGAAAAGGAGAAGAAAGACATGGTTCATAAATCTTTTACCAATCTATAAGCAGACATAATTATCGGAGAAAAAAGGAAATTCACTGGCAATAAAATACGACATGATGACGTATGATAAGAGTTGCTTGATTATATGCTGCCCTTATATATATATATACATACATATATATACATACATATATACACACACACACACACACATATACACACACATACATATATATATATATATATATATATATATATATATATATATATATATACACACACACACTCTCTGCAGATTGCATAATGAACATTTTCTCCTTTTCAAACAATGTCATTTATACTCCAACATAATTCTAAGTACTAAGGAAATTAAGCTTTCT
The DNA here is from genome assembly GCA_963457665.1 of Thysanoteuthis rhombus. Taxonomy (NCBI): domain Eukaryota; kingdom Metazoa; phylum Mollusca; class Cephalopoda; order Oegopsida; family Thysanoteuthidae; genus Thysanoteuthis; species Thysanoteuthis major. Next base: position 29,769,459 of record OY735218.1, read on the forward strand.
TCTTTGTTTGTATGTATATATATATCATAAAGAAATGGATATATAACCCGACAGAATATTTATGAATGCGTTATATAATTTGAAACTATTTGAAATGACCTTCTGTTGTTACACGGAGAATGAGTAACTCAGCCTAGACAGCGTAAATAGAATAAACAATTGAAGGAATCAAACCTACAACCGATAAGGTAGCCGCTTGAAGTAGCATCACTCCTAACCATTGAGCCAAACAGCCAGACAGAAAGGCAAAGGCTCAAATGACTGCTTTATCCCTATTCTTCTCATTTTGTTCATTCACTGTCCATGTCTGCACTTATTCCTCGTGCAGGTGATCATATTAATAAGAAATGGATATATAATCCAACAATATTTATGAATGCATCATATGCTAATATAATGCATTCATTCATACACATATATATATATATATATATATATATATATATATATATATATATATATATATATATATATATATACACACACACACTTCTACAAACCTTTTTTAAAACAGTGTACTAATGAGATATTCTAGCATACTCCTGAATGGAATGCTTCGCAACAGGAACCTTGACCTTTTGTATGAAATCAAACTACATTGGTGAGTTTTTTAGCTACTGTGAGAGAGAACATGCGTGTAGAGCGCTTTGCATTTTTTCTCAATGATAAGGATTGTCTGAGCCTAACACAATGCCACAAAGGGCATTAAACTGACTTTAAAAAAGGGGTAATCAATCATCATATAGCCTGTCGAATCAATGGCCGTGAAAGAAGATCAGGTCTCATGCCAACAAACACTACCCACCTAAAATTAAATTTACTATAAGAAGAGTACAAATAAATATTGTAAACACAAGGATTTGTGGTGAAGGCATCTTATTTCCTTATGGATACAGACATATTTCCTCTTCCGTCTAAAAGAAATTTGCTATTTTCGGAGAAGCTTTTGAGTAATCACTTTGTTTAAACAAGTGACATTCCTAAATAAACATTGCTGGCAACAAATTTTTCCTTTGGATTTCTCAGCTTCTTGAAACAAAGATTAATGTACAAGTACAGTTAAATGGCTGGTCTGCTTGGGTAGTGTAATGCTTAGAACGTCTCCCTCTCATGCAAAAAGTTCCAGGTTCAATTCCTGGCATAAGCATATGTAAAATCCTAGAGATAGAGGGTTGTTATTAACAGACAAAAGGTGATTTCAAACAGCAATTATTTTGTAGAGTTCAAAGAAGAGAAAGGAAAGGTAACAAGAAAAAGAGTTTTTGGTATTTCTTCCTGAATGCACATCTCATGTCTTTATACCTATACTTGGAAAAATGGTTCAGGTTTGTTTGTTTTTTTTAGTCAGTTGGCATCTAACCCAATATGTGAAGAAAGCGACCCTCTGGGGCTTTGTGTCCGCGAAGGGTTTAGGAGCAGAGACAGAATAAAACCAAACATCTTAAATGAAAAGCAGTCATCAGAATGAGTAGAAAAAATTAAATTCTTTTCCGGATACCCCCCGCCCTTAACATGAACGGATGACTTGGGCACTTCTCAAAGGAAAGGATAGGAACGAGAGGAAGAGAAAGACAAAGGAAAGTAAGTTCATGAATATTCTTTGATGCTCGTCATCCCCTACACGTCAGTTGCTATTCTGGAAGGTTACAGTTACTCATTGTGGTTAGATAGCACTTTCTATTGCACTCTTTGTGGCTTGATTTAAGCATCCAGTCAGCATAATAAAGAAACTACATTTCTTAAGTAAATGAAAATTTTGTGATCGTTTTAATTTTCGGAGGCTGTGCATAAAAAATGGAACTTTATTTGTCTACCCGAGAATAGCACAGCCACAGATTTCTTTGAACAATGAAAGACCGACCATTAATTGGAGTTTGCACATAGCAACAAGTGTTCAGAACTCTCACAGTACACAAAGAGAATGAATAACTCCCTATCGGGACAAATTTCCCACTGCACTCAGCAGTTAATTGAATACACTCTAAACTGTGCTTTAAAATTGAAGGTAGCTCTTTGGTGGACTTGCATTCTACCAAGGGGAGGGTCATAAAAACTTGTAGTCCTAGTCTCAACCAGATTTGAAACTTGCAAGGATAACCAAGCTGGAGAACGTAATGGAAACTGGGACCCTGCCACTGGCCGTTGATACTACCTTTTGAATCGTCTCTCCAAGAGACAGACACTTCATCTTTTAGCTTAATGTTTAGACAGCTGAACCAAAGAACATGAGATTTAAATCCATTTTCATATATTGAATTTTGTCAAAGCAAACAATGAATATGTAATGTTCATTTAATGTCGTAGTCATAAGAGGAGAATGTATTGCTCACCTCTGAAGTGAAAATAGGCACCGCAAAGTAACTCCCCGTGCCAGTACAAAGCACTCAGCTCCTAGTGCCAGAACAAAGTACTCAGTACCAGGTTATAGGTTGAACAGGAAACTGAATTGTTACATTTACAAGGCTTGAACGAGCCTCTTTCAAAGATAAGACTTATTATTTCATCTAACAGAGAGAAACTGGACCACTAATATCTCTCAAAAGGTCCAATTCGCGAAGAACTGTAATAAGTACACAGACCATTCACTGCCCTCCGGCCTTTTATATTTTACCAATATTCCAAGAGAAACACTTTCTGGGAAAATAAAATGCAATAAAAAGATTTCAGTCAAGAAAGAAAATGTTTCAAAGATAGTTCTTTTTTAATACCAGATTTAAAAATCAGTATTTTCTCAACCTATAAATACCTATATGGGTCAGGTAGCCTATATGCTTTCACCTGGATAACTTTTGTGAACAACAGGGTCCTTTTGTTCCTTCAAATGAACTTGTAAGATATATAGCGGTTCAATACATTCCGATTTAATTATTGATACCATAAAGTAATTTATCAGAAATATTGAGAAACCAAAGGAGGTCTTTTTATCTTTCTGAATATCCAATTACGAAATGGAACAGGTGTTTGTTCTCATTATTATTTCGATTACGCAACGACAAATTTTCATCGGACATGTGTTGCAGTGTACTTAATGTAGTTTTTGAATGTTGTTTCCGAAAATGTAATCCATTATCTTGTTTCACATCTAGTTTTCAGGAAATGAAAGCTGTATTTCAGCATATAACCCTTATATAGCACCATAGGGTGGGTCGGTGGGTCTCAGGTCCAAAGCTCGACTGTTTCAGCTGATCTTTCTGCATAGTATCTTTCTATGTCTCATACATAGTAATCTAAGTAAGTGTTATAAATCAAACTTCCTCCTGCTCTCATCTACCAGCTACCATAAAAACAAGACAGATTCCAGTTGGGGGTGATCAATTGAAAGAATTTGAAAGAGGGGGGATTAATGAATAAGTTCATTGGGCAGCGATCACTAAAAAAATCTGAATTTGGAAAAAAAAAATTAAAATTAAAAAAATAGTATGAAGGCTGTTGGACACAAACTAAGGGATCACTTTAGCATAAACCTACATGGTAAATTGCAATACCCCCCCCCAAAAAAAAATTTGAAGAGGAGAGGAGGAGGTTATATGAAAAAATTTGAAAAAAAGATTTAAAAAAAAAAAAATAAATAATAAAAATATAATATAATTTTTAGACATTGAATAAATTTTTCTATTTCCAGCTCCCTAGTTCCATTGGTGTTGCCTGTGTGCATGATAGCCAGCCAGACCAAATTTCTGAAACTATAGAAACTTACATTGACAGTTTTGGTTGACGGTTTCTAACACAGCTCAAGATGATAGAGAAAGGAAAATGGTGCTCTCTTGATACTTACGCACGTGTATATGCTTCCTTATATCTTTTACGGGTTATGAGGGTATAACAAAGTCCATTAGTAGTTTGGCAAGTTTTGTTTTGACAATCATTGCAGTAACATAATAACCCTAGAAAGAGAAAACAAAAGATCAATCAGAAGGCAAGAAAATCATTAAGGATTTTTCACATTATTGTAGAAAGAATAGACGAGCAGCACCAAGCAACATTCACATTCACATCAACATATTATACCCAATCGGCTTTTTGAATCGTCTTCAAGCACATTGGCCACATTCTCTATACGTTTCTAGTATCATTGTGCTTCTATATTTCAAATGTTGTACTGAACAAGGTCATGTATGTATCACCATTCTCCACTTATACCCCCATCAAGAGTGTTGCTGGGTTAGGTACACACAGGCAATTGTCAGTAAGATCCATCTCTGTCTTGCCAGGTCTGTCGCAGCTTTGTCCAGTTTACAACACCAGGTATCCCCAAATGGTCACCTATCTTCGCTGAGGTATAATAAATAGTGTATTCAACATGATTTGGCCATGACCAATTTGTCCAGGAGAGAGGTTCGTCAATCCTAGTCCTTATGCTGAATGCTTAGCAGAGAAGTGTTGAGTACCATTTTTAAGTCCATGACTTGGTGGTGAATTGAACCACCAGCTTACATAACCAGAAACAAACACTGGGCCAGTTATCAATATACTGAACAAGTAACAAATAGTAACAATCATTTCAATTTTGATACAAAAATCAATAAGATAGATGAATCTCATCAAATATTTACTGGAACCAATAAAGCAAACTTTCATAAGTTGGTAATCATGAGAAGTTTCCTCCATTTCCATCACCCATTGAAAAATTTTTGAGGTTAGTGGTAAAATAGCAAAACCAGGAAAATCTAACATTCATCCACAGCAGTGACAAGCTGAAAATGGACACAGGAAACATGTTCCTGAAAGATACAACTAAATGGACTTTGATGGAGCTTCAATGTGCAAAGCAAGCCAGAAATGGACTATAATAAATGCTCCCATGAAATAACCCGACTACACCCTCATGGTACAAGTGAATGGATGAGTTATTAACTCTCAAATTCATGTACAGAGTCATACCACACATAAACACAGTGGAACTCTCCAATAGTTTTCTGAAGTTTTTTTCATTAGATAGATCTCTTTTGTGAACTGAATTATTTTTGTCAAAATTTACCTGTAAGTGCAAGGGAAGTAATTTTGAACAGAAATTAGTCTCCTTGATTTACTATTTTTTTTAAAGTTCAAATCATGACAAAGGATGCATCTTGAAGGGATACTTCAACTGATGTTTTTGCATGTCCAATACTAATATCTTTTTTAGGACAATGGTCACATAACCAGTTTTTTTTTTATTATTTTACTTTCATCAGGGTTAAAAAAACAATTACCCTATTCACAAAAAGTACAATTGTCTGCAGTTTTGAAGTACATGCTTTTTCAAAGTACATCACAACAAAAAAAGCAATGTCAGATTTGCTATTGCAAAATTGACCTTGAAGATAGTATTATACCACTGGTTTTTCAGTTCAGTTGATTATATCGACTGGGTTTCTGTGTTAGCTCTATTTTTATATCAACTGTATTTTTATCAGCTTAATTCTGACTAGCCAAGTCTTGTATCTTGAGCCCTTGTTTGCCTCTGGTCACAAAAAGGGGTTAAGAAACGTCTTCTAGTCACTTGAACTAAAAGTCCATAAACAATTTGTGCCTTGACTGTCATTGACAGATAACTTTCTCCTTCACTCTTTAATATGTCTCGCTACAGGTTGCTTTCAGGAAAAAAGCTCCGTCATAAAATGCATTTCTCATAACGATATGCCCCCATGAGACTTGGCTCTCTGCTAAATAAGCTGTGCCAGCACTGTCATTTGACTTGGATCAGGGGTCAGCAACCATTTTGCCCCTGTGGGCTGGATTGCATATTAACAAGTGAATGGTGAGCCGAATGAATGCAATAAAATGCTTGAAATTTGAAGGTATTATCCCTTGAAATACATCTGGTTATATTTTGCTTCAAATTAATAAATAACGTGGGCTAGAAAAACATTTGTGCTTAACCAAGGATGCCAATCAAAAAACTCCATTTGGTTGCTTTTTTTTTCAACCAAGGCATCTTTTGAATCTATCAGAAAGATGCAAAAAATCTTCAGAACATAAAAAGTAAGCAAAATTTCCTTGCGGTCAGGTTAAAAGCCCTGACCCACAGGCCATAGATTGCCTATCCCTGATTTGAATTGGGCTCTTCAACAGAGCTTAACAGCCGAATAACTCAATATAAACCTTATGATATTAAATGGAGCGATGATGACTGCCTTTAAAGAAGGAATGACTATTCAAACCAACAATATAAGCATTAAAAATACTACATCTAAGATAGTGCACATAGCCATTTTCAAAACATTTCAAATTTACTCAATGGAAAAAAGCGTATTACATTGTGTCAGGGACTGATCCAACATCATGAATTTTTTTTTCAAGTTTTATCATTGAATAGATGACTTCGTTCAGAGCCCTGTACAATTTTTGTTATTAATTTATTGAGATTCCCTTTGGAGTTCTTACTGAATCATTAGGTCACATGGAATTATAAATAAATCTCTGAGCAAGTTAACCAGATCAGATGGTACTTATTTCTGATTTTGGATTTATTTCAACACACATGTTAGTCTCCTTAGGAATTTTGAAATGAAGACACCAGCGTGACTGGTGAAATGTATAGAGTCCAGAAATATATCGAACCCAGAAATAAATACCATCCGATCTGGTGGACTTGCTCCGAGATTCATTTATAGTTTTACTATCAACAATTTTAGATCCTAATTTCATGTATAAAACTGACAAAATTCTGGGAGGAAATCTATTTCTTTCTTTGTTGGCTTTCTTTCTTTTTTTTTCCTGGAATATCAGGGCATCATCTTGTAGGATTTTTGTATCAAAGAGCGGGGGAAAAAGGACCTTCCCTAAAGAGGGCATTTGGCAATGAATAAAATCTATACATTAGTTTTGATCTCAGATCAATATAAAGGGAAAAAATATACAATATCCTCATTTGGAATTACAACTATTCAACTCAATCCTCAATATGCCAATAACATTCGTCAATAAATAATGAAGTTCTGAAATGATAAGAGTATCTCATCTTTCTTTGGTAGTTTCTGTGTTTCATCCAGATAGAGTAAAGATACATCTGATTATTTTTTTTTTTTTAATTATACAAATATTACACTTCATCCAAAGTGCTGGAGTTATGACTAGGGAGCCATCTGCATTGAGCATTCCATAAACCCTTGTAAATCGTTTGTTTTATAGTCTCACATATACAGTACATACACCATGTTAATTATGTAAGAACATGTAAGTAAATATTTCAGTGTTCACATGGTTACGATCAGTTACCACCATGTTTTCTCTAATTTTTAGTAGCCAGTACACACTAAAATCTAACGCTGTACAAATTATTTTCCAGTGGCGGAAGATTGTGCACACTTTTGAATTTAACAGTGAATATTTTTTCAATAAAGACTCAGTAAGCTATCTGCAGAATTTGAAATCCTTTTGCTCCCTCTACACGTACACAGTGTAGCGGGGGAACAATGGTTGACATGCTACTATGTGTTGTTCAGCAAATACAAGTCCTTCCATTTTTGGTTCCAACATATCCAAGAGGAGTTCCACCTGAGTGAACGATGAGGAATTGGATGTGATTGATGCATACATCAAACATGTCGTGACGTGGGTTCAAGAAATTCCAATAACCAAAATAAAATGTAATATAGGATCATTCAAAAAAAAAAAAAAAAAAAAAAAAAACCCTTTCCTGTAACTGGATTTACTGGCACCCAAAATTAAAAAAAAATATACCCCTTAACCAAAGTATGGCCTTTGAAAAATTACCTTACAAATTGCCTCAAATTTACAATGGATACATTCTTGCTAGCTTCCTGCCTGGGGAAATCTCCACAGAATTAGAGCTGTAAAATTGATGCATAGTAAAGTGGATTTCAGTCTAAATGTTATGTTGTGCCGTTCGTTCTCTTATTCTTTTAACACACAGTCGGATATTTACAGTTAGGGAAAGAATATTCAAGTCATCATAGATGCAATGATTTTCCTTCAAGTCTTATCTTCAACCAAAGAAGAAAATAAATTATTCATGAAATTTCTGTTTCTTATAACAGCCGCAAAACGTCTCGGACAGAATATAAGATGAATTTAATGCAAGCGATCGGTATAATATATGCAATGAAATGAATCCAAAGAATGCAATGACCTTCAAGACAATATCCATTAGTGATACCGCTTTTGATGTACAGAGTACAAAGAGTAAAGTTTGTTTTGTTTTTTTTTAAATCTTCTGACCTAGTGCATGATTTCATCATAAGTGTGTCAAGGGCAAGATAGCCTGATGGAACCCATCCCTTTTGGTTTGGAAACAGTTGTCTATCTCAAAGACTGGTTGCCAACTGTGGCAAGAGAGCCCAGTCTGCCTTGCTATATACCCATAACTAAGGGGGAGAAGAGATGGATACATGTCTTTCCCAAGGACATTAGTACAAAGAGAACACACACTGTATCAAACAGAGATTGAACTCAGCATACAGTTCGGCCACTCTGCATAAAAGGAGAACAGAAAAGATAGAATCTTAACGAGACTGCCATAGGAAAAATAATGCTTTGAGCTACAACAATTCAAGAAACAAAAAGAAAATAGTTAAGGAAAGCAAGAATTATGATCACAATAATATACGCTTTCACTTTGGAGGGGGGCAAGCACCTGAAATGAATAAATAATGAAACTAGCTTTGAGAAGACTTTGGTGGCTGTGAGGCTCTTCATTTAAACTCTATAAGTTAGATAAGACCAGGCTTTCGAGCAATAATTGGCAACCAGTCTAGGAGATGGACAATTGATTCCAAACCAACCTGAAAGAGGATAGGCCTCACAAGGCTAGCCTCGACTCGACCGTTATCAAACTATCTGTAGTGCCCTAAAGACTGAAAAAAATAAGAATAAAAAACAAAAAATTTGATAAATAAAGCTAAGATTACATCCAAATTAGGCATTTATCTCGTCTACTCCTTCCTCTTGAGCATTTTTCGAGCTATATTCACGTAGAGAGGGAAAAAACCTTTTATAAAATTGCTCAAAATACTGGTATCCCTTTTTTAACAGAGAATCATTCCATTACAAACCAAATCTGGAAAAACCCAAAAGGAAATGAAAAAAAAAAAAAAAAAAGACTGATCCATGTTAAGCAAGTAAATTAGCCATTTTCCATCTCAACTTTGACATGGTAAACAACCAAAATGATCGGGACTGAATTTCTAGAGCAGAGTCATTTCATAGTTGCAAGCCAGACACAACAAATGCTGTGTCAAGCTTGACTTATAAAGAGCAAAACAGTAAAAGGTGGTAATTGTTAGTTGTACTTTTATGCACACTCGAGACGATACTTTTCACGAAACAAGTTTTGTTTTCTTTTTGAGAAAACCATGTACCAAGAAAAAAAGAAAAAATTTTAAATCCATACTTTACATCAGCGCAGATAGAACAGCAAACATTTGTAAATTCACACATGAGAAAATCCAGACTATTTGCCAATAGATTTGCAAATGCCAACACCATTTCAAAATCAACACCAATGAGATTTTCAGGTGAAAGCATTATAATGCTCAAGTTACCTGAAGAGCAAATTTTAGAATTTAAAAAAAAAAACAAAACAAAAAAAAAAACAAAGAAATTAACTCCCTTGAATTTTTAACCCACAATGAAGAAATTCTATTTTTAGCGTTGACGCAAAACTGCTGACGTCACCGGATACTATAAAAAGCAGTGCACACACAGATTCCTCTTTTTTTCTTCCCGCACAACGACCACACATCACACCGTTAATGCCTTTATAGTGATTCTTGCTCTAAGAGAAGCAGATAGAGCTAGAAGAAAAAGAACTGCATCATAGAAAATAACAGTTGTCTTCTAATTCAACATATTCATAGATTGTGTTTGAATCTTGGTTTAATTTCCAGAATCTTTCAGTTTTAAAATAGCCCAACATATTGAAGAGTTTTTTTCAGACATTAACAACAAGAAGTTCAAGCATCTGAAAAACTTTCTGAATGTTGATGACCCTTCTCAAAACTATAGACAGTAGCTCAACATAGACGGATATTGTCTTATGTTTTAGAAATGAGACTAGAATAAAAGGAGGTGATGATGGCTAATCGATAAGCATCACAGAGAATGGACAAGGTGAGCTGAGTTTGAATCCCCAACTGAGACTGGCAGTATTGTCCTTGGTAAAGGTGTGAATTCATCAAGCTCTCCCAAGCTCTGGGTAAAATTGTATTGGTGGAGTGACTGATGCTACTTTAGGAGCTTGTAACCTTTGGGTATGTCTTACATATTGCAAACCTTGAAGAGACAGCCTTGTGATACTCGAGAGCCGGGCAGAAACAACTAATGCAGTAGCTAGCAAAAGGGCACTACTTCACAAGAATGAAAACTTTTGGTCAAGAAGAAGACCATATGATTAAAAGGATTCTCTTTGAGAAGAAATAAGCTCTAATCTCAGTTGAAAAGTTCAGCCAAATTAAGGAATGAATGAACTTTCCAAAATAGTGTTAATGTTCTTAGAAACAGTGGACAATTATCCAAATCATTCGAGTTAGAATAAAGACAAAAGAGAACTTTTCAAGTGTTAGAAAAAAAAAAAAGAAACAAACAAAATATTTTCGGAACTTGGAAGAGGTTGCTACGAATGCAATTACAAAAATACAAGTTGACATTGCTTATTTGTTTACTTTTAACCAGGGACAAAAAAAAAAGAAAAAAAAAAACAGCTCTTCTAGCAATTGGCTTACATTGACATTGGTATATAGTAGTATAAAAAAAATCATTTCCACATGTAATGACTTCATTCCCTCTAATACTCCACAGAAAAAGGCAATATTAGAATCAGCAAACTGACTTTGTTGCCAACAAGACAGTTCTTTTGTCTACTAGTTGGACCCATAGAAAAAGATTATCTCATGTCTCTTCTCTTCGTCTCTATCTTATCATTCTCTCTTTTATCGATTCCAATCTTAGTTACCAGTCCAAATCTAAATGTTATATAGACATGGATTAGTTTCATTCGTGAAAATATTCCTACCATCTCAATAAACTACCTAACCTAACTTCCTTTTCTCCCCTCTCTGTTCCTATCCTCATATTAAACTATTCAACTTTCTTTTCTGTCTTCTCTCTCCCTACTCTCTTATTGAACTACCTAACCTTCAAGTTATTACTATAAGCATTATTTTTAATACAGATCACTATAGATCTTTACAAACTGAAAAGTAAATAGATATATTTTCCTAGCCAACAATAATTACTGCAGATGGGATTTGCTAACTCTACTAAAACAAGTCAACCAGAGTTGGGCCTTAAAAGTGGGAGTGAATTTGTCATCAGTTTTTGCGTACATCACCATGGCACTGTTATTCATGCATGACATCACTTCTTTTTCTTCTGGTCAGAGTTATCAAATGTTACACATGGAAATTAAGTCAACACATAATAGTAAGAAAGAAAAAGAAAAAAGATAGAAAGAAGAAAAAAACATCAGCCTAATGGTTAATCCACCAATGACATCGAAAGCAAGGAAGATGAAAACCATGGACCAATATCAACTGCCTTTTATAAATTCTTGTTTTCACGTTGTTTAATGGTTTTATAACTATATTGTTTTGATGACATCTTCAGTAGCAAAGTAGTTTTCATAAAAAAATAAACAGATAAAATATCTATACTTGTTATCATATAAAAATAATATTTTTCATAACAGAAATTCAATGTTTACAAAAAAAAAAAAGAAAAAAAAATATCAAGAACTCAGAAACACAAGTTGACACGACAAGATATCATGGAATCAGTCTTTTTTCTTCATTATCTATCTCTCTTATTCACATCTCAAATTCAGATCTGATGATTTCAAATGTTGTAATATCAATCTTTAAGCACTGCTAGTATAGTTAATTTACTTTCTTTTTAAAAAAACAATCCAGGTAAATGTGTTAATACAGACAATTTAAAAGATTATTGATACATGATTATAATTTGGAATCCACTATTAGAGAGATTTACATTCTTGACTTTTTGAAATATAGTGAAAAGGGTACATGGTCAAAAAAGGGTGAGAACCACTGGTCTAACAAAAAAGCAATAAATTACTAATGCCAAAGATAATTACTTATTCTTAATGAGACGCATAAAAAATATTCCCATAATTTTTGGACACAACTTGACATTCAAAACAGGTGTGAGTGATGTAACAGTTGACAGTGACTGGAATCTGCATCTATTTAGCACTAATTCCATTGGGAATTGTGTGCATTCATCTCTTCTCCCCTTAGCTATAAATAGCAGGGTAGACTAGGCTCTCTAGCCTTGGGAGGCAACTAGTCTAGGATAAGTACAGTTCTGAATTCAAAAGCAACGCACCAGAAAATAGTGGTAAGAGGTGTGTTCAATTAGTCACTACCATCCCAGAACCAGCATGACTATACGATCGTCATAGGAAGAATCAGGAAAGGCTTTGTTTAGCAATGGAGCCAAAATGGTTGATGAGTATATATATAAATAAATATATATATATATATATATATATATATATATACATACACGGAGAATTTATCTTTACAAAAAAAAGTACCGCTCATAAGTATTTGAACAAGCATGAAATCTGTTTTCATTGCCTGAGACTGGCAAAGGTCATTAAGGATTTTGAGCAGTAGGCAACTCTCCCATATAGCAATATAAGCTTGCTTTTTCAATCTCCCTGATCAGTTCTGAACAATATTTTATAAGGACAGAAAAAAATTCAAAATTCTTTCTTTATTTAACTATTTATTTCATCTAGAAAATTTTTTTTTCCAGAAATTTGGTATTCAGGATCACAAAACTAAATGCATGCCTTATGTTGACTGCAATAAAATTTGGTTTTGGCACATTGTTCCTAGGCTAAACTCTCAAAAGAGATTAAAAGCAAAATGTCTGTTTATTCAAATACTTATGACAAATTATATATATATATATATATATAATTTGAGAGAAATAAACAGTTCTGAGTAAGCAAATATAAAGCAATAAAATGTTTATTCCCAACCATATTGAAATCAAAGATGGAATCACTGACTACAATTCCCTCAAGCGATTAACAAGGGGCCACAGAGAAGCAGAAAAACTCTAAGAGTGCCAATTTTGCCGATTCCAGATAAGGAGGTTATCTCTCTCTTGCCTCAAGCCAAATGCTCTTGTTCCCAAGCCCCAGGCTTACAAAATAAAAAAGAAAGCCTTCACATGAATACAGGCCAGCCACAAAATAATTAACTAGCCTCCTGATATCAGCTTATCTAGCTCTTGTTACATACAACTTGGGCCAACATTCTTAGACAAACCAATCAGTGATTGGGTCAGAGTGGGTGGGTTGCTGATACTAAAGCAATCCTCATACTATTCTGCAATTGTATCTTGCACATAGATTACAAGCACTTTAAAGAAAAAAAAAAAAAAAGTCAAAATTATAATATAAATGTTTTAAAAATAAGTGCTTCAAGCATCTCTTGACTCAATAACCCCAGCAGGTGTCAAAAACCAAGAGATAATTACTGCAGCAATGACTGAAATTTCAGCCATTTGCATTCAATAGATTAAAAACCAACTATTAATGTTATGTGAAATAATTTAAAATTCAAACACAGATCTGATGATAGTTCCATTTCTTCCAACTGTGGACATGAAAACAAAAAAAATCCAGAACCCCTAAAATTAAAAGAGGGTTCATTCTACAACTCTTATTTTAGTGTGTTAGCCAAAATTCTGACTAACCTTTTCATGGATAATTCCCAAAAGAAATCTAATTCCAATATCCCAATTAAGCAGAGCATGTTTAGGCCATTTTTGGTTTTTATAAATATACAAAACAGATATAAAAATAAACACCTCAGAAAAATTCCCGAAACGATAAAAATGTAGAGAAATCAAACTCTTGGCTTAGACCCTATATTCCTACGAAATTTTGGCTAAGCATGTTGATTAAGAAGTGCAGGAAGCTTCATGCTGTTGCTAACCTATCTTTTTCTATCTCTCCCCACCCTCTTTGTACTGTAATTCCATCATCAGAAACTTTCCCCCAACCCCCACAGTTTTCAATTTAAAAAAAACTTTCATTTTCAAAGAGTGACAGATGGAAGGACAAGTCAATTATAATAATGTAGATTATCGGAATCTTGAATTTCTGAAAATTAGTGACTATTGGCTTCACAAGAGAATTCTGTTGCCATTGTAATACGATATATGCTTACTTTGAGTGACACCAAAAATTTACCCTTTCCATATAATAACAAAGGTATTTTTCCTTTCTACGTTGGATTAAAAAATGTGTGCATTTAACATGAACAGTAATGAAAACCCGTGCAGCACCCAGAGGAGTTTATTTGGGGGGTAGAATGAGGGTGGAAGCAAAATTAGTTTAGCTTGCTTTTTCAACTCCGACATTTTCTATAGGACTTGCTTCTTACTGTTTTAAACAAACTGACATTTTCTAGAAGCCTTAATAGAAGCCATTAAAAAAATAATTAATATAAAAAGAAGAGAAAGTTTATAAACATGTAAGGTCCTTGCAAATTTATCAACATATGCCCTTTCAATGTTACATAGCCGTAATAATTTGTATATTGAACACCAGATAAGCATGACTGACTCACTAGACTTCAGTGAGAAAACAGACACAAAACCTCAAAACAAGACGGGTTTCAAGGCCCATTAAAACATCAACATTAGCATAAAATTCTTCAGTTTCTTAGTTATTATTGCTGGCAGTGTATGTATTATCACAGGTCACACCCACAAAGCTAGCGGGCTGATCTCACGTCTTAAAAAAATGTTTTGTTTTTTTTTTTAAATCCACTCCCAAATAGGTTTTACGTACATAAGTTTATGCTAAATTAGTCCCTTAGTTTGCTTTTGACAGTTTTCACTCAAGTTTATTGAAAATTCAGACTTTCTTTAGTGGTCTCAGCCCGACAAAAGGCAAGAGAAGTAGCTTATTTATTGATAAGCCCCAACATAATATGCTGCCAAAAGACACTGGTCACTTGACTGTTTCTATCTTGTGACTGACCTGTTTTTCTTCTCTTCAATCAGCAAACAATGAGTTTTGGATTTTTTTTTTCCACACATTTCAAGTAATTGTTCTCTCTATCCAATATTCATTATTCAATTGCTTCACAAATTTTTTGTTGATTTTTACATTTTTTTTCCAGACCCATATCTTTGATGATGAATGTGCACAGATAAAGTCTTCAATGGGGAACAGTCATGTGATCAACGTCTTTTGGCAGCATGCTGTGTTGCAGTGATCAATCAAAGAATTAGAAAAAAAGGTGATCAATGAATAAGTTACTTCTCTAGCCTTTTGTTAGGCAGTGATCACTAAAAGAAAATCTGAATTTGAAAAGAAAAATATAGCGTGAATGAAGCCGAATACTAACTATGGGACCAACTTAGCATAAATTTTCATTGTAAATTGAATCCCCTTGCTAAAAAAAAAAATATTTAGAGAGGAAAAGAAATTTCCACAAAAAAAAAAAAAAAAGTTTCCAAACAAAGAATAAATATTTAAGTTACAAGCACTCCAACTCCATTGGTACAGCCTGTATGTGTGACACATACACTGTCAGAACAACTTAAAAACCAAAGAAACTTTTTTTTTTTTTTCTTAAGAAACAGACAATACATGTGAAGCAATTGAAATGTAATAAATATCTGGATATTGGATTCAATTATGCCAATATGATTACTTTCCCATTTCTCCAAAATAGGTGGTTACTTCTGGGGACACCCTGTATTTTCTTCTACAGAAGTTATATCAGATGAAAGAAAGCAGAAATTGATGTAAACTTGTAAGTAAAATAATGAAGTAAGAAACACTAAACATATGGAAACACAGCAAAATGCCAGGCTTCATATCTGTATCATTAACCCTTCAAACATAGGTGGCAGCATCTTGAAAGTACATGAGCTCAAACGGACACTGACATGTGTATTTCGTTTATGAACATAAATACGTTCAAACACTCCAAGAAAAATGACCCACTGACCCTAATCTGATCTGGGGACACAGATCAGACACAGTACACATTATATGTGATCCTTGTCTGCACATGTAAGCCTTCATGCCCCCAGAATCATGACTCTCTGTCGGTAATCAAGCACAGCGAATGCTACATAACTATGGCACATCAGTGTGGGGGAGTTGTACATGAGACTGGTTCAGTGTTCAAAGGGTTGATAGTGAACTTAGAACCTTCTTTCATTTTCACCTGTAACCTTTATACAAACATATATGAACTGAATCTTGGTGAATCTTGGTGCATCTTAGTTAAGGCTCAACCAAGTTCAAGTAAACAAGTATGTTCATTCATCATCTCTTGTATACTTCAGGAAATACTGGCATTGCAACAAAGGTGATGTCTTGGAAGTCCATGAAAATACAAATACAGGTAAACTACCAATTTTCCGGCACCGTTCATACAAGAAGTATGCAGGATCATTCATTTTCTCCAACCACCATAATAATAATGATTATAATGATAATAATAATATTAATAATAAAATACACCTCTACGTCACCAATTATACACATTCCATATTCTAAAAACATTAGGACTGATAGAAATTTTAATCGAGCAAATATTAAAAATGAATTAAATGGTTGAATGATACAGTTTATTGAATGAAACAGATATAGGTAATTTATTCTAACAAATACCATACTGTACCAACAAAAAATTTTCAAAGTATATATTACCATTCCAACAAGACCAATCACAAGATTTTTTCTTGGACAATACAATTAATCAGAAATATCTGGAAGAAAAGGACTGTGAGGATTACCAGTTGCTTCACAATTGATAGCTGCATCATAGACTTGGTGTTTAAGGGATAATATTCAGGTCACTTGAAGGTCTTATAGATGCTGGACAGTTTTGTAATTTACAGTTTTCATTTATCTTATTAAACATATCATAGAAATTCAACTTTGGATTAAAAAAAGCACTGGGAAATTGGTAGTGCACCTGTAGTTACAATATATTCTTTGATATAAGACAAGGTCTTTTACTGAAATAGTAAATTTTTTTTAAAAATGGCCCAAAATCAGTGTCAGTCAGAAATGGCCAATACTTTCGCTCGCTAGAATACAGCATCAATAGGCACAAAACATTAGTGAGTGATAATGTTACTTGTTTTAACTCAATTTATTACCATTGTTCAGTATGAAATACTATAGTATGAATTGTGCATTATCTAATATCCATCTTAAACATTTTTTCAGGTTCTCTGAGAAAAATTTCATAAAAGTTTGTTTTTTTTTAAATAAAAAAATAATGATCAATAAGTTGAAGATGGGAGAAATTCATGTTTTGGTGACAAATGACCAAGTGCCATATATGGTATAGCCATACGAAGGGGATTTTCTCATGACGACATTATGGCAAAATAATGGACATTGCTTATATTCAAGTAATCAATTTTCTGAAATTTTCTAAATTCCTAACTCGTCTTATACCCACTGTCGATTTATATTCAAGAAAAATACTGTATAATCTGGTATGGGTTATCCAATTACCCAGCACAAAATAGAATGACTAGGCAGAAAATACACATAATATCTACTAGAAGATTTGGCTGCCGTAGGAATAAAACATAATAAAGACCATAGAAAATACAAGAGATACAAGCAAACTTTCGACAAGGTTACACTTGGGATTAAACCGATCAGAAAATGGCATGGTAAGTCGGATACAGGTTCAAAAGCTTAGCTTCTAACATGTATGGAAAAACATAAGAAAGTATAGGAGGAATTATTCAAACACAAGTGTACCTGTGTCAAAATTGATGGCATATATGGAATCAATATTTTTCTAAGTGCTTAATACTATTAAGTTTCACGCAAGTCTTTGAATATTGACTACTGAAATGTTCTAGTCTAATTCACCTTATTTTTATAGTTGGTGTAAAAATCCGTTTGTTATTTAATTGATTGATGGCACAAAAGGCAAAAAACAAACAGGAACATCTCAAATTGTATGGTTTTAATGTACTGCAACAATGATTTGAGTCGACACTTTTTGAACTGTAATAATTTTTTTTTTAGATGCATGCGATGCATCTCTGACACTCTTTGATCAATCTTCATGTTATGTATCAATTTTCTAAGCCAAATCATTGGTATAAAACATGGTCCTCACCTCTAAGCGAACCATCTTCTTGCTACTACAAGCACAGATGGTGGACGCATTGTTGAACTTATGGTTCCTTTTTTTTTCTTTTCTTTTTTTTTTTTCTTTTCTCCCCTCTCTTCTAAAGATCCCTTCAGGGGCGTGGAGTTGAAGCCAGAGTCAGAAGTAATCATTGGGTCATTGGAATCGGTAAAAATATGCCAACTCCAACTTCCGCCAAATGTAAATATTAATATAATGCTTTAAAACTTTCAATTTCACGGATACCACTTTGGACTAACCTATTTTTTTTTCTTTTCAGAATATACTTCAATTCACATTGGAGGCTGATTTTGAGTTCTTCACAAAATTTCAAAACATTACATATTTATGGACTTTACGTCCCTTTTACAAATTCACAATGACAAGAAAGTTTTAACAAAGTCGGCAGTTTTTTGAACATTTTATAATCACAGCAGATGTTATTTGAGTCAATGTATTGTAGATGGTGGTGGTGGTGAAGTAGCATGTAATGCAAAAATCAGTACTAGTTCCCCCCGACTTGAAAAAAAAAATAAAAATGCACCTACAAGAGAATCAAATTTAAAAAGCAATGTTTTCATCCTTAAGTGTTAGAAGTGGTACTTGAGATAGCAGTACAAAAATTCCATCTACTTCAGAGCTATAAAAAAAGATCAGAAATTTACAGGGGGATAAACGCAATAATCAAAATTCTTTACTACTGACAAGGTTACCATAACAATGACATCAGATAAGTTCAAAAATCACATCACAAATAGTAATGAAAAATAGTGTACCTGCATTTTTTTTTTTCTTTATCACAGCCATCTTTTTGGGCTTAAATGGAGAAATGGCTAGATGACTTGGAATTTCTCAAGAAAGAGAAAGTACAAGGAGACCAGTAATTGAAGAAGCCAAATATGAGAAAGATGAACTTCAAAAAAATCAGAAGGGACACTTTGTCTTCATTAAAATCAATGCATGCATCACTGAGTCAACTATGTTGGCATTAATGCTCGATCTGTTGATGACAACAAGAGAATGACAAGTCTGGTTAGTCACTTGATCAAAACCATCACATGACCAACACCTTTTGGCAGCATGCTGTGTTGTGGAAGATCAATTAAAGAATCAATAAGTTACTTCTCTAACCTTTTGTTTGGTAGCAATCACTAAACAAGTTTGAATCTTCAATAAACAAGAATGGACACTGACACAAACTAAGAGACCAATATAACAAACATTATTGTAGGTTGAACCCCCTACTGAAACTATTTTTGAGGGGGAATTATTAAACAACAAAAAAGTTTGGTTTTTTTTTCGAGATAATATCAGACCTCTAGCTCCATTATTGCAACCGGAATATTGTGATCAATGAATAAGTTACTTCTCTCACCTTTAGTTGAGCAGTGATCACTAAAAACGTCTGAAATTTTCAAGAAAAAAACAAAAACAAAAAAAAACTAAGGGTCCAATCTAACAAACTTACATTGTGAATAGAACCCCCCCAAACAAAGTTTTTTCATAGACATGATAACGAGAAATGTTTAAATTTTCAGTTCTCTTGCTCCACAGGTGAAGAAACCTATGTTGACATTTTTTAATAACTCTGACATTGAGAATAAAGGACATCCAGGAACATCACACCAGCAAATATCTTCAGAAGTTAGTCAAAGAAGTTTCAGAAGATTATGAAATTTCAAAGAGCAGATACTCAGTATCACAAGAGATAATGCTTTGTATATCTTGAATACATTTGAGAAAATAAACAAAGCTCAAGAGGAAAATGCGCAAATATTGGAAGATCAAGTTAACATTCCTACAAGTGATCGAAAAACTAAAGAAACAAGGAAGAGTAGTAAAAAAAAGTTTTTAGTTCATTGCTCAGGAAGCATCTGAGCTATTTTTCATTCAATACCTGCTGTGTATACATTGTAACGAGCAATATGAGAAGGATTGAAGAATCATCATGCAAGTGCTCTCATTGGAAAGTTGAGGCAAGTAGCTGTTGCAGCCAGAACCTTTAAAATGGATGCTATTCGGCAAAAAAGAGCCATTTTGGATCAAACAACTTGCTGAGGAAGTACTTATTTGATGGTCAAGCGTTTACTTGGACGAAAAATCTCTTGAGGATCTGGATAATTAAACCAAAATATAGGGGGGCGCAGGAGACACAATCAGAAAGTTTGCCATCTCACCCATTCACTGTTAATAAGACATTGCAATCTGAGGATCTAACACCTGGTAGATCTTGCTAGGCTCGATAAGGTAATGGTTAACATGTCTGACATGCATACTTAAGATTCTAGATTCGATTACTGGTATGAGCAAAGACTGTGGAAAACTCTTTATTGATATGAATTTCCCTGTGCACTCAGATGCTAATTGAGTACACTCTAAGCTGTGAGATTGGGGCATTTGTATCCCTTCAGTGCCAAGGGGGTGGTCATAAATACCAGTAGGAGTAAAGTCCTAGTCTTGACCAGACTTGAAACTTGTTAGAATCACTAAGCTGACATGTTCAACAGAAACCAGGACTTCATCATTGGCCTTTCATACTCCATTGGGTGTGTCTCTTAAGAAATAAATGCATTTAAAGATTATTGGAGTGGAAAAGCTTGATATATCACCTAAACAAAAATTGAGTGAGAGCCAACTATAACACATGGCCACAGAACATTGGACAAAGGCTTCTGGAGCTATGCTCTTACTATGACCACTATATAACCAACAACACTACTATTGGAAGCAAAGTGCAACTTCAGACCAATCCACCACTCTAAGCAGAAAGGACCAGACCTTGACTTGTGCAAGCCTTTTGCTATCGAAGAGACCCTTCAGCATAGCTCAACAAGCAATGTGGGATAGATGCATCCATAACCGCAACACAATCTACAAATCCACCAGGGACACCTTCAGCAAGAAGGAGAGGAAGAACTCAGACTGGTTTGAGAGAGGAATCGGTGAACTTGAACCAGAAATCACAGCCAAGATAGCAGCCCTGTTCAACTACAGGAGGAAGACGTCAGAGCTGTAGCTGCACACTGGAAGGTTAGAAACGATGCCCAACAGATAGCTCACAAATATGCAAACAGCTAAAAGCCAAAACTTTATCAGAGCATGCAACCCTCCATCAACTATGGCAATATCGGAAGCATTTATGCCAAAATAACCATCAAGATGATGCCCCTAAAGTCCACCTCAAGAGTAGTCAAAAGGTAAGATGGGAGAGCATTTTCAGACGACATTGAACATTATCATCAATACAGCAGTTGAGAACACTAACTTCCAGCCTGTCATGGAAGAGCTTGATGCCCCATTCTATAGAGGAAGAACCATTGACTCCCTAGCCAGTAGCAAGGCCCCATGAACGATGGCACTCTGCAGGAGATCATCAGGGCTGACAAGAGGAGTGCTCTCCTCAGTCACTTACATGAGCTTCTGCTGCAGTGCAGGAAAGAAGGGACAGTAACCCAGAATATGTGTGATACTAACACAAAACAATAAAAGGTGACAGCAAAAACTACCATGGACAACCTTTGGGCTCACGATCACTCTTAAGAGGACCTACATCATGGTTCTAGGTATCAGCAACAACCGCAACATCTCCATCAGTATCCAGACTTTTGAGGTGGTGGAGGACTTCACTAACCTTGGTTCCACAATATTCAGCAGCCTCTTGCTGAATTCATGGATAGGAAAGGCAGCAATAGCAATGGCCCGCTATCAAACAAGGTCTGACCATACTAAGACAAGAGTTTACTCAGCAAGTGTGTTTAGTATACTTCTTTACTTCTTTTATAGACCCTTTACTCACTCCAATAACTCAGACTCAATGCTTTCTACTATCGTATCCCAAATAAGAACATTCTGGCAGGAGAAGGATTACTAAGCTTGTATGCTTTGCTCAGCCAAAAAATTCACAATGGCTCCATCATGTCAGCCACATACATACATGAATACCCAAAGACATATTGTACGGATATACTGAGCTTGTCATTGGTTCCAGACCGGCAGGAAGGCCCGTTCTTGTGGCAGCAGTCCGTAGCTAATGGAGATCTGCCATTCAGGCAGGTATTCAAATGAGCGAGAAGAGGAGAGAGGATCGATGCGAAGGTGTTGAAAGAGCACAGACTACTGAGGGCAGTGACATTATCTACAGAGTTTGGCACAAACTATGCCTGCAAAAGCAACAGGGTTTGCCAGTAATATAGCCACAGTAGGTCAACCATATGCTAATCCCTGGCACACACTCCATTGTCTTCTAAGACAGAAGGAGGCGAACATAATATCTTCAATGAAAAAAATGAGGGGGTTCTCTAGCTGGAAAATCAAATCCTTTTTGCTGCTATTTACATTCATCCAAAGAAGAGAATTTTGCTGATCTATGACCAAATTGCTGAAGGAAAAGAGGCATTCCATGATGTAGCAATTCCCATGAGATATTTACAGGAACTCATGAACCACAGGATGAATAAGCTAGGAGCATTGATAACTTGGATTCATCCTTTTCAAATTTGAAACATACTTGGACGAAATTGAACATTCAAAAGTGAAGCCCTTTAGAAGGTGGAAAAATAATCAGATGTCCAGATGGAGAAAAATTTCAGCAAAATTCTTTTTAAAAGGACTAAAAGAAAAAGAGTAGTATGAACACTCATCCAAACAGATTTCACTATACAACATTTTTTTACTTTTTTTTCTGTTCCTGGATAATAAGTGTAATTTTCCAATTGATTATGGTTAAAAAGTATAGAAAATGGCTATTATTCCCTTCAAATTTTTCTTCTGTGACTAAAACATTGATATTTTGTGAATTACCCATTTTGCCTCAGATAGATCAGGGAATGTCCTTGAAAGCTGCAAAATCTAGAGTGGTTACAAATTGTGTCATAAGGTCTAATTCTATCTGAGTGGCAGGATTGACCAGTAGATCCCACATGACGTTAATCCCAAATAGAATTTGGGCAGTTATGGCCAATCCTACCTTTGGTAAAGTGCCAAGGTGTTTCAATTGTCTCAAAAACAAAGTTAGCAGGGAAACTTGAACACCCATCAGGAATGCCAAAATTCTGAAGTTTCTGATGACATTCTTCCACTGTATTGCAGCTCAAATGAAGTAACCAGAATTTGTCTATGCATACCGAAATATGTCTTGTAGGCCTCGCACATCTTAGCAGAGGACTGCGAGGCTAAGTTCAAAGCCGATGTCTTTATCACAGTTAAAGACCCAGGAGACCAAAAGGTTCCTAACCTCTGATTTAAGGTAATGTTTTTATGCATGCCTGAAAATCAAGAAGAAAAGTTTTGTCTACTGACTCCAATGCACTGTTTTAAAACCAAACTCGAGGTGGAACAAATCACTTTTGATACTCCTTTAAAAAGTAAGTTCTGACTTTTAAAATGATTGAAAGCATTTGCTAAATTGAGATCTGCTAAAATGTTTTTTTATAAGGCTATAAAGTTTCTTGCAAGCAGAGATAAGAGCTACTCATTGCCAAAAAAATATTCAACAAACAATATTTTAGAAAAAAAAATAAACAAAAAAAAACATCAACAATCTTAATGTTAATTTTTATGCCATGTGAACAAGTACAAAGGTTAATTTTTTTGTTGTAGTTTCTCCTCGCATTCCCACATAAAGGAGAGAAAAAAAAATATATTTTGTATATTTATACAAGCTTTGCTTTCACGATGAGTACCAACATTAGTAATTAGACATGCCAAGAATTCCCGACACTTATTCGAAAGATATCTTTAATACTTTCTACCTTTCCACTTGACAGCTTTGTTCAGCTCCAGTGAGTGTTCCTCTTTCTCTCTCTAAATACATTACATTACATTCCAATTAGTTGAGTGGCAGAAATTAATTGTACAGATAATAAATTACAATAAACTAGAAAGCACTCAGAGAGCGCATACCTAAACCAACACCATTGTCACTGAAAAATGAATGAAAATCAGTTCATATATATAACAATGATGCAAGGGAAGTAACTGAAAGAAAAAAAATCTAGGATAAGCCCCAAAATTCAATCAATTATTCCTTGGCCTACCTTTCCCAAAAATATCATTGAAATTTATTGAGAACTTTCAGAGGTATCGTGTGGACAAACAGATGGACACGAGTGAATGCATTTACATTTTCCAACTTTATTAGCAGAGGTAAATAAGTGCCAACGCTGGACGAAGAAAGCTGCAATTCAGTCTCATATATACCATATTTCCCTGGCATTCGATGCTATTTTTACCCGATAAAACAAATCTCGAATTTTTCTCATAATCTCACAGGCCTAAGGGTGTTTTATTCATAGGCCTTTTCCAACCCTAGAGCAGATGTGTTCAATCGGTTTTCACAAAACTCTAGGATTCCACAAAAAGGACATTTTTACAATAATAATTCATTACATAAACAATTCCTTCACAGTTTATGTAGGTAAATATTTCTTTAACACAAACAGTACTTCCTATATAAAGAAAAAATTAACAGCATTTTGCCATTTTGATTTAAAACATCTTTGTCATTTACAAAACACAAACACTGTTCAGAAAGGAGTCATTCATATGACTATTTTTCCAGAGTAAGCTTCAATGTAACTTTCCCATTCAAGTGTTCATTTTCTATTTGGGTTTATACACAATTGGATAATTCCATAAACAAAGTCATAAGGAAAAGTTATTTTCGGAAATTTAATTATTGCAAAAGAGTTCCCCAAGCAGTTAAAGTTTGAAGACCACTGTCCAGGAAAAAGATAATCTACACTATAAAGTAATCAGAACTGCTGTATATGACCTTGGAATGAAAAGCATAAATCATATATCCTTAGTGAAAAAAAAAAAAAAAAAGTAAATAAACAAAAGTATAATAAATCAAAATAAGAGTATACAGGTATACCTTGATTAATGCAATTAATTTGTTCTAAAATTTTCTGTACTAGTCAAAGTCTAATCATAATTTAATATTTTCAGCTTATAGTTAAATCAAAATCACACTACTGAAGGTATTGATGTATACGTAATCACAAAAATTCATT
This sequence comes from Thysanoteuthis rhombus, assembly GCA_963457665.1. Taxonomy (NCBI): domain Eukaryota; kingdom Metazoa; phylum Mollusca; class Cephalopoda; order Oegopsida; family Thysanoteuthidae; genus Thysanoteuthis; species Thysanoteuthis major. The sequence continues at coordinate 29,794,579 of OY735218.1, forward strand.
CCAGTATCCATATACTACAGCAGACAAACCAGTCATATATCAATATTACCAGTGTTTTCACCCTCCCCAAATGACCTTGATTTCAAGGGAATATCATTAAGCAAAAAAAGAAAAGAAGCAGAACTCTGATATGTTAAAAGGGTGTACCGGTGAAGCTCATTACTTTCAGTTTTGGGGTTTTTTTTCTGTTCTAAATTTTGTGCGTCAGAATTGAGATATGCCCTTGAGGGTTACCTGGCCTCAAAAACTCAGCTACAGAGACCAAATGATGCACAGATTTGGGGAAGTAAGGTCATGTCAAAAACTTCTCTCAAACCAAGAACTTTTCAGCACCCATCCACCACATATGCATTAAAGAAAAATTTTTCTAAAAATAACTCCCCCAAAAAGCTCAGCACCAATACCAAATTATATAAGAATACATTGTGAAAAAATAAGTGTTGGTTAACTACCCATGTGGTCAAATGGGGACATGAAGAAAGGCAATTTTGAATACTTTAGAAAATTGAGCACATTTCGAACATTCATTCTAACATTCCTAGAACAGTAATAAATATGGTTACTGAATACACGACCTAATACACATGGGTGTTAGCAGAAAAAATTGCCAACTCAAAAAATATTTTCAAGCTAGTTTGACTGCTAAAAAGCGCTAAATAATTTTTTTAAATAGCCCCAAAACTAAAGAAAAAAGTCCATAGAGATATCAAAAATGGTTGGAAAAAAAAAAAAAAATGACCAAAAAGTTAAAGCACTTCCATGTTAATTTAGCTAGCAATTTTCATTCTGCCAAATTTGTATTAGTCAGAGATCTAACATCTATGATTATGTTATATACGACAGAAAAAAAAACTAGGAGTACTTTATCTTGTACACTGTTTGAGTGAGAAGCGGGGGGTCATTTTTTTTACATTTTGGACTCTCGGACATTCTTAGATTTTGAAAGAAGAAAAGTACACAAGATATATCTGATTTGATTAGCCCTGGTCACAAAGTTTCAAAGGAGCTGTGAATGTCAGAGGCAGGATGGAAATGGCTCGTTTGGCAAAATGCATAAAATTTCAAAGATTTTCGATATCAAAACTAGTAGAAATTCGGACCCAATATTTTGGATTTCTCCAAAAGTTTGGTGAAGGTGCCCCTGTGATTTTTTTCAGGGAAATCCAAAAGGTAACCAAGGGAGCCCTTGGTGATTTGATATGGAATGACTTATATACAAAACAATTGTAATCATCTTCAGTTGGAATAGAAGTACGAGTAAAGTCCAACCCTGCAGCAGCCAGGCCAGTTTTTCTATGAATTCTTTGTTAGATTTATTTTGCTTAAATAATCAGGCAATTTCAGCTTGAACACACTGGTATTTTTAAGCCCTTCTTAAAAACCAGTGAAAGAGGAAATATACCACTCAGCCAACCTAAAATGAAACCCTTCAATAGTCACATTCAATATTATTTTAGATAAATTTTTTTGAGTAACTCACAAAGCAAATACATTGCTTGTTAATTCAGAAGCATAAACAGGAAATTAATGCATCCAAAACTAAATTACAAAAATAAAATCTGCTTTAACGAGTCAATAAATTTAAAGAAAAAAAAGAGAAAGAAAGTGTTTGAGAACTGCACCAAAAGATTAATGAAAACATTTAAAAAAAATAGAAAGCACTCAAAGACAGCATACCTCTGCTAATGACATACACTAACTAAAACTGAATGAAAATCAGTTCATATATAGCTACAATGTAAGTTCAGATTTTCCATGTTTCAGAGTATTGTCTTTAACACATGAAAATCAATCAAAAAAAATAAAATGAAATAAATATTGGGATCCATCCCAAAATTTGATTCTTCCTTAGCCTACCACCATCTTATCCAACAAATATCACTGAAATCCATAGAGAACTTCCAGAGATACTGTGTGGACAGGCAAACATGAGTGAATGCATAATATACCCCTTTTAACTTAATCAGCAAAGGTAAAAAAAAAAAAACAAGAACCATAAGTTCAACAATTCATTCAACTATATGTGGTAGTATAAAAGGAAGAAGAGGATGGTTCAGCCAAGGGTTTGGACCAAGTTTCATATCAATTCACATATTAGGGATTGATCAACCAAAAAGGGGTCCTTAGGGAGAAGTGGATGTATTTGAAAAAAGAGTCATATGACTAATCTTCCTCAAAGTAATGAATACAAATACATCCTCTCAGAATAAATAGCAACAAGATTGAACTCATGGAACCAAGAAGATTGGCTGTATTGTGAATCAAAAGAAATTAAATCTTTTCCTTTTTAAATTGAAAACGGATGTAACCAAGCCAAATCTTTATAAACAAATATTTGAACTCAAGAGTCAAGATTGTTGACGTTTTTTTGAATCAAAATACATCTAATAAAGAGAAATTAGTTTGTTTTTTTTACCAAACAATCAATCAACTTGTGAAGCTTTGATAGGTCTAGCAAGTCTGAAGTAAATATAGAGCATCACTCAATGAACTCATAGATGTTGGATTGAGAGCATGGTATTGAAATGCTCACATACCATGTCTTGTCAGAGAGGCAACCCACCCAGCCATTGACAGCTATTTCCACCTTTCCCATGACACGGTACAAGTAGGAAATTAGATAAATTTTCTTACAGACATAAGGCAAGGATCAATATTTATATTTTTCACATAAATATTTTCTTTATACTATATTAAAAAAATAAAATAAAATAAAATAAAGAGCACATAAGTCTGTCGTTGCGATTGTCACTAAAAACTGAAATGAAAACGTATAGTTTCAAAGCAGGGAAAGAAATCATAAAAAAATTCCTAGATCTGTCCCACAATCTAGTCAGTTCTGCCTTATTTATGGCCCACCCTTCAAAATTATGTCATTTAAATTCAAGAACTTTTAGAGATATTGTATGGAAAAAAACATGAGCAAATACATAAATGTAAAAAAAAAAAAATTATAAAATAACTCCATTAAAAAAAAAATTCCAGGTTCCACTCTGAAATTTAACCAATTCTCCCTTAGCCCACAATTGCTCACAAGAAGTTTGGTACAAACAGTTATTAATTAATTAATGATGTGATCTAACACTGATAAGTTAACCATTGTTACGATAACCATCTTCCACAAAATTACAATGAAATTCATAGGAAACTTTCAGAGATATTGTGTAGACAGACGGACTGAAAGATGAGCAGAAAGAAACTAGGTAATATATATACTTCTCCAACTTCATAGTTAAGAGGTAATTGCTCCTTACTTAGCCCATAGATCACCCTTCTAATAAATTTCATTGAAATTCATCAAGAACTTTTCGAAATATTGTATGAATAGACAGACAAAAAGAAACAAGTGAATATACCTCTTCCAACTTTATTAGCTAAAGTAAATAAACAAGCAATAAAGCAAAGGCAAAAAAAAAAAAGACATTTTCAGAAAATATAAAATTCCTTTTAGTAAAAATTAATTAAGAAAAAAAAAAAAAAATGCTGATAGCAGGATTAAATTCAAATTTAACATTAGTCATTTACAAAACTGATAATAGGACTTAATCCAGTTTCAAAATCACACTTCATTTTTCCTTTGTTCGAATTGAGACAATTCAGAATCAACAATAAGCAAGAAATGTGATTAGTGACTACTCAAATTTTAGTATCTCTAATATGTAAATTGTAATGACATCAAATTGAAAGTTAAGTACGCTTCTCTTTTATCTTTTGTTCTAACAATAATGATGAAAACAACATTAATAATATTAAAAACAATAATAAAAACTTTGAAAATTTCTGACGTTCCAATTGATAATTAAAGGATTAAGGTGGCTCTCAACCACTGTTACTCTACTATGCACCCTTTTCACCATATTTCAGAATATTACCCCAAAGCCTTCAGAGATTATCACACTTTCCTCCATACAACCTGGGAATAAATTCGCCCCCTGGTTGAGAACCTCGGGATTAAGCGAATTTATATAGAAATTACATCAAACTAACAATGACAAAAGTTTGAAAATAACATCTCCTTTCTTTCTAAGTCAAAGCTTTCTGACCCTCAATCACCGCAACACAACAATAATTATAAATGGAAAAAATCCGAATAGAATGAAACTGGTCAATTTCTTCAACAGCGTTGGGAGTTGTGCTTTATGGTCAAGTGACCAATTCTAATTCCCCAGATGCTAGAAAGTATAGTTGCTCCTTGCATAATGCTATTCGAATGAAGAAACCCAGGTGCTATTATGAAAAAATAAGCAGCTTTACAGTAGTGTTGGTACTTTTAATCGGTTCAAAAATTAGTTCCTATTATTTAATTACGGTTTAAGCAAAAAAAAACAAAAATTAGAACAGACTCAAAATAGCAACAAAAAGATCGTCACAGCTGCTAAAAGATATTTATAAGTGACTAAATAAGCTTTCCTGAACAAATTTGTAATATCCTTCTTTCTATTCAAGCCTGTCAGTTAATAATGATGACAGAATTAGTGTAGTACTTGATAAGTGCACTGTGCAAGTGGCAGGAGTAGGAAGTAAAAGCTACAGTTATCATAAGGGTACAAGAACAGGCTCAGATGATGGCTGCTACTGTTACTGTGACAGGCGTGATAGGAGAGGAATGGGGAGTAAAACAAAAGTAGTTTAATAAGATAGGAAAGGAGATGCAAGAGAAGAAAGGCTGTTTACTGAAGGGATAGGGAGATTTTCACATGTAACTAATCCTTATTTGCACAACTATTAGATAAAATCATGGAAGCAATAAAGATTAGAAGGGATACGGGAGAGAATGAGAATATAAAAAGTACAGTGCAAGAGAAGAGAAGCGGCATGTTATAATGAATAACCTTCGTTATCATCCAGCAAGTATAGACAAAAATATATGTATTTGACATCCTTTACAAAAATCTCCATCATTTATGATTTTGACAAAGACTGCCAACAGCTACCTCATTAATATCCCTTTATTTAATCTACACTCTTGACTATTATTCTCATCTCTGCCTATATTTCACATTTGTCATTTGGAAAAAAATCTGAAAGAAATATTGGTCAAAATTATAAAAGAATTTTTGACAAGTATCAAAATGAGATATTGCAGAAGATGATCCAAGATCAGGCAGGAATCTAGAATATGGTTGCCAACCAGGGGTTCATGCATCTCCGGGTGGCAGGGTAGCAAATAAATTTTATTGCTGATGTATACAGAGTTAATAGAGGGGAAAAAAGCAACACCAGCCATCATATCATTGACATACCAACAGGGGTGCCCTACCATGGTGATACCAAAATGTTTTAGTGCAACTTTTCATCGATTTTAACCAATCTTTAGCTATTTTATAGCTATTTTTAACTATTAAAAATGTCCATAAAAAGGCTATTAATACTTTTTTGACATTCTCTCAGGTCAATTGAGCGCAAAAAAATTTTTGACTTGGCAATACAGGGGTTGACAACCTGAGTTACAGCCCTGGGTGACACCAACTAAAGGAACGCCACTCATCATCATCAGTCTTAACCTCCGTCGTTGGACATAGACCTTCCTCAGGATTAGCCACAATTCTCTATCATGGTGTCGCAGAGCCAGTATTTCCTGAATTTGTCTAATTCATCTCTCCATCTTGTGCTCTGTTGGCCTCGGTTTTTTGCATGTGATCTTTGGGGATCCATGTTGTGAGTCGTGATGTCCATCGGTTATCTTTCATTCTTGTAACACGGCCTGCCCATTGCCATTAAATGGTTTTATCTTGATGCAGACTATTTTGATATCTAATATAAACTTTGCCAATTTTGACTTTTTCAAATTAAATTTTATTCTAGTCTCAGGATCAAGAGATGCCAGGAAGATTTATAAATCTCGAAATGTTTGAGCTTTGAAAAAGCATAAGAACTGCTGCGATACACAGAATGAATCAACCAGTTTCAATCAGTAATTGCTAAACACAACCAGTTGTTTCTTCACGTGTCGAACCCATGGGAAAGAAGGAAGACAGGAGAGAGAAATGAACAAAAAGTGGAACCGATAGATTTCTTTAATGAGAAGTTGAGCCGAGAGAAATGCTTTGATCTTGAAGAAGAAGAGGTGGTTATAAATTTAGCAGCAGCTGTAACAAAAAAAAAAAAAAAAAAAAAAAAAAAAAAAAGGGAAGAGAAGAAAAGCTAGCTAGTTCCATTCGGTGTCTGCCGGTTTCATAGCAGGCGGGCACAAACCAAAGAACTTGACTGTGCAGCACTGACAGAAGAGAAGGCTGCAATCCTGTGTTGCCTTCCATATTCAATACCAGTGGTTCCTAACCTGGGGTGCACATACCCCCTAGTGATGCATGAGGAAATTTGGGGAGGGGCCAGAAAAGGGAGGAAAACAAGCTTTTTTTTCCATTTAATAGCTGAAGAACTATCATTAGCCTTTCAATGTCCGTCTTCCCCAAGATCCAGACCTCAACTTTTAATTGAGAAAAAGCAACAGCAACCAGCACATTAAATGGGTTTTATTAGTAAATATCTCGATATAGACTGTTAATTTTGACATCTGATGAATTCTAAAATTCTGTTGACACTTTTCATATCAACTTAGCCAATCTTAACTTTCTCTTGTATTTAATTTTTTAGCCTTAAGATTGAAGTGTGTGAAAAAGATCTAGTAATCTCCAAGGGGTGTGAGCCTTGAGAGAGATTAAGAACTACTGTTCAATGCATGGTGCATAGAATAACCTTTAAAGAGAATAATAACTGAAGTAAATCTGGCACAACTTTTGGGACAGATCTAAGCAGTTACAAAGAATGTGCTGACCATGAGTGAGAAGCAGCAGGTTAATCCATCTTGTAAAACTATGAGTGGAGCATCAGAGAAGACTCGAGAACCTTTAAGGTTTGTTTCAACACCAGTTAATCCACTGGAACCAGCAAGTTCCTTCACGATAATTTCTGACAATGTTAGCATTGTTTTTGTTGCATACTTTGCAATTTCAAAAAATTAAAATGAACTGAAACAGCTTATCACTAAAAATTACATATATTTCTACAAAAAAGTTGATGAAATCCACCGGTCCAAATCAGAATTCAAAAGCGTATGAAGAGAGGATGGTTTGAGAGAGAAAAAATAGTATACAGGTTTCCCCTACTACCTGTAAGTAAAGGGTTCCCATTAAAGCCTTTCGTGAGCCAAAATGGCGTAAAATAAGGAATAATTACCATTATTTTTATGGGAGGAATTTTTTTAGCATTCCCAGATCAAAAAAAGATGGTGATGATATGAAGGTTGAGGTGGTAAAAGGTACAGGAAATTGGGATGGAAGAGTAAGAAGAGGGATGCTGCTACAATCACTAACAGATAAACACTATTTTCACTTTTTTTTTTTTTCATGAAAGCGAAAAAGTGATGTAAAGCAAACGTTGACACAATAGGCTTCAAAATTCAATGCTTTCATGCCATCTTTATTCGTAATATATACATACATGCAAGCTAGGGTACCTGGTGTTACCCAGGGGAAAAAAAACTTCAACACAGGAGAGCAAATGATATTTTATGGAAATTTCATACAATCAAATAAGGGGAGGATATGTTCCAAAGTTGAGAATATTCTGACAATATATAGTTCAAGGTGAAAATACATGCAGATTCATTGATATTTCAATTTAGACAAAGAAAGATATAAGGATTGGAAACGAGAGCAAAATATAGCTGAAGAGCGTGGAGACCTCTTTCTAATATTTGAAAATGCACCTATTCATGAGGCCATCAATTTTTTTCTCCAAGGATATCGGTACCTAACTACAAAAGAAAGGAAGTACATATTTCTTGTCCTCTTTAAAGATGCACTTCAGAACATATGTATGTATCATAGTTCTCCGCTTATACCCTCATAGAAGATGTCGCCATGTTATGTACATACAGGCTACTGTTAGACCCACTTCCTGCTTGCCGGACTTATCAAAGCTTCATTCCCCAATAATGGTCACCAATCTAAGTATTGACCCGGCTTGACCTGGGTGATCTTACGAGAACCAACGCATCTAACATGATTTTGACTGTAACCCCTTAACCTCGGGGACAAGTTCCTCAATCTTAGCCCTTGTGCTTAGTGCCTAATCAAGAGACACTGAGTACCATTTTTGAATTCTTTGATATGACTGGGTGGTGGACTGAACTACGGCCTACCAAATAAGTGACCGTTCTACCACGGTGATTGCTACTTCAGAGAGTCATCTGTAATGACTGGGTTTTTTTAAGTGAAGGTCTTTAGTAGGGTATGTTCAATAAATATAGAGGGCTGAGAATTTTGCTTCAAATTGAGGGGGGAAAAAAATAGATTGTTTCTAGGGTAACTAGTCTCACAATGATTTGGAATTAGACAATCTAAGATGATGGATGTCATTTTAAGTCTCCTAGGACACTAAGTTTTTTTTTTCTCAAGTGATTATACAGCTATTATTTATTTGGAGTATGACAATCGAAAAAGACAGACAACTTTCTTGAAGCTCTCAGAAACTTTTCCTTAAACAGGTGTAATCCAAAATAAGGACCATAAGTTCAATGATGTGTCCAATATCCATGGTGGTTGTAGCAAAAGAAAGAGAAAATGCAAGTAGGTTTTCTTCGATTCAACTGATTCTCATATTTGTAAAATATTATGCTATGAAATATTTTACAAGTATCATTTTCAGTAAAAATTGTAAATGGCCATTCAGGGCTTCATTTCTATCATGACATCATTAGGTAAAAAAAAAAAATTAAACAGAATAGACTTTCTTTCAATGCATCATACCTTTTAATGACATCGCACCTCTTTCTTTCTTCCTTCCTATTTCTGTCGTTAAACCTAAGCGGGACCTCACTGACTTATAAAAAAGCAATAGGTACCAATACTATATATTATCAGTTCTCAACCAAAATATAACAGGAACTAAACAAAGAAACAAATAATTGGCGGAAATTGCAACATATTTATGATCTATACCGTCACTGTTTTTATAAAAAGAATTCTTTTTTCATATTAATTACAAAAATATAAAAATAAAATTTACTTCAAGGAATTAGAGAATAGCATTGAGCCATTTTACAATAAGCATAAGAAGGAGTACTTTTCTCAAGTAGAGATGAAAAATAAAACACTAGTTACATAATCATTCCTCAAAAAGAGATTTTCATATATTTCTAAGATACCCAATAATCTTTACTCAACCCTTACTTTCAGAAACCCTGACGTAGACCAACATCCTCAACCTCTAGGGATAGGCACGATGATGACAAGTCTTGTAATTGAAAATTTCACAAACCCAAGTGGCATGAAAAAAAAAGAAAAAAAAAAGGTTTTTAAAGATTTTCTTCTTATTTTTCTCTTTCAAGTGTTCTCCACGCCAATTCAATAAAACCCAACATCTTCCTAAAATTCTTACAGTAGTTTGAAAAAAAATAAAAATAAAATATATATATATATATATATATATATATATATATATATATATATAGCTCAAATACTTGTAAGATGACTCAACAAATGGAAAACTTATAACTAATTAAAATTCAGGTACCATGTCTAATTGGTTTCATTAACTTGAATGCACAAGTTTAGAGATGAAGGCATTGGGTAAGACCTACAGAATTCTAGCTAAATCGAGCACTTAAACTCGAATGTAGATCAATATCTACTATGGTCACCCCCTACATAATGTGGCTGTTGGGGTCCAAGAAGGACAACCATATTATAACTGAACCACAGATGATTAAAAGCCCATTACAATTGCTGAACAAGCTCACTGGCAAACGAAGGTGTTGTTGTCTCCACAAAATCAGAGAAATGTGTAAAACACCCTGCAATTATATGTTAATTGATTGCAAACTCAGGAAATTTGATATTTTAGTCATATGAAGTAAGTTTTGTTTTTTTTTTTTTCAAATTCTGTCTCTGTGTGTGGTTTTCTGAATGAGTAGGCCAAAATGTTAGGGCTTATCACCACCCACCATGCTATATCAAGAGACTCCAGAACATAGAATTATTCGTGGGTGATTTACCTCTATTCAAATCCCATATAGCTACATTTGTAATTCTCTCCCATCAAACATTCAAAGATCCAGGCTAACATTCCAACTCCAATAAAATGCAGAAGACTTGATCCATAGATATTTGGGGTTAAATCCCAAACCATGTGACAAGCAAGATCTAGGTTTTTTTTTTTTCCAAAACAAATTTGCTCAGAAGAGTAACCTACGATCATACCAGTTGGGGTTTTTGTATTTGCTATTGATATATCATAGTCTATTCAATCAGTCTGCCTTTACACTTATGTTCTTCGTCATCCTATTCTCAAGTAGGTCAAGGTTCCAATTTCAAAGACACTTCAAACATGACCTGGCCTTTTTTTCTAGATAGTAACCGAACTGGCTCCCAAGTTGGTTCACCCTTCTAATAAAACAATCATAAGAAGTTGAGATATCTTCAAACTTGCACAACATATCAGTGCTTGACCTTATCCCAAGGAGGAGAGAGATAGGATGACAGGGTTTGGGCCCTCCACTTGGATTAATTTTGAATAAATAAATGAAATTAAAACATCAACTTGGCACCAATAATATTTTCAAGATGAATATGAATAAACTAACACTTGACTGAGGAATGAATAAGTACACTAACATTGAACTAGTACCATGGTTACAACAGGTGAGCATATATTTATTGTCATCAAACCCAAATCCAAATAGGAGTTGACTTAGTTTTCCCCCAGTAACAAGAAATGCAAGAACAATCCTCACCAAATTTAGGAGAGTAAACCCTTCACTGTTTGTCAATCACATCACATCACTTAAAACTAAACCAATATAGAAAATTAACATTTCCCTACCATGATTTGAAATCATGACCATTTGATTGGGAGGTGATTGCCTTACCAGCTGAGCTAAACTACAAGTCTTACACACCTACAAATTCAGTTATCATAATAATACTAAAGTGGCAATAATCATCATCAGTCAGAATAGAAGTAAAAGGGGGGTGACCCTGCAGCAGCCAGGCTTGGTATTTTCTAGTTTTTAAAATGAATTGGTTAGGACGAATTCACTTTTTGTAAGCTATACACATGGTGGAAAAAGGCCACATTCTGAACCTACATTACAATAAGCAACCATGTCAGTCACATTTGAAAAATAAAACTTTTACCTTGAAAGAGATAGTGGTCAGACGAGAGATTCTGTGAATGAAATTGTGACACAAGACCACAGAGAAAGAGAGAGAGAGACGCAAGGTAAGAATACGCAAAAGTGAAACAAGTGAAACAAAGATATTCACTAAACGAGAACAGCTGACTTGTGACACCAAGAAAAGGAAGAAGAGAAAGTAAAATGAGGTGGAAGATTTAGTGAAGAGCAGGGAATGGTCACTTCAGGCAACTGCCAGGAGTTTTTTTTCCAGATACTAATTCCCGCCCCTTGATATACTATTAGCAAAGCAACTGGTTTTTCACTTGTTACCTAATAAAAAGCACTGAGTCAAGATTTCCACAAAAACCACAAAAGCAAGTAAAGTGTGCCGATTGGAAATCTTCTTTCATCCATAGAGTGACGGTCCAAATTGAGTTGCGATAAAGATGATAGCAAAAAAAATAATCAAAATCAATAAAATATTGAGTTACAATACTAAGAGGCATCGAAATATGCAGATTTTAAACATTGGGGGTGAGGCCACATGCTGAAACTCCATCCTTAAATCTGCACATTTCAAAGCCTCTGCCTGGTTTAAAAGTTTCATTTCCCTCAATTGTCAAATGGCATCCCTAAATGAAGCAATAGGACTAGTTAGTACTTTGCTTTGTGATAAGTCAAACTCTCATAAACATTACTTAGACCCTAATCACTCTTTGTTAACTGTATAGGTGTAAATAATATTAGCATTTTGAATAAGATAGGCTAAATAGTGTATACTGTTTATGGCTTTTGAATTATGCAATCTCTCATGAACTTTATTTTCTCTCTGTAGAGAAAAATCTAACAGAAAAGCAAAGTTTGGATGAAAAAAAAAAGACCAAGTGGAAGAGGAAAGAACAACACCATGCTAAATACAAGTGTGATCTCAATGAAATGAGTAATGTTCTATTTTATCCCTATTGTAAGAGAACCTTATGGTAGTTGAAGGGTCGAACAGTACTATTGTAGTATGGGGATTAAATGATGAAATTGCTTTATTGATACTAAAATAATACTAAAACAAACAACACACATGACACCGATAATCAGAATAAGGAGTGGGTTTAAAAAGTAAGATTTGACTTCTGCTAGCCATGAAAGCTTCTGTGGCTGAGTGGCTAAAGCAGCTGAGGAATAAATAAGGCTTCCTTCTAGTAAGAAAGGCGCGAGTTTTCAATATCACTGAAAGCTTATTCTCTATTTCTGACCCACGATGTTCACCGATGTAAACAACTAGAGGAGGTAAAAAAAAAGTCTGAATTGATTCAATTCCAGTTTAGTATAATTACTCAATATAAAAATGCAATTAAAAGGAAAAGACATTCCTACAAGAAATCTCCTCAACATAAGACAATCAAAGGCAGGGTTACCAGATTTGACCAGAAAGGGAGATAATCCGAGCTTTATCACAGAGACTTACCCAACACAGGCATTGGAGTGAGTCTGGAAGCAGCAAGTATTCAGTACCAGTCTGCTGTGACTATTAAAATGGCCATTGGGTAAGTCTCTATGATAAAGCTCAGATTATCACCTCTTCTGACTGAATCTGGCAAGCCTGAGCAAAAGCTGATAAACCAAGTTGTAGTTTGACAGGATTCTCAACAAGAAAATAGTCAAGATGAATTGGGTTAAAAATGTGGCTTTAACAATTTTTAGCTGAAACTCTAGATGTGCTTCGTATGAATAAAAAGACTTAGATTCTATGAGCCAAAAATAACAGGAGCCAGCCCTCCCCAGAACTAGTGTTCACTCTTTTTTACAATACGGGATTGAACAAAATTTGGTACAAGGTCACATTTCACAAACCCCTTCAGACTAGGGTTGACATATCTGAACAATCAAAAAAAGAGGACATTCACCCCTGAAAACATTCTACCACCACCCAGCATACTAAGGCACAATGTCAACTTGGAGCAGCCATGATAATTTTATGGGCTTTGAAAATTTTTAGGAACCCCTTCCGGATTAAGACCTCAACAGGGAAGATGCCCTAGGAAATACGGATGTATGGCAAGTCTACTTCAGACAATCAAAATCACTTTCAATGACTTACAAGCTCAACATATTTCCCTACAAATACAATGGTGGTTTTTTCATACTTTTTATGGATTAGTCTTGTTGTTTTCTTATTTTTTCTAGTCTGGACTTTTCAACTTTTTGTTTTCTCATCCTTAGAAATGAATAGGAATTATTATTTGTTCTTACCGCTTTAAACTCATTCAGAAACTAATGAAAGAGTATTTAGGCTGCATTACTTTCAAAATCAATGAAATGTTAGAATAAAAGAAAAAAAAAAAACTGGATAAATTTCAATGTAAGCCCCAAGCTAAGTAACAAATTAAATGGAAAACAGAATATCTTTTAATTATTTCTCTGGGATAATCCACTCTTCTACTAATGGTATCTAAAAATAAGGAAATTGCCTTCAGAAACCAGATTGTTGCTAAAAACAGTACTAGATAAGAAAAGCAAACACCCTTGTCAGATATTTACAACAAACTTTGTATTATTAACTCATTTTCAACAGTTCTTTTCTGTCCTCAAAATAAAAAGCACAACGCTGACTATGAGAAAAAGACGAACTCAATCTGACTCAATTTTGCCCGAAAAAGGTGATATGTAAAAATCCTTATTACACTAAACCATTTTATCAATGAGCTAACATTCACGGACGTTCTTAAATACTTACACATTAAAAAGAGACCAAATTAAATGGATTGAATAAAATGGGGGATTTGGAAAGTGGCTAAAAGCCATAACAGTCAATGCCATAGTCACAAAAAAAAAAAACTGAATGAAAATCAGTTCAGTATAGCTACGATCCAGCAGAGGTATTTGAGAAAAATTCCAGGATCCATCCAAAGATTTAATCAATTCTTCCTTAGCCCACCGATCCACAGAATATTAGAATTATGGAGCTATGATTGGACAAACATGAGTAAATATGTAAATGCATGAAAAAAAAAAAAAATATCTCTCAATAGGAAAAAAAAAAAAAAATTTGGTTAGAAGAGAGGTAAATGATCCAGAGATTGAGAGACAATCAAGATGCAGCAAAACAAGGTGAACAAGACGAAATATTTAGGAAATAAATATTGAAAGCTGTTCCAGTCAAACGTGAAGAACCGAAATGAGAGTGAAGAATTGAGCACAACCAAGAAGATCAACATTTTGTGCACACCACTGACAAGGAAGTGAATTAAAGTAAAAATCCTCCATCATAAACCCCACTAGCAACAAACCAAATGAAAATGAGATTATTATCTTTGAAATTCAATACTTCAATACTACAGAGAGAACAACTAAATCTCAGAGGCTTCTATCCAATACAAAGAGAGAGAAAGAAAAAAAAAGTGACACAGTTCCATAAAACGGTATGTGCAAAGACATATTTATCGCAGAAAGAGATGTTGATAGAACCTACATAGGTAACTAGAAAGAACTCAGATAGTGCATATATCTCTGCCAACAACATTTTTCCTTAGGAAAAAAAAAAATGAATGAAAATCAGTTCATATATAGCTACGATACAGGGGAGGTAACTTTCACATTATCTTGGATTCGCCCCTAAATTTCATCAATTTTTTTCCTAAGCCCATGTCCCACCCTTTCAGGAAATTTCATTTAAATCGAGAATTTTTGGAGATATCGTGTGGACAGACGAACGTGAGTGAATACATATACCTCTTCCAACTTTGTTGGTAGGGGTAAGTGAAATTCAGGAAGAAACTCCTCAACAAAAAGGAAGCAGAGAATCATAAAGGAATTGGGAATAAATAAACAAGCAGGAAATTCTCATTCAAAAAAGATAAGTCGATTCTTACAAGTCGTTAACCAGTATTGCTATGATTTGTTATTTATAGCTAAAACTGTCTTTTAAAATGGCTAAAATCAGCCAAATTTTAAATATTTCATATAATCATACAAAGGCTATTCATAAAATGAAATAAATGAACAATAAGATCCTGCACAAATCATAAATAAAAATTGCGCACTTAAAACTTACCAGATTTAATCAGCTATCGTAATTTTTATCATCTAAATTGGATTAAAATATCAGCCTGATCTAGCCGAAAATGGCCAATTTAGCAACCCCCGTTGTTAACCAGTTTGAAGAAAGAAAGCGGGGGTCAGTATTCTGAAAGAATGAATCCCACAAGTCTAAGCAAATATTTAAAAGTGAACCTAATGATGTTCAACAAATGTCTGAGAAAGAAAACAAAAAGAAAAAAATCATTTAGATTTGAAATTAGCTTGGTTTGATACAGGGTTTTCGATTTGAGAGATTTCCCAACAACCAGCACAATACGAGACTTCAATTTTCCATTTGTGGCACAAAAATTAAACCTTATGTTGAACATTACAGCTTCTTTTTTTTTTTCAGAAAATGCAGAAGTGAGAAAGCTGTCATAAAAAAAACTCAAGATTGAGACCACATGGAACAGAAATTGGCGGGACATATATATATATATATATATATATATATATATACACACGCGAGAGAGAGTGGGAGGAGGGGGAATAAAGAAATGAAGAATTCATTGCGGTGAGATATTGCAACTAACTAAAGTACCACACAGGTGCACGTGACAGATATGTAGGAGGTAAGTAAAATGTGGTCATCTAAGACTACATCACACAGAGAAGAAAAATAAACAACTACAAATTTGAGAAGAAGGAAAAATATTTGTGAAAAAGAAGAGGAGAGAGAGAGAGAGAGAGAGAGAAGTGACATCTTTAAATGATGACAGTTGCAAAGATATTAAATAAATGGTTGTTGATGTTATATTTTCAAAGCTCAAGAAGCAGGCAGTGCTCTTTTGTGGAAGAAGAAGAAGACACAACTAGGTAGAGGTGTAGTAGGTATAAGTTATGTAATAATGCAACTTGCTCCCGTTACCAGAGCAGACACATGAATTGTAACACTATAGGAAAGGGTAGAGATTCGCTTTAGACAAGTAGTGTATTAGGGTAGGAAAATGTATTTTGCCCATGTATTTGATTGTGCTTTCACTGAATATGACCTTCATTTATTCAGGATTTGTTTTCATTTTCAGATAGAATTAAGTTTTATGTCAAAATACGGTTAAAAAAGATATTTTTAAAAATACAACCCTAACCTTTTTACTGTTTCAAACAATCCATTTTTCTTATTTTCAAATACAGTTTCGTTAATTTTTTTTTTTTTTATTTCATCTTTTCAAATAACCATATTTAAGCATAAATTTAAAACTTCAAGTGTTCGTACAAAGACGATCTTTATCTAAAAGCTGTTCTTGCTTTTTAAACACAAACAGCATTTCTGACTGGACTGCAGTGTTTCCCTATATGTAGTGTACTCAGTCTTTCTCAAAAATGAAAAATTTACCCAAGAAATGAAGGTCATATATTCGTTAAAAATACAATTTTTTTTTAAATACACTACAAAACTTGAGCGAATCTTTACCTAATAGAGAAAGTAAGGCAGAAAATGTTTCAGAAATGGAAAATATAAACGAGAAAAGATTGAAGAACGAAGATCAACAAAACAGGAATCCAACACAGTGCACAAAGAAGGTTTTAATAGCATTCGTTGCTTCATAATTAAGACATAATAAAAATTATTTTTTAAATATCACAAGTTAGGTTGATTCAGAAAAGGTACCTTTTTTTTTTTTTAAATCAAATTTACTAGACAAGAGGATGTAAAAAGCATGTAAATCTTCAAGTCTATGCAAACTAACAATATTTAAAATGAACTGCTACAACATATAAAACTCTTTATTTACTATTTTAAGCTATCTAGTTTGCTATAATAAGAAAAAAATTGACATTTTTATCATCTATTTTTAAGGAGGGGAATTTTAATTTTTAAGAGGAACGAAGGTTTGTTTGGAAAATTGTTTTCATAATCCTGAGGCGGTCGTTTTGGGTTTTTTTTTCGGTTTTTTTTTTTTGCTTTTTTTAAAAATACTCGAATTATTCTTGGCTAAAAATAATTATTTTTCTACCAAATACGATATCATTATTATTTATTTACATATAAAGAAAGGTCAGAATAGAGAAATAGACATTTTTAATGCATTCATTGCGTGTGTTTTGCTAGTTATTGTTTTCATCCTCACAGGAAAACTAGAAGACAGATACTAATTCCCAGAATAGACTAATACATTCTTACAAGAGACGAAAACCGAGAGGAAAAAGAGGAAAAGAAACCGTAGACTTGGTCCATTTAATCATCATTATTATTACTACAAACAACTATTATAACATGATGAAAATAATGGCAATGAGGGTGAAAAAGTGCAAACTGAACCAGGATAATGAGACTTTTTCGAAAAGAAACTGGTTAAAAGATCAAAAACTTGACTATTTTTAACAAACTTACGAATTCTACTAAAATATTGCATGTTTTATAAACGAAAATCCTGGAAATAAGACCTGGAATAAGTGGGTTTAGCTTTTGCTATTTTGTTTTGTTTCACGAGAAGAGAATACGTACAAAAATGCTTACACATTTATGTTGGGAGAAAAAAAATGCTAAGCCGATCTTTTTTGAAGAGAAGAAGGAAAAATCCCCACAAAGAACCGGGTTTTTTTAATAAAAGAATTAATAATTTTGTTTTAGAAATGTTTTTAGCCCGAAAAAACACTAAATAAGATGAGGAATTTGATCAACACGATCAAATAAAAGGTGGGAAAAGCATCAGATTTTTTTCAGACGTGATGTGTATTTTTTGTTTAGTTTGCTTCAAACAACAACAAACCAACAATCGACATTTAACACAGATTAACAACAAAAAAATAGAAGCAATAAGAGTTAAAATGGTATAAGTAGATGAGATTTTCAATCCCTGCATTTTGTGCAGAGGAGAAAATCCAATACTGGTCGGCATTTTCACATTATATGACATTCATTTACAAACAGTGAAAACAAGAGGAAAAGCTGCCATCAAATGAAAACACAGAAAGAAGAGAAGAAATGTTGGCGAAAAGGCGTTTAACTAGACAGAACAATCGTACAATATTTTGCCGTGTGATCCATGAAGGATTACTGGATCTATTGCAACGGGATCTTACCTGAAACCACGTAAAAATTAGCTGATGTGATCAATAAAAATTGTAATTTCAACACGTTAGTCAAGTCCGCCATGATAGCTTGGTAGAAGCTGATTTCGTCCCGTCAGGCGTTTCGGCACTCAGACAAGCGGCTGATAATGGAGGAAAGGGGGGGCTGCCGCAGCTACGCTTCTAACTTTTCTTAGCATGAAACCAGTCCCTGATGAAAAAAGAGAAAAAAAAAAGAAATTTTTTTTTCTAAAAAAAAAATGTTTTCAGTCGTTCACATTCCAGAATAATATTTACTTAATCAGGACAGTTAAATCAAATAAAAATCTATAGGTAAATTCATTGCCTTTTCTTTTGTTTAAATCTCTTAAGATTTTCATTTTAAAAAAAAGAAAAAACTCTTTTAAAAATTTAAAAAAAAAGAAACTTTCTACAATTATTCCCATTCCAGAATAGTGTTTACTATATCAATTTAAATCAATTCAGAATCTTGCTTTTTGAAAAATCAAATCATTGTAGCCCAACAAATGGTCCACCCGACCAACCAACCAAGCTACAGATTCTTTTCACTTTGCTTATCTATGTGTATGAGTTTCTGCCCCTAGGCTCTTCAGGTCATATTTTTCGGGCTTCAACTTTGAAAATTTGTATAAGTATACCACTAAGCACCATCTAAGAGGGTTTCTCTCCGGGGTTTCTTTTTTTTTTTTCCTCCCTCAAAAAAAAAAAAAATGCTTTGTGTGTCTCTACAGTCATTTTGGTACCAATAATGTCCAAATCTTGTGCTGATATTTTTCTTAGATAATTTCAGATAAAAGACTAACTCTTTTTTCTAGATAATCAGTTCTGGTACATATGTACATATTCATTTGTATAAAGTATGGATATTTCATTTCAATTTTTTTTTAAAACTACAAAAAAATGTTTTATCAATCTAAAACTTAAATCTTTTCAAAAGGCTAAATGAAATCACACCTTCTATAAAGGACGATTGTGCTCAGGCTTTTCTCGCTATGATCGGTGTGAAATTTATTAGCTGCGGTTTTTAGCTTTGAACATATTTATACTAATCACATAATGTTGGAAATATCTACACAGAAGTAAATTATCATTGTTCTTTATTTCATCTTCAAGTTTTATATGAACTAGATAAATTCTATTTATGTATTGCTCTGATTGACTCATTGTTTTTATTTGAGAAAAAGGAATGAAAAAGTTATCATTGAGAAGTTAAAGAGTACACTTCCCTCTTAAGGTGAACTGGTTTTTACTTATCTATTCTAGGTGACTGCATTAAAAAAGAATTGCAAGCAACTAAAACATGCAATCTATGGCGGGACCGGCTCAAGGTCGTGGCACAACTTTGCATGCTTGCTGGAACGTCATTCGATGTAAAGATCGCTCATAGACATATGCAAACATGTGTATACATGGTTTATGTGTGTAAGAGGCATGAGTGCATAAATGTACTTGTATGAACGTATGGCACGTGTGTGCATATTCATATATGTGTGTTTAGGTACATGTGTGTGTGTATTTGTGGCATGTATGTGTACGCAAACGTTCTGCATTTTTGACGTAACATTATTCTGTAAAAGGTTGTGGTACTGCTCAAGGTAGCGGCCACACAGACAGTGCCTAGGGCGTCAAGTGCTAGGTGGCACCTGTCATATGTTTGAAACAGTAGGACTGATTTTCAATATGCAAATGGAAAATAGGAAAATGAATTGATTAAACAGAATAAAAACAGTTAAAATAGGAAAATAGATGTTAGAAACATATAAACAGGTCTGGTTTTTCACTCAAAAAAAAAACTGTCAGGTGATCAACATCTTTTGGCAGCACTCCGTGTTGGGGCATCAGTTAAAAAATAAGAGAAAAGAGGTGATTAATAAGTAACTTGGCTCGCATTTTGATGGTCAATGACCTCTAAGAAAGTCTGAATTTCTACAGAACCAGTGGACACTTAAACTGTGGGACCAATTTAGCATAACTTACATTGCAAATTGAACCCCACCCACTAAAACCTATTGAGATTGGGAATTTTCAAAAGGCAAATTCTGACCTAGATATAAAGAGTGAATGTTTAAATTTTCAGCTTCTTGACTCCATTGGTATGGCCTGTATTTATCAGACACATACTTACATACACAGCCAGCTGGACCAACATGAAAACTGAAAAAAAAACTAAGATGTAAAAATTAGTCATGCAACAGGATGCACCTGTTCTTTTGTTGTTGTTTAGTCCTTGTTTGTAACAAAAGCATGTAGATAACAATTATTTGTCTCGATGTATGAAGACTCTCCTTGTTATGTCACAATAATGAATCTGTTCTATTCATCAAATAATGATATGAAACTTGGATGATGCATCAGAACTGTTTTCACATACCTGATTATTTTAATAAATGTTTTCTTCCCAGTATTCTTTTTTTCTCTCCGTAAAACATAAATAAGATAATACAATGCTTCAAAGGGAGCCAAAGTTTAGTTTTTCCCGAGGCACTAGGAACCGCAGAGCCAGCACTGGCTATAGGAACCTGAAGCAAAATCTCTAAGAACATTTCAAAACATTTTACTTTCTTTGTTATTATCCTTATGACCATTTTTTACCTTAATCTTAATTTTATTAGTTGGATTTTATCACAACTTCTCGATCAGACCGATTACCTTCCAGCAGTGAGCTAATAGCAATGATCGGGAAATAAAGAATAAGCTTCAGATTGGATTCGAACCCACATCCCCTAGCTAAGGAAAAACATAGCTTAGCACCATGTGCTTCAATATTTGGGTCACCAAGACTCTAACTGGGAGCAGAATTTTGCCAGAGGGTAATCGGTCTGTGCAAGAAGTTGCGACAGAAAACAAATGAAATTGAGATGATGGTAAAAAGTAATCATTAAAAATGATAATTTATAATACTTCATCTATCGAAATAAAAATAATGTTTCCTAAGACTTCATCTGTTTGTATTGTGGATGTGAAGTGATCCAATAGAATGTAGATGAATATGGCAATTGGAGGGTGAAGAGAAAAACTCAAGAGATAGGTATTACATCTCAAAATATTTTATCATTACACCATGGGCATAATTCAATGCATTTTGATGGGGGCCAGCCATCTTTTTCAGAGAAAAATATTTGTGGTGGTTAACAGAGAAAAATATGCTGTTTACATGTTTGATGCTGAGGAGGAGAATGTGACACATCTATTGGAAAAAAAAATAATGTTTTATAATACTTAATCTATTAAAAAAATAAAAATAATGATTTTTACTACTTCCTCTATCAAATAAAAATAAAAATGATTTATACTACTTCATCTATTAAATAAAAATAATGTTTCATGATACTTCATCTATTAAAAAAATAAAGATAATGTTTTAAAATACTTTATCTATTAGAAAAAATAATGTTTCATTAAATAGTATTAAAGAAAAAAACAGGAAAATGGATTTTACTTTCTGTTTGCTATTAGACATTGATTGACATAATTTTCTATGAATAATATAAGTTATTCTGGTTATGTTGGACAACGTCAGAAAGTCATTATAGCAAAAAAATACTGCAAAATATTTTTTATAGATTTTATTAAAGTTTTCCTTACTTTTGACTTCATTTTACCTTCATCCTAACTTTCAGTTGTTTTATATAACAAATCTTACTTGGACCATAGTACTATGATAAAGACTTAACAGCATAATCAGAAGTAAAGAATAAGCCCATGGTGAGAACTAAACTCATATCTTCAGGCCAGAGGGAGTCCAGTATGCGCCTGGCTGTTTTTAACCATTCAGCTATGGAGACTTCATAGTTAAGCAGAAACTGCTTTTAAACCTTAAACTTAATTCCCTACAACTGATATTCAATACTTGTTGATGTTCAAGACTTTGATACAACAATACTTTTCAATTTATTCTCATTATTGGATTGAAGTATTGCAACATTATTCTTACTTATGACTAGGTTTTACATTCATCCCAACTTTCAGCTGCTTTTTATGACAATACTCAATCCAATAATAAGAATAAATTGAAAAATACCGTCATTAAAGTTATCTGAAAGTTTGATAATGAAACCCTACTGGTTAATGTGATTATTACTCTAGAGTATTGAATTTAATGAACCAATATGAGAATTGACCAATAAGTCCATAGCCCATCAGGCTATAGACTCATTGATTATATTTATAGTATGGACTAATTAGAAATCGTCAACCAAAACTGTCACCATAGATTTCTTCAGTTTTTTAGCTGGTCTGGCTGGCTATGTATGTCATGCAAAATGGCTGTACCTGTGGATACGAGAACTGAAGATTTAAACATTTACACCTTATTATTACCACTCAAAATAGGTTTTTAGAGGGAGGGTTAATTTATAATGAAAGTTTATGCTAATTTAATCCTTTAGTACATGTCTGGCAGCATTCATCCCTGTTTTTTTTTTTTTAATTTGGACCACTGGAATACAAGAGGCGAGAGACAGAAATTATACATTGATCACGCCTTTTTCCAATTTTTTAATTGATCAGCCCCAACACAGCATGCTGCTGATAGATATTAGTCACTTGACTGTTTCTACTGAGTGACTTACCAGATCTGCTTTTATAGATGTCATTAAGGTTACTAGAAAAGTTTGAAAAAGCAACATTATTGGTCAATGCAATTATTAATTGAATAAAATCTGAAAAACATGAGTGCGGATAATTGTCAATAAGTCCGTAGTTCTTCAGGCTATAGACCGATCGACAATTATTATTATTACTACGGATTAGATTAGAAATTGTCAACTTTTCTTCAGTTCTCAAGTTGGTTTGGATGGCTGGCCATGTATGTATCTTGTGTACGGGCTGCTCTAATGAAGTCAGAAGACTGACATACCCAACATTTACACCTTCTCAAGTTTACAAAAAATGGCTTTGTTTTTTTCAAATTTCTCCCTTAGATAGTTTTTTTTTTTTTTTCGTGGTGGGGTCAATTGCCAATGTGTGCTTATGCTAATTTGGTCCCCTATTTTTTTGTCCATGCTTGTTTTGTTTCTTTTTGTTTTTTTTGTTTTGTTTCTTTCTATTCTTACATTTCTAATGATCATTACCCAAAGATGGGAGTGAAATAACTTTTTCAACAATCACCCCCTTTTTTTCCAATTTATTTAACTGATCACCCCCAACACAGCATGCTCCTAAAAGTTGTTAGTTATGTGAGTTTCTATTGAGTGACTAACCAGACATCATCATCATCATCATCATGATTCATCATTAGTTATTATTATTTCGAAATTTTCACCGTATAAGGTTCAATATATGTGATTAATATTCACCCCTGAATTAATAGCATGGAAATGGAAGGAGGTTCTGTTGAAAAATGAATATTTGTTGTGTGAAATAAATGCTTTTTACCATCGTCAGGCTACATACTGTTATTCATTCTATTTCCGGTTAATTTGCGAATGTCAAATTATAGCCAGGAAGATGACTGAATGTATATTTTTTTTCAAATTAATTCCTCAAAGGGCAATTTTTGACATGGATATGCAATGGTATACAAACCAGGGGGACTCCAAATTCGGGCAGAACAGTGTAAAACAGGTCTGGTTAGACACTCAATAGAAACCCTCAGATGACCAACATCTCTTGGCAGCATGCCATGTTGGAGGTGATCAATTAAAAAAATTGGAAAAAGGGGTGATCAACAAATGAATTACTTCTCTTGGTTATCGTTAAGCAATGATCACTAGAAAAAAAGTCTGATTTTTTTTTTTAAATCAGGTAGGCACAAACTCGGGACCAATTTTGCATAAACTTACATTGCAAATTGAACCCCAAAACCAAAAACCAATTTAGGTGGGATATTTTCAAAAAATAGAATATTTTTTCTCGACATGATAAGGAGTAAATGTTGAAATTTACTGCCAAATAGCTTTATGGCCTGTGCGCATGTTACATACAGACATACAGTACATAGCCAGCCGCACCAACGCAAAAACTGAAGAAACCTGTTGGCAGTTTTTTGGTTGACGGTTTTTTAATTTTGGGCAAATCAGTGAAATTCGAGTAAAACCGGTTAAATTTTCGGGCAAATGAATCCCTCTGCTCCCCTCAACCTAGGAGTTCCTACATGCCTATTTAGATATGTATTGAATGACAAAGGCCCAAAATCTGTTGAGGAATTCAAACAGACTAAGATATGACCTATATTATTGGGTTGCTACACTTGAAATGTTGTTCTGGGTTTTTTTAACATCGCAGACAATAACGCTAAAAGTGATAGATTTGCTAATGTAATTCCATTTCTTTTGCAGATTCGATGTAAATAGAGACAACGGTCTCAAGTACTTGCGGGAGACTTCAGGACTTCAACGGTTACCGGATTACATCATTTCCAGGCAAAATGAAAGGTTGAAAAGATAGAAAAATGAGTCTCACATGAACTGACTGAAATTCTCCATGACAATGCAACGCTCCACGCATCTCAAGTGACTATATCTAAGCTTAGGGAATAGGGATTTGAAGTTTGGTAGTATCCCTCATATTGTACCTGACATTTCTCCTGCAAATTATCATCTTTTCAAGCATTTGGAACTTCATACGTATAATAAAAGGTTCAATGATAAAGATAGCATATCAAGAGTTTTTCAAAAAATTGATTTGCTGTTGGAAACAGTCAAACAAAAATGTCAAAATAGGTTTCTTCAGTTTTTAAGCTGGTCTGGCTATGTACATACGAATATATCATGCGTACAGACAACACCAATGGAGTAAGAGGGCTGAAAGTTCAAACATTTACACCTTACGATGTCTAGAAACAAATTTGTGTTTTTTCAGAATTACTCCCTAAATAGGTTTCCCCAGGGGAGGAGGGATTTTACAAAGTAAGTTTATGCTAAATAGGTCACTAGATCACAATTCAAACTTTCCAGGGATCAAACAAAAGCTGAGAGAAGTAACTCCTTCATTGATTACCCCTTGTTCCAATTTTCTGATTGATCACTTTCAACACGGCATGCCTATCTGAAGACGATGGTCACATGATGGTTTTATTGAGTGACCAACAAGACCTGTTATCTTTATTGCTCACACAATGTTTCAGCTGGTATGGAAGCCTTTGTTTAACAGAAGAAGGATTTAAAATCACCTGCATCCTACATAGCGAGAATCACAACTAACAGCAGGAAAACTCTGTTTGCTACTATTTCTTACTTAGCACTTCCAAAAAAGGAGCCCCTCTCTTTACACATGGACAGTACACCCCAAGAAGGCCATAGTATGGATCAGCCTAAAACATTGTGGCAACAACAGAAGTAATAAGAAGTATGAACTCAATTGTCTGTTAAACTCCTTCATTTTGGTGTCTCATTGAAAAATCACATTAAAGTTCCTAGAGGTATTGATAAAATCCTAATCAGTCTGATCTTTCACTTGTAGAAATATGACAGGGCCAACACAAGGTACTGGCATCACAAGCAGTTGCCCCAGGTGCCAGTTGCTGGGGGATGCCTGTCATGTGTCAGAGACAGCAGGAACTTTCAAATACAAATGGAAAAATAAATAAATTAAACAGAATAAAAAGACAAAATTTTTTTAAAAATTCTCAGATGTGAAGTCAGATTTTTTTTTAATCTCTGACATTTAATACTTGTTGTTGCTTTGGAACAAAGAGAAACAATTGGCAAAGGAGATTTACCTGACTGTAGTAATAAACTTTTTATTCCTATACACCCTTTTTTCTCTCTGTAAAACATAAATGAATAAATAATACTATACTTTAAAGGGTGCTGAAATTCAGTTTGCCCAAGGCACCATGAATCTAGTATCTATCTCTTAGTCTGGCCAGCCATCTTCATCTCTCTCTGTACTAAGACTCTCTCTGGGCGTCACTCTATTTGAAGCCTGTCCATTCTGGGATGTTATCCTCTCATCTCTTTCTCTCTCTCTACCTGCCTCACATTCTCCCTCCTTGCAGGATTGTCTTGGCGAGCTGATCGTGAGATGTACCCATATCACCTTAGTTTACATTTCTTCATGTTGGTTAGGAGGACTTTATAGCACCCAATTTAGTTTATCACTCCTTCATTTGCGATATGGTCTTCATAAATGATGAGGAGTTGTCTCTGCGGCCTGTATCTTCTTCTCTATATCTGCTTTCAAGGCCCACGATTTGCAAGCATACAAAAATAGTGAGATGTCGAGGGATCACAGTCTGATGTTTCTGTCACTTTAGATTAGTCCAGGCGATCGGTGCAGAATTTGATTGGAATTGCTCACTTGGAGATAAAGGCATAAAACAGACTTTTCTTGTTCCTCATTAAATTTCCATGAAATTTTACAGAAAAACAGGCCATAGGATGAGGAAGTAGTTATTAAATTTGGGGGGTGGATCCAGGAATCAGTCTATATAGTGTGTAGTGCTGTATGAAAACATCCATAACTCATAAGGTATAACTGTATTGCACGCCATCTTGAAAATTATACTTTCCCAGTGGTCAGACTGTGGTAGACACTTAGTATGTCATTGAGGACACCTGATACTACAAGAAGAACATTGAATCCATTTGTTGTGACGATTTAAAAGAACTGATTTTTAAACAGTTGCTATTGAAAATTAGTTACTTAGCAATCATTGCTACAGACGGACAGTTTGAGAATGTCTCTATGTATGAAAATGATTAGTACTTTTCGAAGAATATTTTTGCCATATTTCATGCTTTTATCACTGACTGAACAATTTTTACTATTGGAGATGAATAGTAATCAAAGGTCTGGTTAGTCATTCAATAGAAACCATCACATGACCAATGTCTTTTGGAAGCATGCCATGTTGGAGGCAATCAATCAAAGAATTCATTGATCACCCCTTTTTCCAATTGATCACCCATAATTTGACATGCTGCCAAAAGATATTGGTTATAGGGAGGTTGAGAAAAAAAAACAAACACATTTTCACAAATATCTCATTTGTAACTTATTAACCACCACTATCCGAAACCGGTTTAAACACTTTTGCTGGGTTTAAGTTATTCATATGTTCTGACAATTATGTATGTATCTATGTGTCTGAACTTCACCCAGATCTAAGCATTCAAAAAAGAAACTTTAAATTCTGTACATAGTCTCCTCCATGAGTAGTGAAATTGTTTTGTTTTTCCAATTTTTTGAAAAATCTCACTTCCAAGTTTACAGAGGGGGACTCAATTTACAATATAAATTTATGCTAGACGGCAAATACATGAGCAACCTTAGATTTGCAGATGACATTGTCCTTTTCTCAGAGAACCTAAATGACCTCCAATTAATGCTAAATGATCTAAACGAAGAAAGCAAAAAGGTCGGCCTACACATGAACGTCAGTAAAATGTAAATCATGTGCAATAATCATGTTGAGAATAAGAACATAACTGTCAAGATAGAAGATGCAAAACTCAGCAAGGTAGACCACTACATCCACCTAGGACAACGAATCTCCTTGAGACCCTCAAAGAAGGAGGAAATCAAGCGAAGAATCACTTTGGGATGTCAGTTTATACTAAATTGGTCCCTTAGAATGTGTCCTTTAGTATTCATACCTGTTTTTTGAAAATTCTAACTTTTAGTGATCCAACACAAGACAAGAGAAGTAACTTATTCATTGATCACCCCTTTTTTTAATTTTTAATTGATCACCTCAATACAGCATGCAGGCAAAAGACATTTGTCATGCAACGGCTTCTAATGAGTGACTAACCAGAGCTGTTTTATAATTCAATTCTATTCAAGAAATCCCTCCAGATAATTAAATTTTCTAGGGAAGCCTCTCAAAAAACAATTTTCCCTTCCACACACACACATATATATATATATATATATATATATATATATATATATATATATATATATACACACATATATATATATGAATTAGAAATCGTGTTATAATACATAGAAAACTTATGAAATGATTTCCTATCATTACATGGTTAATATATCATTCATTTTAGACAACTTAGATAAAATAAACAATTAAAGAAAATGGGGCTGTTACAGGAATTGAACCTGCCAACCGGTAAGGTAGCTGTAAATAGTGACAGATTCAATTCCTGCAACAGCCCCATTTTCTTTAATTGTTCATTCTAATTACATTGTCTAAATTGGGTGATATATTAACCATGTAACGACGGGTGATCATTTCAAATGAGTTTCAATATAATATAACGCAATTTATAATTCATTCTGTGAGATCACATGCATCCATTTCTTAATATACACAATATATATTTATATACATTGGATTCTGGGCTTGTTTTTGGAATTATCTGAATGTATAAACTCAAAATACTCTCCAGAATAGAAAAGTAAGAACGAAGCTTACCGAGGAAAAAATAGGCATGTGACCGACTACTGACTGAACAGTGTCCTTGTCACATATACAACCATGATGTTTCCGATTGAAAAAGCAAAATGTTCTTGTTTTTTTTTTAAAAAAGCACTTTTCGTGCTAAAGAAATAAAATAAAGACTTGTAAAAGCCGCAAAGGAATCGTTTATGTGATGAAGAATTATTAGGTATATTGCGAAAATGTCACTTTGCTTTGCGGAACCCCCTGCGGAAGATTCTGCGGAACACAGTTTGAATACCGCTGACATTGAGGCATTGAGTACCATTTTTTAAAGTCTTAACCAAACCAGAGGTGGGCACTTTGCCATTGGGTCACGGTGATTGGTGCTCTAATAAATATTCTCATGATATGCGCCTGAAACCTTATGGCAGTGTACCTTGCCTGCTAGTAACAGTGATGAACAATTGCCTTTAGCCTGTTAATAAGCTGAGCAGCCATCTTAGGTAACCTAGCAACAAATAGATATGGTTGAGGATGGGGAGGGGGGAAAAAAAAAGAACAGGTCTGGTTAGTCACTCAATAGAAACTGTCATGCAGCTGGTGTCTTTTGGCAGTATGCCAAAAAATCGGAAAAAAAAAAAGGTGACCAATGAATAAGCTACTTCTCTCGCTTTTTGTTGGGCAGTGATTACTAAATAAGTCGGAACTTTAAAGAAGAAAAAAACAAAACAAGCATGAATGCTGCTGGACATAAACTAGTGATCAATCTGGAATAAAAGCTCTTTGCAAATTGAACCCCCGCACCCACTAAAAATTTATCTGAAGGTGGAATTTTCAAAAAAACAAACCATTTTTTTTTTTCAGATATAAGGAATAAATGTTGAAATTTTCAGTGCTCTAGCTTCATCGGCATGGCCCATACACATGATACATATATACATACATAGGTTTCTTCAGTTTTCAAGTCGGTCTAGCTGGCTAAGTTGACTGTTTTGGTTGAGCAGTTTCTAACAGAATTCCTGAACAGAAAATAGAATTTTTCATGACATGGAAGCGAGGGGCGGATCCAAGATTTGGGGTGAGATGAGGGAGGGAGGGAGGGAGGGATATCCCCGGATTTTTACGGGGTCCCAATGAAAAAAAATTCATATCTGATGTGCTAACATCTCTAGGAACAATTGCCGTCACTGACTGACTGATGGACTAATATATCAAAATGTGAGTTATGTCCCTTGCTCAGTATTGCTAATTTAGATGTTCCTTCATCTAAATCTAGATATTTTAGTTGCATTTAGAAGTCAAAAATAGCTATTTAGATGATTTTCAATAAATAAGTAGTTATTTCTGTTTAATTTACAGTAATAAATCAAGTAACGCTTTTCACAAAATAGATATTGAAGATTAAAGCCACATTTAATTTATTAATATGTATTATACTTCCAAAATTTTTGCAAGAGAATCTAGATTCTAGATGTTTTAAGATGTTCTTTGACTCAATTTTAGATGTGAATTTGAAAGTAAATTTGGTAACACAGATAGATCTTCACTCAAAAAAGAACTTGTGCATCTATGGTCTGACTTTATTTTCAAGGTCAATTTACAATTATTCGGGATGATTTGGGTATTTTTATCTATAACATTTCTTCTACATAGATATTTGAAAAAAAAAAATTTACTCAAGCAAAGAGGGACCCGGACTCCACGGAACCATGTCCTGGGATCCACACATAGATAGTTGATCGAATGAATATTTTTTATATGATCATTCTTATTGTTATCATAATATTTCTTCTCTTCTTCCTTTTTTTTCTTCAATTCTTTCTTCCTCTCGGTTTTCTTCTTTCTTACTCTTTTTTTCTTTCTTCCTCTCTTTCTCTTCTCTCTTTCTTCCTCATTCTTTAGTTCTTCTTCCTTCCCCTTTTTATTCTTTCTTCCTCTCCTTCTTTCTTCCTCATTCTTTAGTTCTTCTTCCTTCCTCTTTTTTTTCTTTCTTCCTCTCCTTCTTTTCTCTCTTGCTCCCTTTTTTCTTTCTTCCTCTCCTTTTCTCTCTCTCTCTCTCTCTCTAGTTCTTCTTTCTTTCACTCCATCTCTTTCAAGCAAACCTTCTTTCCTCTGTTTCTTTTTCTTCTTCCCCCCCCTCTTCATCCTGTTCTCACTCTAAAAATAACATTTTACTTTATTGCCTTTCTTTCCACGTTACAGTAAAAGCTTGGAAATTACCAAATTATTCATTTTGAAATTTCATTTGAAGGTTTACTGAGATATTTCTCTTGAAACGGTTTCATTTTTCTCCCTTCTTTATGCTTAGGTTTGATAGAAGAGAAAGTAAGAAGTCGCTTTGAAATAAAAAAAAAGATGCTGATATATTTCAATCAAACTCACAATTTCTTTGCCGAGAGTAAATAAAAACGCTTTTTTGTTTTTCGTTAGGTAAAAGACAAACCTATCTCGAGACAAAACACTCAAATAAGCAGGTTTCTCATCATAGGTGGGGGTGGTGAACGGGGCATTACCCCCACCCTGGATCAGGCCTTTTCACCAAGGGCAAGGGGGTTTGGAAATTGGCACCTTACAGGGGTCAGGGATCAAGGGTCTGTATACAATGACAGCTTTGGACGAGTTACAGCTTAAGCACTCCCTAATCACTTACCTGGTAACTGACATCCAAATATATCTCTTCACCCCTCCCCTTTCTTAGAATATATCTCTTGGCATCCTACTGGAAAAGTGCCTGCAGATGCCAATGTTTCTTGTGTCTATTTAGAACAAGGTTTCTTGGAATCTAAATGATATATATATATATATATATATATATATATATATATATATATATATATATATATAGATAGATAGATAGATGGATAGATAGATATGATTATACATTACGTTATACTATATAGAAACTTTCATCTGAAATGATTTCCCGTCATTACACGGTTAACGTATCACTTAGCATAGACATCGTGAATAGAATAAACAATTGAAGAAAATGGGGCTACCACAGGAATTGAACCTGCCACCGATAGGGTAGCTGCTTCAACATTACAATACTCTTTAATTGTTTATTCTATTTACCTGTAATGATGGGAAATCATTCCAAAATAAGAGCTTCTACATGATAGAACAGAATTTTTAATAATTCTGTCGGATCATATATCCATTTTTTTATATATATACATATATATATATATATATATATATATATATATATATATATATATATATATATATGAATTATAGATTGCGTAATATTATACAGAAACATTTGAAATAATCTCCCGACATGACACAGTTAATACATCACTCAATTTAGTCAACATAAATAGAATAAACAATTTTTTAGAATGAGGCTGCAACAGGAATCGAACCTGCCAACCAGTAGCGTAGCCACTTCAACGTAGCAATGCTCTTACCATTGAGCTAATATGTGGTTGCTATTAACAAGCAAGACCACTCCTTGAGTTTCATTACTTTTTATCTTTTTCCCCCCTTTTTTTATTTTAAAAAAAATTATTGATCTTACCGTAGCACCACAAATGGCCCAACCAATCAGCCAAACGTTTTAACCCCAGCAGTTATTTGGGCCTTGGCATTACCAGCGGCTGTTTAGCTCAATGGTAAGAGCATCGCTACATTGAAGCAGCTACCAAATTGGTCACGGATTCGACTCCTGCAGAAAACCCATTTTTTTGTTTATTCTATTTAATTTTCTATGATAAGTGATACATTAATCGTATGATGACAGAGATCATTTCAGATAAGAGTTTCTATATGATATAATGCAATTTATAATCATTCTGTCAGATCATATATATTCATTTCTTTATATATATATATATATATATATATATAAAATGATGAATAGGACCCAAATAATAAGGAGGACACAACTTCGCCCGAATTATTAAGCATAAGTTTAAAAGCACCGAAGTCAAAAACAAAATTGATAAAAATACATAACCATGGTTATTTACATTTATAAAGATAGTCTTAATTGTTCATTAATCATGGCTTTCTTAATGAAAACCAGCAACTGATGCCTGGTAAAATGGATGCATTTTGATTTTTTTTTTGCATCAATACCACATATTTCATTTTTACCTGATGATGTCTGGAGCAAAGGTCGGATAGTAGGCTAATCGACCACAGAACCCAAAATATATGATGTGGAACCCAGGTTGAGATACCCTGTTCTAGAATAAATTTCCTTACTTTCTTTCTCCAAATCAATTACTGTATTTCCTAGCATTTAAGATGCTATTTTTTGCCAGAAATATTCTTACAGGGGACCAAGTATTACTTTTTTCACAAACCAATCCTAACTCCCAACCATTAAGGAAGGCAATCTACGATAGACAGTAATCTGAAACTGTGTATGACCTCTGAATGAAGTATATCAATTATATCTAGTATAAAATAGTAAAATTGAATTAACAAAAGTATCATAAATGATTTTTAAAGATACACATAATCACAAAAATTCATTCGCATACCAGTTTACTCCGGTAAATGAGCCCACCAAATAGTAATAGCATTTTTCAGCAGATGAAACACCCTTAAAGCATCCAAAAGACAGCCCCAAAAATGGCAAAATACAAAAACCATGTGTAAACGTTGAGTTAAAACCATGAAATTCTGTTTGTAATTTCGGTCTCATCTTATCTGAAAGTCGCCTTATATATTTATACGGTAATTTAGATGTTATGTATACAGTATTTTTACTCTCTTCAGACAACCTTGACAGTGAGGAAACATTATTAAGTGACATAAGTAAAACCATGATATATGTTGGAAGAGTTTACCAGTAAATCTTATAATAACAACACTATCGTAATCAAACACTCACCCACCATCTGTTTTGGTTGTGTTTAGCTATTCGGGTGATGAAAAAGAAAAAATGCAGACTATAAGTGGTCAAGATGATCTACATGTCACTAAGCCTCCCACAAGACATCTGAAAGAAAATGCTGAGACTTTAATTTCATGTTTAATAATCACCGCTACCCACAACAGAACAGTTTAATCATTGTTGCTGGCTTAGGGGTTATTAATATGGTCTGACATATATATATATCTATCTATCCGGACTTTGCCCTGCCCTCATCATTCATAGCAAAAACTTGAAATTTTTCACGCAGACACACATACACACACACACATGTCTTTCAATGAGTAGAGAAAATTTTTTTTTTTTTTAAATTCCACTCCCATATAGGTTTTTATTTGGGGGTTTAATTGACAATAGAAGTTTTTGCCAAATTGGTCCTTTCATTTGTGTCAATGTTTTTTGTTTTTCTCAAATCAAGTTCATGATTCAACCCATACTGGTGGTCCATTTTCATAAATGTAACATGATTTACAAGGTAAAAAGTATATGGGTGGAGATGATTCATAATTTCCCTTGGAATGCTAGTTTATCCATTTAATATAAAATTTTCCTAGTTGAAATTGGAGTGCATCCTTATTCCAAGGTAAGGGTGATAAGCTAATTGACAACAAAAGTTATGATAATTTTTCAGAAGGTATTTACGTTAGTCTAAAGTCATTATTGTACATAACTTGCAAGGTGACCTGTTATTGCTGAGGCTTGCATTGATATGATTTCTAGTCTGACTTGACTCCTACTGGATTAACTTCCAACTCTTTTCAAGAACTGAAAAAGCACTCATACCTCTGCCAATGCCATTGTTACAAAAAACTGAATGAAAATCAGTTCATATACAGCTATAGAAGAAAAAATATCTCGCAGTCAAAAAAGAAATCCTGGACCCTCCCCCCATGAGTTGATTTTTCCTTACTCCTTGCCATAATCTTCCATGAAATTTCATAGAAATTCATTGAGAACTTTTGGAAATATTGTGCAGACATATAGCTACAACATGGGGGAGGAAGCTGCAAAAATTCCTGGATCTAGCCTAAAATTAAATCAATTCTTCCTCAGTCTATGGCCCAGCAGAAAATGTCATTGAAATTCATTTCAAACTTCTGAAAGATGATAATCACTCCGGGCAATGCAAGTTCATGTTCTGTAAGAGCCACTTTTCAAGCAAGTAGGTACTTCGATTGGGAACTTATTTAAGCCTCACTTAGCCTACTATCCAACCTTTGCTCCAGACATTATCAGGTAAAATGATACAAAATCAAAATGAAGTAGAAAATGCATTATCTTAATATTTTCAATCAAAACCATAGTCTCTTCTGTTCACAAGGATGATATGAATAAATTGCTGTAATAATGGAAAACAACTGTATATATGAATGTTGATTACATTATTGATTGAATGTAAGAACTTTCATTTTAATCCACCGACCAAAGTACGTATAAATACTTATTCATAAAAAAAATAAAAGACACAAAAAACGCTCAAACTTATGGACTGACCTGATATTTAAGATCTCTCCTCTTTCAAAATGTAAAATTTAATCCTGGAGCTAAAAGGCTGTAATCAGTTGATCCTCGTGTAAATCACTTTGAGTTAGGCTGAGTGTGCTCACATCTTTTTAGCTAAAGATAGCTGAACAAGCTATCTTTGAGCTCACGTCAAACCGAAGTGTGACTATGATCCGTCCGGACTGAATCTGTCTGTGACGGCTGTAATAGGATTGACAGGCTCGTCTGGAATAACTCTTAATATTTTCTTGGTTGAAATCTGAATAAAACTCACTGATGTCTCTTCTTGTTTACCATGGAAACTATCAGTATTGTATGTGCATATGGATTATTCCATCCAAATTAAAATTCAACAGCAAAGACATTGTGATCAAAACAACAAAATAAGGATATCAGTTTAGATTAGTTGGTGTTTTTTTCTGTTAATCTTGACCAAAAGATGATATCCATGATTTTTACATGTGGTGAACCGAAAAAACAGATATGCATACGTGAGTTTGTATTTGGTATGCGTGTTCATTACGTGGATGTGAGATAATCCGACAATGGTACTAGTAAATGACAGACAGAGAAGACGTGTTTCATCTCAAAATTTAATAATTTTTTATGCTACAACCTCTGATGAGGCTGATGATATTGCAAAACGCGTAGAGTTTTATATCAATAATAAATTTAGAAATGTGACACGTCTTCTCAATCTTTTATTTTCCACATTGTCATTTACTACTACCATATATGTATATATATATATTTTGTCATGCCAAATGTGCAATAAAGTCTACCGGTTGCAGTCAGGTGTAACCAGGCATATTATTACAGCACATGCCAGTTACAATGAAGTTAATCAAGGAGAGACTATGGTGGTACCAAATACCTGTATGATTTGCAATAAAACCTGCAAATCAGATGCAGGACTTGGAAGCCATCTCAAAGTCCAGAAAAGGAAGGAACCTCTATGAAAAAAAAACAGTATTTGGTTAGTTACTCAACCAAAACCATCACATGACTGACATATCTCAGTAGCATGGGGGGGGGATCAATTTTTAAAAAAAGGAGTGATCAATAAATAAGTTCCTTCTCATACCTTTTGTTGGGCAATGATCTCTAAAAAAAAAAAAAAGACTGAATTTTTTTAAAAAAACAAGCGTGGATGCTGTTGGACATGAACAAAGGAATCAATTTAGCAAAAACTTATATTGGAAATTGGACCCTCCACTTAAAACATGTTGGGGAAAAAGGATGATTTGAAAAAGACATAGAGAGTAAATGTTGAAATTTTCAGCTCTCAAGCTTCACTGGTGCAGCCTATACATCATACATACATACATATATACATAGCCAACCAGACAGACTAACTTGAAAACTGAAGAAACCTATATTGACAATTTTGATGAAAGTTTTGTTTAATGGTTTCTAAAAGATGAAAAATAATATCCATAAATGCCATGAATGAATACCATAGATCATATGTACTAGAACCAATCATCAAAAATGAGCTAAAAAAAATTTTTTTTTTAAAGTAAATCTTTTATCAATAACTATTTTTATAAATACCAGCACAAGATTTGGATATGGTTGGTCCATAAATAACCATACAGACCCCAAAAACCACTTTTTGGGAAAGAAAAAACTGTTAAGAATTTTCAAGGTTATTGCTCCCAAAGACACACACATTCACATTGGCTCATAGATCAGCACCCAAAGAGAATTGTGGTGAATCCTGGGGAAGGTCTACGTCCAACGACGGACGTTAAAAGACTGATGATGATAATGATAATTCAATAAATCTACATAATATATTGTATTATAGCTACTTTTGCATTAAAATATTTGAATTTGAAAAGAATTAAATAAAAGACAAAAACTCATCTTCATCGGGTAATATTCGATTTAACGGAGAAGCGTCTGTCCCTTCAGTCCGTTAAACCGAGGGTTTACTGTTGTTTTTTTTCCCTTCAATGTAAATGTGAGAATTACTCAGCAATAGGATGTCGTTCGTTGTTACTACTTTAGGGTAGGGGTATGTACGTCCATGGTCTTAGAGACATTAATATTGTCACCGACGTCGAGTGGTCGCCACACGTCTGCCACAATGACCGACCTTTAACCCCACAAAATTTTCAAACGCTTATCTATCACAGGGGACAGAGACGGGCAAAGTCTCAAGAGCACTGTAACTAGGGAGAGGGGAAGAAAAAGACTCACGACCGTCGTATTTTGAGAATTATAGACACTCCTTGAAACTTGTTCGTTACGCTTGGCTGTAGCTTGGTGCCAAATGTATAGCAAGTTAATTTCTCTCATTATTAAAGCGTCTGTTTCAAGAAAAATTTAACTAAAAAAAAG
This sequence comes from Thysanoteuthis rhombus, assembly GCA_963457665.1. Lineage (NCBI taxonomy): Eukaryota > Metazoa > Mollusca > Cephalopoda > Oegopsida > Thysanoteuthidae > Thysanoteuthis > Thysanoteuthis major. The sequence continues at coordinate 29,831,833 of OY735218.1, forward strand.
TATTTCATCTCGTGTTTATAATCTTGAAAATTCCGTTTTTGAATTCTTTCATGTTTTTTTCTGGAAATAAATTAGCCCTAAGTTTCGTCTGAACAAAAAGAAACGACTTTATTATAAATTCTATATTTCTTATATTCAGCAAAAGAAAAAAAAATCAATAATGACGCCATTACCAATGACTGTAAGAAAAAATAATTTCTGTAGATAAAATCTACAAAAATGTTGTTTTTTTTTATCAAATGCAGATAATTTTATCAGAGATACTTAGTTTTATCATCGATCAACTAAACTGCGCTAAAAATGACCAACATTATGCATGAAAAAAAATGAGAAAACACTTTTAAAATTATCAGTCAGTGGGTTACCTAGGGAGTTATCAATGTTTATGATCAAATGTTGACACACGGGGATTTTCTGAAGACTACAAGAGACACAGGGGACATCTTCTAGAATTTACAATTTTGAAGTGTACCATAGCTGTTCCATGCCGTGCAAAAAAGACACTGTGTTGTCTACATCAACTAGTAACATCTTATAATTTGAAATAGCGGTCAATTTATATTTAAAAAAATATATGAAAAGTACACTTCAAAGATATTTTTCATCATTTCGCTACATTTAATTATCAGTTTAAGCGCAATGTAGAAGAAATAAAAAAATATACCTTTAAAAAGAATAAGGCATTAAACGAAATAATCGATAAAAATGATAAATTCTTTTTTTTTTTTAAATATTGAGAGAATTTATTTTCCCTTTGATCAAAAGCCTAAATTATAATTATTCGAATAAAACTAAAAAATTGCTGAGAAGAAATATATTTTACTTAATTTTCCAGTTTCTTATTTGTTTTTTAACACAAAGACTTACAGTTCCTGCATATGTTTCTAAAAAAGGTTAACATAATTCATAATCGAGGGATATATCTGTAAAATGTATTTTTTTTTAAATCAACGAAAGCATGAAAATAAAAGTAAGATAAATCATCAAATTGATAAAAGGTTGGATGGGAATCACGAGAAAAAAAAATTGTTCTTCTCCGAAATTTGGAATGGAAAATTATTTTTCTCAAAATTCGTCCTTTAATAATTGTAAATGACTAAAAAAAAATCAAAATTGCTGATTTTGATAGATTTTTTAAATTTCTCTTGTCGATTTCATGCTGACTTCTTTGTCCATTTCTATTTATTCAGCATCATTGTCATTTAGGACTAAGATAATAAATCATGGACAAAACGAAGGAGTGGTAATTTTGGGTTGGATCCATGCACAATTAACTCCCCTTGCCGACCTAATCACACGTCCACTGCATGATATCTCGAAAAGAACTTAATGTTCAATGAAATTTAATTGAGTCAATTTCGAATAAATATTCATTGAATTATATCTTTTCATTATAAGAAGTGATCGTATTTTTAAAAAGCTGTAAGATTCATTTTTTCAAGAATTACTGATTAAATTGAATATTGTCAATAAAATACAGATTCTAGGATTGTTCTATAAAAGCCATTGCTGGCTTTTCCAAGACATGAATTCTACATTGGATTATTTTATACAACTTTTCAAACCAACAATTTACCCAGCCAACTTGGCTCGCTTGATGAAAAAACTTGAGCAACCACCTCGAAGAAACACTCAACTTCGGCAACAATCAATTATTAATTTTGCGAAAGCCGAAAGGATATATTTTCCCTACAAAAAAGTATGTTTTAAAACTTTTTCGTAGTAATAATTCCTTAAACTTCATCTAGCCTGTTTATAATTAGAAAAAAAAACATTGATATTTTCGTAATATTCTAATTCCCATATTTTGCATGAACTTGTTCATATTCCAAACGTGCCTTGTTATCTATTATTAGACTTGAGGGGACAATAATGGTGAAATGTCAAGAATAAAAAAGTAAAAAAAGATATACCTGATTTTACACAGAAGAAAAGTGACGAAACGAACCGGGAAGAAATTTCACTACCGCGAAATTTGCTGAGGGACCCGGAAGCTCTCTCCACGGCCCTGTATATATGCAAACATAATTTATCTGTTATGTTGTGTCAGGCTCAACTGTCTTTGAATAGATCTTTGAAGTCGTAAAAAAAAAGTATCTGCATGTTCTATTTCAATAAGACATATAAATTATTCATTATTTTCATGTTCTTATTAAATTGGATACAACCCAAATAGTAATGATTAATGTCAGCTGAGATTATTAAAGCTTTTCACATAGAAAATGGGACAAATGATATATGTTGCCAATAAAAATCAGTTACACATTGAAAGAGGTAGCCACAAAGGAGCTGTTTACAAAAGAGCTTATAGAAAAGCCTAGTGCGATAAGGGCTGTATAGAAGTAAGATCTAAAGAATCAATCAAGCTGTTCTTAAAAAAAAAAAAAGACCCGGTTTTGCCAACTCTTGCGTTAAATTGACCTAAAAAAAAAATGTCAAAAACACTGTTAGCCAATTGTGGCCATTTTTGATAGCTGGAAAAGGCAAAAAAAATAGCTGAAGATTTCTAAAATCACTGAAAAGTAGCGCTAAAAATGTTGAATTTTCGTACCGCCAAAACATCACGGTGACATCCGTCTGATGGTGTCACCCGGGGCAGGTCGACAGGCTTTATGGAATGAGAATGGAAATAACCCTAACATCAACATGTTCCTGTTTGGGGTTGTAGCCCTTCCTCTCCTTTCTATACAGAGCTCAAACAAAATACAGTAAACAGTCGCAATAATGAACCATGATATAACAATTTTTGGCTTTAACAATTCAGTGAATCCATACAAACCGATTTTTGAGGTTCGATAAGTGTGGCGAACATATGGACCATAACAAACTTTCTTTTTTCTTATCTACCGAACAAAGTTCGATAAATGCAAGATCCAATCATCAAATTGCACATGCTACAATATTGATGGGATATGTTTGCATGAAGGAATTCAGGCATGTGTGTTGTAGTCCCCCTTGGATACGCTTTCACGTCAACACGTTTTACGTTCTGTACTTACCACGTTGCGTTTTCGTGTGCATTTCTTTCGTGGCTTCTTAATATCATACACCTATGTATACTCCTCCAGGGAATCACAGAAAGGATGTACCGTCTCTGAAGACGAGGCTGGAAGTTATTGAGAAACAGGAGAATGGCAAAAAGCAGGGTTGAGTTCATGGGAAAAGTACGGTCTCAAAAAGACGATGACCATAACATCCTGAAGGCAAATCGAGAGATACTAAAACAGCCACAAACTAGAAAGCTCTCAGATTGCGCATAACCCTGACAACTGAATAGCTATTAAAAATTAAATGGAAATCAGTTTATGTATAGCAGAGAAGATAATTGCAAAAATTCTAGGATCAGCCCCAAAAATTTAATCAATTCTTTGTTAGCCTATGGTCTGTTCTTCTAGAAAATGTCATTAAAATTCATTGAGAACTATGGGGATATTCTATTCACAGACAGACACTACTGAATACATTTTACTCTTCCAATTTCATTCACGGAGGTGAATGAGAATATTAAATCTATAAAATCTAAAAATATAATAATTATGACTTCTTTTGTCTCCTTTATTGAAAAATACATTAACTATTTCAAAATACTAATCTATAGTTTTATTAGTAGCATTTGAAGTCAATGAATTAGTCTTGAAAGTTGTTTTTTTTATTATTATTACAGTGGTGGAAATGGGGTGGGGTAGAGTATACCTACTTCACAATTTTTGAGTTTTTTGTATGCTCACTGTCTACTAATGAAGACATCAGCACATACCTAGCTCCCAAAACTGAGCCCTACAGTATACTTAGTTCCCCAAATACTGCATTACTGTATACTTAGTCTCCTATCTCAGCCTTGCTGTATACCTGGTTCCCTCAGACCTGACTGTGCTGTATACCAAATTCCCCAGACCCAGCCTTACTGAATACCTAGTTTCCATTACCATTTCCATCATGGTTTAATTGACTTAAATAGAATTGTTAATGATAAGAAAATGACATGTTATGCCTCCAGGAGTAACAGGAGTGATTCATCACTTTTCTTAAAGTTTTTAAAAAAACAAGGAAACAGGTTTTGGCTATGCCCTTTCAAGAGACCAAAATCAAACAGGTTTTCATATTATTTGCAATTCCATGTTTGATTACAATACAGGGTGTTCCAAAAGTAATCATCAATTTCGAGAATAGGAATCATTGAAAAAATTAGTAATTCAAAAAAAATAACTTCAAGACCCACAGATATATGAATTATAAATTGCATTATATTGTATAGAAATTTATTTGAAATAATCTCCCGTCATTACACGGTTAATATATCATTCGATTTAGACAACGTAAATAAAATAAACAATCAAAGAAAATGGGTCTACTGCAGGGATCGAACCTGCTACGAATAGGGCAGATGCTTCAATGTGGTGATGCTCTTACCATTGAGCTTAAATTTAATCATTAGATTCTTTTTGTTGACCATCAACATCTGTACAGATCTTAAATCAACTATTTCGTGGCACACCCTTACAAGGTGGGACTTTTTCAAACTACTTCCATAACATGATTAAGAAAGTCAATGATAGGGCTGAAAATAAAAATAATCTATAAGTTACTTCTCTTGCCTTTTCTTGGGCTATGATCACTAAAATGGGTCTGAATTTTCTAGCAACCACCGTATTGAACCCTCCCAATTCTATTTAGGAGGGAAATTTTCAAAGAACAAAAAAATATTTACCCTTCACATTGAAGGTAGTATCTGATAGATAGATACATACATACATACATACATAAAAATGTCAGATCTCTTGAATAACCCAAACCCAGCAACAGTGTTTAAATCGTTCTGTTGTGCATAGCAGTGATTAGATATTTAGAAAATTGGACATGATTTCAATTTACAGTTGGGAAACATTAATTTTATGAATATATTTATTTATTAGAATGGAATAAGACTTTGTATATTTGTAACACGATTTTTTTTGTAGGTTTGTAAAAATTGTCAATTTAGATCAGTCAGTAAGCGAGATGCCAACCAATCAGCTGGTTGTGATTTCAAATGACCATAGGGGAATGTTAATTTTACATATTGATCTGATGGGACAGCCAAACAATGAAAAGTTTACTTCCCTAAATTTGGTGAGGATTGTTGTTATTGTTGTTCTGGTGAAAAAAAAAAGTAAAATCCTGACTTGAACTGGAGTTTGACTAGATAAGCAGAGTCAACTCCAGATTTGGAAAATTAGGTGAGTGGAAAAAAAAAGTCGAATCCAGACTAGGACTGGAATATGACTAGTAAAACTAAGTCAACTCCAGATTTGGAAAAACAGGTGAGGATTTATTGTTATTGTAGGAAAAGTCGGATCAAAACTTGGACATACACTAATGTCAATATAACAGATGTTTAAAATCCCCCATTTTTCACCAAAATAGAGTGTTGCTTTAGAGACAGTCTGTATATTCATGTCTTGGAATTATTGAATCACCATAGCCTCACAAATGACACACCCAACCTACCAGCTAAGTGAGCGACAGATTCTTCTCTCTTTGCACGTCTGAGTCTCTGTGTGTGTAGGTGTTTCTCCAGGCACTCCTGTGGCTACGACCTTGAAAATTTGCATGAGTACATCACTAAGCACCACCTGAAAACATTTTTTTTGTTGTTTTTTTTTATAAAAAGTACTTTTTGGGGTCACTATGGACATTTTGGGACCAACAATTATACTGATATATTTTAGATAAGAGATCTATTTTTTGATATTTTCAGATAATTGGTTCCGGTAATTGTGTGCATGAACTAGACGGATTCAGGAATGCTCTAGACAGATTCAGGAAATACTGGCTCCGCGACGCCCATGATAGAGAATTGTGGCAAATCCTGGGGAAAGTCTATGTCCAATGACGGACATTAAAAGTGATGATGATGATGATGATGACCTGTGTGGGCTATGGCAATTCATTTATGCAAGGTAGGAATATATTTTTCTTTAATTCCTATTTTTTTTTTCAAAATAGAGGGAGGAACTCCTTCTTTAAACTGATATTTAGCCTATAATATCTTGATGACCAGTATTTCCTGAATATTTCCTGCTTTTACTTTCTATATACAATCAAATGGCTGACAGTAATAGAGTAAGGGTTTGCAGTCTAGTCTTGCCATACCATTGCTTGTGATTATGAAAGAATTATGCTGGGCCTCACATGGAGAGACAACAAGACAGCACAGTTCATCCAGGAAAAGACAAGAGTCAGGGACATCATAGAATCCATTAAAAAGCTCAAATGGCAGTAGGGTGGCCATGTTGCCAGAATAGTGGACAGCCGATGGATATCGCGACTCACGACATGGACCCCCTGAGATCACATGTGAAACCGAGGCCGGCAGAATATTAGATGGAGAGACAAACTAGACAAATTCAGAAAGTACTGGTTCCACGACACCCATGATAGAGAAGTGTGGCGAATCCTGGGGAAGGTCTATGTCCAACGACAAACCTTGAAAGACTGATGACGATGATGATGATGATCCACACTGGATGCCCCATAACTGTGACCTTGTGCCTGACTAAGGTATGCTCGATATATTTCTATATGAATTCAAAGATGATAACTGCTTTTTGATCTTGGCAGTTATCCACAAGTCTTGAAACTGAAAGACATTAAGAAAAAAATACATTTTATAACATATAAGACACGTTTTTACCAACAAAATCACAAGAAGAAATTCTCCTGCCTTTTGTATATGGTGATGAGGTTTTTCCTTGAACTAATATTATTACTGTAGTTGACTGATATTTTTTTAAGTATTACCCTGCTGATGCAATTTATATACAATCAAATGGGTAGCTGTGATAGAGTGATGGTTAACAAGCTAGTCTTGGAAGACCATTGCTTTGAGCATCAATAGATGCTCCGCAACTATGACCTGTCTGAGACTAAATTAAGCAAAGTATATATTTCCGTGCCCAGGGGAGTTGCTGAGGCAGGGGTGAGGGCAATTTCAAATCACCCTCTCTCTGGCCTTCAATGCATTATGAATAGCAGTTCACCTCCTGCATTTCTACTAACATTATACAATAGTAAATTTCGCAAAATCTTGGAGAGGGTCTCTTAAGGAGCCAAGCCTCCAAATCTCCAGCTGCACCCCTGTATATGCCATCGAAGTTGCCTGACATGAAGTGATGGTTAACAAGCTAGTTTTGCCAGACCATTGCTAGTGTAATGACTTTGATCTTCACTGGATGTACCACAACTATGACCCTATGCCAGACTTGACAAAGATCTATATGCAATGAAGTCCCCAACCACCGGGTTGTGGACTGGTACTGGGATGCAAAACATATGCTACCTGGCCACTAGGAAAATATCAACATTAATATTCTTATTTTCTTTTTAAAATAAAAACTGATTCATTTCCTTGTTTCTTAATATTAAATTCATTAGATAACCCTTTTAGAAAGGATTTTGGGTATATCAAACACTTATAAGTGACTTATAGTTGACTTATCACCTATATTCCAGTCATGATTATCACCCCCGACCCTCGCCATCTGGTCCACAAGAATATTGGTCCATGGTGCAGAAAGCCAGGTAGCTGATAAAGATGGTAATTGCTTTGTTGAACGTACATCAGATAAAAGAAACTCGGCCATTGGACTGGATGCAACAGTGGTAGTCATTTAAATGTCTTGAAACTGGAAGACATTGTATTGAAAAGAGCAGACAATACATTTTGATGACATAAAAGATACTTTTTTTGCCAACAAAATGATTGAAAAAAAAAGAGCCAACATTACATCTTGATTCTTGCTAGTTACTATTCAAATGCCAAGGAAAATGATTTTCACATGTCAAGTCAGATTAGATTTAAACAAACAGGTCAACTTCTTTGTTAGCCTGAAGCGCTGGGGTGAATTGTCATTATTTAGCAGATCATTCAGTTGTGCATTCTTTAGTATTTACGTATTCTTTTACTTACTTACTTATTTATTTATTTACCTCTACAGACAAAGTGTCTGTCCTTCAGCTTATGCTCACAATATTTCCGAAACTTCCCAATGAATTTCAATGACATTTTTATGGAAAGATAGGCCACAGGCAAAAGAAGAATTGATTAAATTTAGGGGAGGATCCAAGGAATTTTTTTTTTTACAGTAAACCCCCCCCCCTTTCCCACTGCATCCTAGCTCTATGTACACACAATATTTCCGTATGTTCCCAATGAATCTTAATGATATTCTGAAGAAGAGTGGTGGTGGGGCATGGGCTGAAGAAGATTAATTTAATCATCAGGTCCATTTCAGAATTTTTTTTTTCTCCATCTTATTAAGACGTCAGTATGAAATGGAAAAAATCAAAACACAGTCATCTCTCCTACATCGTAGCTGCATACGGATTGCTTTTCGTTTGGTTTTTAGTGACAGTGGCATTAGGAGAGGTATGCTCTCTCCAACTGCTTTTTTAGTCCACAATGGATACTTGCACATCTCCAAAAGTGCATGTACTCCAGACAAGAATCATGAAATTTGATAACATCATATTAATAATGGATTTTTGTCTGACAGTCTTTTAGGAATATTCTCTGATTCTGCTGTTTGACCTTCCAAAGCTTTACGACTAATCTGCTTCTTCCCCATCATGTCATTTGGACGTCAAAAAGGACATTTGCTTCTGGGCTCCAAATATGATAAATAACAGGTCTGGTTGGTCACTCAATAGAAACCGTCAACTGACCAACATTTTGTGACGGCATGCCCTGTTGGGGGTAATCAATTAAAGAAAATTAGAAAAAAAAGGAATGATCAATAAGTAAGTTACTTCTCTCGCCTAAAAAAGTTTGAATCTTTTAGAAAAATCATAGAACAGATTTAGCATAAACTTACATTGAAAATTGACCCCCCCTTCACTAAAAACCTATTTAACAGGCAAATTTTATAAGAAACAAAAAAATTTTTTTTTTTCTAGATATAATAAGGAGTGAATGATCAGTCTTCTGGCTCCATTGGTGTGGCCTGTACGCTCGATACATACATACATACATACCTGCATACATAGAGGCTGAGGAAACCTATCTTTACAGTTTTTATGACAGTTTCAGTTGACGGTCTGTAATAACAGCTTCACACTTTTACTTAAGCAACCATTACCGACTTTATGAAGTCCTTGATGTAAAACACAATGTGTCTCAACTCAGGTACGGAAAGACAGAAAAAAAAGTAGGTGTGGAGATGGGTGCCGGGGTGGTACATTTCGGACATTCTCAACACAAGTGGAGAAAATAGGTTGGATTTAATGACATGAACAGTGAGTTCTCTCGTGTTTAATGACACACAAACACCATGTTATGGCTGCTTACAAAACTATACACTTGGCAACTGTTTTCATCTGAGCTTCTCGCTCGACCCTGGCTATAAGCAGAAGCGGATCAAGGGACCCACATTTACCCGCGTCCTGTCACTAGAACAAAGAGCACCTGGCTAAATTAATGAGGCAGGTAAAAATTACGCCTTTTATCAATGTAGTTTCCACCCATAAACATCAACTGGGTCTCTCTCACTCTTAATGTGCTCAAAGCATGAAATTTATTCTCTAAACGTAATTGTTTCTGTCACAAAATTGAGGCATATATTAGGCATTCAGAACAATAAGGTACATTTCGCCAATAACTCGGACATGTTTTTAAAACCATTTTGTTCCTTGGTAATAAGTATTTTTTTTTTTCATTGATTGTGTCTAAAAAGTATACAAAGTCCACCAGACTCGGCTTTTTTGACAAGGATAGTGTTGATTTGAAATCTACTTATTTTCCATTGAACTACATGTGAATTTGCACATTTTTAATCACATGAAGTCAGAAAATCAATATGAATATCACAGTCCTGGCCACAAAAGCAAAGTTTAGCGGGAATAATAGCCATTTTCTATACTTTTCTCATAGAAGCAATAAGAAAATAAACTCACTTCCAAGAACAATTAACTCATTGCACAGTGTAATTAAAACCAGAGAAAAACACATTGAAAGTTTCTCAACATTCAAAATTTTGTAACTAATGCACATATTCCATTGATTTTCTTGTTATGTAGTAAAAGCATCTACTTTAAAACTGTGGTATTTTAAAGCAAAGAAAAAAAAGACCTTTAAAGGCATTCAAGTATAATCACACGAATAATTTTGCCATGCATGGCAGGTTGTACATAGTGGTTTTCAATATGCTCAGAGTAATTTTAGCTGGAGTTTTATCGAGAAATACAATCTGATACAAGTTAGGGATGAGCACAAACTAGGTTATATATGGTTACACCAAACATGTGTCATTTTTCAAAGGGGAAGGACTAGAGGAAATTATTCCAGGTGGGGACAAAAGCACATGTATTTGACAAATATCTTAGAGGCAACCTTGTTGCCAGTCCTTTTGTATGGGAACATCAAGTTGGGATTACATAAAACAATTGTACTGCACCATTATTCTTTATTGAATAAAAGGTTTACAATTTCTAACTCCTTTGCCCTCAGTGAAAAGGCCACATCCAGGGGGAGGGGTTTTAAACTCCCTGTGCCTTACCCATGACATTAATCATGCTCAAATATGCTGGTCTTGTGATAGGATTTCCGAAATATGTTTGTAGTCATGTAAACAGTGGGTGGGTGGTGAGTGTTGCAAGGGGGTACGGTGAATACCAACTTCTCGATTTACAGGCTTTTCTGTGTGATCACTATCTATTCATGGAGATATTTATTATTTGTTATCCCTTGTCAAATCATCCATGGGGGGTGGCTACAGAATCCCAGCAACGTGGGTTCTCTTTGCTCATCCCTGCTGTGGTCCCCAAACATAAATCCTCGAGGGGGTATTCATTTTTCCCCGATTTGCACTAATTATAGAAAATAATAAGTCAACTGGTGTTTTGGGAAAATACAATTGAAGATTAATGAAAGTCCTACAATTGATTCCCTTTGTTATCTTGGGTAATCGCCAGACAGTAACATGATAAGTAAGCAAAATGATAAGTCAACCAATGGGAATGCGGTGAATCCATCATTGGTCAAAACTGATTCGGGAAAATGATCTGGACCCAAATCCTAGATTTAGCCATACCATACATTATTTTTCAAAACCCATTTCCATCAATGCATGTAAGTATACTTACTTCACAAAATAGTGTAGGCACCTCACTGTGGAGAAATGATCAACAAAATCAACAAGCAGACCATTAATACTGGAGCGAGCTTAATCTTCATTGAGTGCTCCTCTCTTGTGTCCTTGTGTAAGACCAAGCTCTACCATGTATAGCCTATTTGCCACTGAAACTGCATCAGTGTCAACCCAGATATTGCTTAGTTGGGAATATTTCTCTACGAAAGAGCTCATGATTCATGCAGGTGAAAGCCTATGGAGAGCCAGTTCTCCAAACAACTCTCTGATGACAGAAGAACACTTTTTGCGAGCTCAAATGACAGACAGGAATATAAACTATTCTTCCCTTGGGAGAGTGTTAAGTTGAAAGAGGTGAAAGCGGACCAGTAGAAAATCAGTTGAGGGTGAGTCAAAGGTGACCAGATTGATATGGGTCGAGCAAAAGGGAGTTACCAAGAACCAAATTCATTAGTGTAGTATGGTTGCAACCCTATGCTCCACAAGGAGTTTACAGGAATAAGCAAAGAAAATGTACTCTTGACTCTTAAAGTCATAAACCACTTGAAACTGCTTGCAATTGACTGTGGAACTCTTCAATGAATACCATATAAACTATTCTTCTGCAAATTGAATTTTTCAAAAATTAAAAAATTCACTAAATGATCAAAGGGGAATAATTTCAATCAAGAGTTATTGGTATTCTATTTTCTTTATATGAATTTGAGAGTTAAAGTATAAGGATGGCCACTGTAGAATGCTAGTTAGCTAGCATATCTCGTCGATTATTGCTAAAACTTACTTGCTACTGAAACAGCGATGTAGCCATACGCTCTACAAGGAATTTATGAGCAAAAATAGGCCATGATATTATTTGCATGAGTTTGACAAATTCATTGAAGTGAATTTTCTCAAAGTTATTGAAGCAAAGAACCTTCTTTGTTATGCCTTTCTCGTTCTTTTTTAATGTTTACTTCAAAAATACACTAGCCGTTTTTTTTTTTTTCGATTTAAAAAAAAAAAAAAAAATCAAAACCTAGGCCGCTCCTGGTAGTTTTACTAGTCATCAAACAATTTTTCTCTTTTTGTGTCAACGATGACTAATCGCATCAAATCAGTACAGACATTTTTTTTTTTTTTTTTTTGTTCAGGAGGTGGGGGTATTTCTTACCAATGAATGATTAAATATGCTGTTGAAAATGTCATAACTCTGCACAAGTCTGGTTCAAGATACCAGTAACGTGGACTCTTGCCCAGGGTGCAAAGTGCTATGGGGGGGGGTCACATGTCCTGTCATGTGTCTGAGACAGTAGGAGTGTTAAAAAAAAAAGAGGGGGGGGTTCAATACATAATAAGGAGTTTAAAAAATTTTCAGCCCCCTAGCTCCTTTGGTGCAGTCTGTACATATAATTTAAACGTAATACTTAGATACTTAGCATGCTTGACAGAATAACTTGAGAAACACAAGTTGACAATGTTGACAGTTTTGGTTGATGGTTTCTAATAAATAATATAATACTGTACTTTGAAGGGTGCCAAAATTCGGCCTGCCCCAGGCATCAAGGACTCTAGGGCCAGCCCTGACTCAGCAAGTGGAAAATGAAGGATCAGTTCAGAAATTTCTCAAATGAAAGTGCAGCTGTACTAAAGCGTAGACAACCAAAAAATAAAAAACTTTCATGACTAAAAATTGTTGAATAAAAGAAAGAAATGTAACCTAAAAAAAAAAAAACAAGTCTTCTCCTTTCTTCTAATGTTTGTTTGATTCAATATGGCTGCCGTATGTAAACTTTTATGGTTGGAAACGAGTTGTTTAAACAAATACTTAAACCCTGGACACATTTATTCAACAGCAACATTTTTTAGTCAGCTGCATTTGTACTCTTATCTCTTATTCTTTCTTTTTTTTTTTTTTTTTCTGTCTTTCTGTCTTTTAAACAAAGTTTGAAGAGGTCTATGTATTCACTCATGTTTGTCTGTCCACAGGATATCTCTAAAAGATTTCAATGAATTTCAATGGAAGGTTGGGCTATTGGCCGAAGGAGAATTGATAAATTGATTCAGGAACTTTTTCCTGACTGAAACATATGTTTTCATTTTTTTTCATTCCCTCATATATTTATACGTACTTACTTTTTGTCCAGCCAATTTCTGCAAAAGTTCTCAACGAATTTAAATGACATTTTGTCAAAGGGTGGTTATAGGTTAAGGAAGAATCAATTAAATTCTGGGTCCGATCCTTCTCTCAGGAACGGGTTTTAGCATTTTGCACAGCCTATCAATGTGGAAAAAAACCTCTTACGAAGATGAAGTATATTAAATCTTTTTGTAGGTCAGGGTTACCTGGTCACCGCTTGCAGACAGTTTCGATTACAGGAACTGCAAAATTTGAAAATATTCTGCCTGCTCTCCTTTAAACAAAATGTCAATAAAAATTCATCGAGAACTTTTGGAGATATTATGTTAGAAAAGACATGAGTAAATATATAAATGTATGAAAAAAATGAAAATGATATCTCTCAATTGAGAAAAAAAAATCTTGGATCTGCCCCAAAATTCAACCTATTTATCTTGACTTCATGGCCTCTACTTGAACCAAAATTTGACAATATTTTGTGCCCTCCCCTACAAATTTTGTAGTTCTCATAGATTGATTATACATGAAAGTTTATATTGTTATATACAGTTATAACAAAAAGCATTAAAGTAATTAAAAACAAGCTGTTTCCAGAGCCTTGTATGATTATTGCTTCCTTTTATCATTTTGTCTTGATGTACAAGACATAAAAACATTTCTTATCTAGCCTACCTCCAAAAACGTTTCTTGGGCTCCCGACTGTACACTGTGTGTGGAGCATAGGGCTGCAACCACTTTTCTAGCAAATATGTACCCAAGGTGTGGAGTTCCTAGCCCCATTCCCAAACTTGTTTTTTACCCTGGCTAGGGACCACTATGGTGACTGCCAAGTTTTTTCTGTCAGAATAACCTTCTCTTAAATTGATTTCCTTACAGGAGCTAAAGGGCTCCGACTGTCCTGGCTTTCACCCTCAGCTGGGGAGAGATGAAATGGATTCATGACTTTCCAGAGAGCATCAGCACAAGATGAACACAGATTGTCTAACCTGGAATTTAAACTCGGTCTGCCAATTGCATATTCTGTGCCATTATGCACATCTGCACAAATCTGCAAATCTACGCCTCTATCTAAAAAAGAACATTTTAACCTTTGAACATTGCCCTTCCATCAATCAAGCTCCTTCCCACTGACAAGCAAAAGCTATACAAAGTGCACTATATTACAAACAGAGGGCTACTATTGCAGGCATACAAAGGCTCACATGTACAGAAGAAGAGCAAATATAACATACATTGTGTCTGATCGATGTCCCCAGGTCAGATTAAGTTCAGTTGGTAATGATTCCTGGGCTGTTGGAACATGCTTGTAAACAAAATGCAAGAGTTGGTAATAACACCAAGGTTGAGAAATGTTGAGCCTGGTCAGTACATAGGTGGATGATCACCTGGTAATACCAGATGCTGGAAGAAACTGGGGATCGCGTCGAGAGAGCCTTCTGTTTGCGATCATGCTGAGGAAACTGATCTCTACACTATGCTCAATAATGTAAGCCAAATCCTTTACTTCCCAAAACCCTCTAATTGGTCTGGCTGTGAGCAATAGGAAATTGGATGGATGAATTGACCTGGTGAAGGTTTGAGGATACATTGGTCAAAATGTTGTGCTCAAATCAACAAAGATAAGGTCATTGGTTTAAATAATCCATGGAATAAAATTTGTGTATCCTTCTTTTTTGTGTCCGGAACAAAAATGTCTCGACTAACCATAATTGAGAACAGCTCATAACTGTGCCAATGCCATTGTCACTTGAAAATTGAATGCAAATTATATAGTTAGTATATACTTACAATGCAGGGGAGGTAACTGTATAACATTTCTAGATTTTCCCCAAACTTTAATCAATTCTCCCTTTGTCCATGGCCTACCTTTTTATCAAAATGTCAATAAAATCAGTTGAGAAATTCTGAAGATATTCCATTGAAAAATAGAAGTGTAAGAAATAGAATGAAAGAATATTTCTGGATCCAATCCCAAATTCACCCCATTCTTCTTTACTCCACTTTACTACAGTTCCTGAAAATTTGATTGAAATTCATTGAGAGCTTTTGGAGATATTGTGTGGACAAACAAATAGATGGACAGACAGACAACAGTGAATATATATATATATATATATATATATATATATATATATATATTCCAACTGCATTTGTATTAGAAGTGGGTAAAGTTACCATTTGTCATCAATTTGTAAGCCTACACTTAACAATGGAAATATTGTGTGGACAAGCAGATGGACAGACTGACAGATGGATAGACAGACAGACAGACAGACACAAGTGAATACATATGTATCTCTTCCAACTTGATTGAAATTAATAGAGAATTTTTGAGATATTGTGTGGATAAACAGATGGAAGGAATGAGATACTGAGAGACAAATCCAAATAGATACATGTACCTCTTCCAACTCCGTTGGGAGACGTAACAAAAAAAAAATTCAAAGTTAGGGAACTTACCATTTTTGATCAAATCAAAAAACTACTCATAACATTAATAAGTACTGCAATTTTATGTCGAGAGATAATTCATCAACTCTTGCTTTCAGATGTGACAATAAGGAATGTTTTTTTTATTGAACCCCATAAGAAGAAAAAAGAAGAGAAGGTGTTTTCTTCATAAAGAAAAAATATGTCTGTTGTGCTGAGGCTTCAGAACACTTCACATAAGTAATTCATAAGAAATAACTGACTGCAGACATGATGCTCATTTTTTAGGTTATTTGTCTGGCCGCTTTGAAAAGGATTTTTTTTCTTTTAAATGCGCACACATTCAAGAGCTAACATCTATGATATTAGATTAATATACATACAAGTGATACTATACATATATATATATATATATATATATATATATATATATGAAAAATCTAGATCGAATCAATCAACTCTTATAAGCAGTACTTTTAGTATAAACAATGGTTTGTTTTTATAAAAAGAACTTTTCATAAGTATTTGAATTAGCTCAAAAGCTGTTTTATTGCTTACAATAGCAGGGGCCATTAAGGAGTTTGACTTTACTTGACTAGATGCATACTTTCAATGAACTTGGGTTCTTCTTGAGTCACGTTCCTGTTAAAACTCTCAAAATTTTGCAACAAGAAGCGAACTGTGTGATTGCTCAAATAGTTATTGCAAGAACTGTATATATATTTCAGTCCTACTGACTGTCCAGTGCCGCGTAGGGTGGGGTTGGAGCATCTGCTCCTGAGTCTGAAGCGAAGGTTTCAACCCTACCTAGCAGTACTGGAAGGGATGCTTGATCGTCTATAGCCACACTGGAGAGTTTTAATACAACAAAACAGCTATAAGTGGATGACTCAATTATTAATTATTATATATATATATATATATCGCTCCTCTATTCAAGGTTGAGCACTCTTTAAGTGAGGTAACTCATCCATTGTAAGCTTATGCAATGCTCTTCCATAGGAATGGAGCACTCTGGTGGATGAGGAGTTTCTGCGTAAATTAATATATCGCTTAAATTTAGCCTTACTTACCACCCAGTTCCGTAGTCCAGAGGTAGGATATTGGCCTCGGGGTCCAATGCCTCGTGGTACTGGATGGGATAAAGTCTATAGCCACACTGAAGAGATGTAATACATCGAAACAGCTGTCTGTGGATGACACAATAATATATATATATATATATATATATATATATATATATATATTATTCTGCGGGGAGAAAAGAAGTTAGGTAGTTTAATGAGAGAGAAGGAAAAGGGGAGAAAAGAAGCTTAGTTGGTTTAATAAAAGGGTATGAGAGAAGAAAGAAAAGAAAGTTAGATAGTTTACTGAGGGAGTAGGAAGAGCTTTGCGTATGAAACAGTTAGTATAACATTTAGATAAAAAACATTGGTGCGCAATGAAGATTGGAAAGGGTAAGGAATAGATTGAGAAGGGCAGAGTCACATAATAATTGGTGATCTTGGTTGTCAGAACTTGTTAAATTTCCGTGGGGTCAGCAAGTCAAACATCATTTTATTTAGCAAGGGTTCCTAAACTGAATTTTCTTTCTCTACCTAAAAATTCATAGTGTTCTATTTGCTTGTGTTTTTCCCTTGAATGTCTTCAGACAAGATTGTATTAGGCTGTTAAATATGAAACATTGATTTTCCTTTTTTTTTACATCGTAAAGAATAATGCTAAGAGTGAACAATTCACTGATACAATCGAATTTTTTTTTGTAGAATCAAATTGATTAGAAATTTTTTGTTATTATCTGAAGTCTTTGATCCCATAATGGCAATCATGTCTACCGTAGAAGTTACACCAATTTTTAAGTACAATTTTTGATTAAGACCTGAAGCTGTCGGTTCCATCAACAATACACTTGGAGTGAACACTACTACAGTGCAAACTGTTCAGCATTGGTTCAATAGATTTAGGTATGGAAATATGGATCCGCACAAGAAAAAGAAACAAGTTTAATCATTACATGAAGAGATCACAAAACAGCACATTATGTTAGAAAATTAACATGAGTTAGAGATACCGAGAATGTCTGACTTACATCGTGGATCCCTATAGATCGTAGGTGAAATGTGGCGAGCAAGAATAAGATGACGTACTGATTTAGACAAATTTGGAAAATATTGGCTCTGTGATGCCCATGCCCGAAAGGCGTATGTTCAATGACAAACATCAAAGGCTACTGATGATGATGATGATGATAATCCTACCACCTTCAGCAGACTGTGTCTCAATTGAGAGAATAAGGGTGTGAAGTCTTGCAATATCTTCCATATTCTTTTAGCATTTTGTCCACAGATCATCATCTTTTTAAGCATTCGGAACTTATTGATAATAAAAGTTTCTATAGAAGGGGAGCAATGATACATTTATATGTATTCACTCATATCTGTCTGTTATTATTGAATTTTCTCATCTTTCTTATAAATAAGTCCCTGAACGAAGACCCTGAATGAAACAGACTTTAATTTATTAGCTTGACAGCACTGATCTGGCGTGGGATTTCTTTTTTAATTATTAATCCCTATTTTGAATGGAATGAAATCGACTGGATTCTCGCTACCACAGTCAATAATTGAACAACCCTAGCGTCAGACTTTGAAGTCATGTAAATAAATTCCAACAAAGAGTAAGTATTGCCAGAATAAATAGAGAAACAACTAGATTCTGGAAATTCTGGATGTTATAAATAAACCCATCAGAATGAGGCCCCCGAAAGATCAAGAAAGTTTTTTTTCTCCAAAAATCATTTTTAGAAAGGGTCTAGAATAGAACCGATGCCAATTTTCAAGTCCATCAGAATGAGGCCCCCAAATGGTCAAGAAAGTTTTTTTCTCCAAAAATCATTTTTAGAAGGGGTCTAGAATAGAACTGATGCCAATTTTTAAGTCTATAGCGCTGGAAAACACAAACAAACTAACAGATATATAAAAGGATGGAACTCTCCACCATTTTTTATGGCTACAGATCAATTGTTCAATTAGGCAAATAAATGTGCACTGAGAGCAGAAGGTATCTGATATATTTTGAAAAAGTTTATTTAACATACTTATAATATAAGCCTTCAAAATTGACAGAATCTTTTAATGTTCAATCAATTTTCTTAATCTTTCGTTTAGATTCTGTCAGTTTTGAAGCTGTAAAATCGAAAATTCAAAGTATATTCTCGGAGCCAGATTAAGACATAGGCTATATGGAAATTCTTTTTCTTAAAATCGACAATTTTTCAAAGGTTTGAAGGTCTAGATTAGAAGCACATAAATCAAAAGATAAAATGATAAATTTTAAATTTTCTCCATTGGTGTTTAAATTCTGTGTGCTGATTCCATTTTCTTTGCTTTTAACTGTTTGGCAATTCCACTTCAGCTCAGGGACCCCATCAGCTCTCGGGCCTCCAAAGATTAGGTGAAAACTTATTTTATTTGTGATTGCTGAATCAAAGTCTAAATTATCTTTTTGAAAAAGGTGCAATCAATACATCAAATGTGTTGTATTATTTTGAAACTCTATTTAAAATGACTTCCCATCAGTACACGGTGAATGTATCATCTGGCTTAGACAGCGTAAATGGAATAAACAATTAGAGAAAAGTAAGTAACCGCTTCAACGTAGCCTCACTCTTTCCATTGAGCTAAAGAGTCTGACAAAAAGGCAAAAGCCCAAATAATTGCTTTATCTCCATATTATCATCTTATTCATTCACTGTCCATATCTATTCTATTTGTACTATCTAGGCCAAATGACACATTAGCCATGATAATGATACTAATATATATATGTGTGTATATATATATATATTTGTAATAAGCATACCACTGCAAAATGGAATACTGCACTGTATAGATATATATCGTATGACAGTTTGAGATGTCTAAGAACAAGTAAAACTGACTTGATCTCATCTCAACTGAAAACGCTTTTCTCAAGAACTTTCAATTTATCGATGTTTTGAAAAAATTTGGTCTCATGAAATCACACAAAGCAAATGTTTGAATTTTTAATCGTTAATTTTATTTAAATAACTTTAATTTTACTTTAACTTTCTTATTCCTGCTTCAAATATTACTGGAAACGTCATGGTACCTGTAGCACAGGGGCCTACAAAATTTCTATCTGGCACTGTATAATCTTTTTCTTTTGTGGATGATTTAAATTTTGCAGGACAAAGAGTCATGTGACATCAGGATGTTTTGCCTTTGAATTGACTTTTTTCCAATCAATGTTTAAATGCTGACATTATTCAGACGGAACATTTTGATGTTTGATTTTATTGAATTGTTCATTGTGTGAAACAAATCGAATATTTCACTGGCCTGAATTCAAACCCTTTTGAAAATTTTTCTAATATTTTAAGACAAACTCATAACTTTTCTGAATAATGTACCCAGAGCCATCTTATTACATGTGCACACTGGGCAAGTTGCTCCAGGACCTACGGTTTTAAAGAGCCCAAAATTCAATATGAAAAGTACCTTAATTTTAGTTTGTCTGGAGGCGATGGGGAGGCAAAGATTGGGGCTCCTGTAGATTGTTCTGCTTGAAGGTCTCAAATATTCTTAAAATTGCCCTGAATGTTCCCCTTTTTGAAATATCTTTCCAGTCAAGTACTGTATGACCAGCACAAAACATTTTTATAGAGAAAAGAATGCCTCTTTGAAGAGATACACGACAAAGTTGCACCATGGGTGTTTGATTTATTAAACAACTATCTTGTAAGAGAACGCTGCATTTCAAATGTTTGGAATCCATCACTCAATTCATGGCAAACTATTTTTTTTGTCATCATGCAACTACACCAAGAAGGCACTGTGACTACATTGAACCAATTCTTTCTGATAAGTTTCACTAACAATTTAGCAAGGAACATGGGTTTGTGCTCCAATGAGGATCTCAGTCATTCTTGGTTGCAGGGAGGAAAATGCAGTTACAAAACACTTATTAATGAACTTTTGATTGTATAATTATTTTTGGACTGATATATCTTTTAATTCATTTTCCAAATCTTACTTAGAATCACACCTGCGGTACTACAAAATACTCCTAAGATTTCTCATACTCCCTTTTGAGAAACACTGCTCTAAGAGAATTCGGTTTTTTTTCTACATTTCTTGAGAGCCAGCTTTTTATATTGAAGAAGCCCTGAATGTACCCCTTCTGAAATATTTTATTGCCAAGTACTGTATGACCAGCGCAAACCATTTTCGAAGAGAAAAATACCACTATGAAAAGGTACATGACAATATTGCATCATGAATGTCTGATTTATCAAATGATAAATTGTAAAAGAAAAACACTTGAATGCAGAATTTCAAAAGTGTGGAATCCATCGCTAAATTCATGGCAAACTAATTTTTTGTCAACATGCAATAACATCAAGTAGGCATTGTTGTTATGTTGAACTGAACCCTTTCGATGAGTTTCATTTACAATTTGACAAGGAATGTAGGTTTGTGCTTCGATGAGGATCTCTGTCATTTTTGGTTGCAGAGAGGAAAACATAATTATAAAACACTTTTTTTTTTATCTCATAATATGATTGGCCTACTCAGATAGTGTAATGGTTAGCACATCTGCCTCACACATGCAAGGATCCTGGTTCAATTCTCCATTTGAGTGGAAGACTCTTCATTAGGACAAATTTCAGTGTGTATTCAGCAGCTAATTGATTACACTCTAAATTATGTGATTAGGGTAGAGGTATCCCTTCGGTGGGCTTGCATCCTGTCAAGGGAGTGGTCATAAAAATTTCTAGGTGTAAAGTCCTGGTTTTAGCCTGACTTGAGACTTGCAAAGGTCACTAAGCTGAGGCATGGAACAAAACCAGGGGCTCTGTCACTCGTCCATTTGGGGTTGTCTCTTACGAGACATGATAGTTTACCTTTTTCTAGAATCCTAATATTTTTTTTAAATTAACATTTTTTCTAAATCTCTCATACCGTCTGCAGTACGATAAAGTGTTCCTAAGAGTATCCGTACTCCCATTTAAGAAACATGGCTCTAAAAATAATCTAATTTTTTCTCTTCTTTTCTTGAGAGCCACTGTTTTGTATTGAAGAGGTTAGTGGAGGTAATGGAGGTGTCGGATACCATAACGGAAAATAGAACAGATATAGTTAGTCACTCAATAGAAACTGTTACATGACCAACGTCTCTTGGCTGCATGCCACGATGGGGTGATAAATTTAAAAAATGGAGGAAGAGGTGATCAATGAATAAGTTACTTCCCTTGCCTCTTGTTGGGTAGTGATCCTTAAGAAAAGAAAAAAAATGGATTTTCGAAAGACAGGTGTGAACGCCGTTGGACGCTAACTGAGGGATCAATAAAGGATACACTTACAATGTAAATTGACACTAAAACCTAATTTTTAGGGGAGGGGGATTTTTTACATAATAAGGAGTAAGAGATTTGATTTTCAGCCCTCTAGCTCTATTAGTATGGACTGTATGTGTGACGCATAAATAGATAGATAGATAGCCAGTTGGAGAAACATAAAAACAGAAAAATCTATGTTGTTGTTGACAGTTTTGATTAACGGTTTCTATTTGGTGAACTGAACTTGAATATTAGCCAAGTTCACTTGGCATTCCTCATTCTCCTGTTCTTACTTCATGGTCAAAGATGACCAAGGCTCCAGTTCTGAGTGGTGCAGCAGCTGTAGTGCCAGACTGAGCAAAGCCAAGTACCCATATATCTGTGTAATATTATATTACACTATATTTGTATAAACAAAATAGACATAAGTTTATTTTTCTCACCTGCAGTTTTGTCTGTCTCTTACCGAAGCAATATTTCTTTTCATTTCCATTGTTTATGTTCTGAACACACCTTTAATATGAAAATGTGTTTTGTCTAAATAAATACAAAGTAAGTTTTCAACAGATAAAATAGATGATTGTCATGAATCATTACCATGACAACCAAAATGAACTGTATTTCTATTTTAAAAATTCATTCAAAGAAGCTAAACACGTCATTGATGATAAAAAAAATTACCGTTGAAAGGAGATTTTTTTTTTTAAAAAGCAAAGTTTTTTTACTCGTTCTTATCAATTTTCATGACTTCTATTTACCATCATTTGCTAGATGAATTATACGTGCTGCCCATTTAAACATTTTTAATATCTTTAGACAAAGCAAGGAAATGAAACAAAGATGGCTGCCATTTACTGGCAATACACGAGGTACGTATTAATAACAACTTAAACAATGTCATGGCATAACATATACACTAGAATTGAATATAGAAATGCTTGTCCATATATCTGTACGTGTCCATTTGTCTGAATAGGGTGCAGAGTTATGCTTAGGATTAAAAGTCACAGAAAATAAAGGGAATAAAGTCACATTTAAATTATGGTAATAAAACAAGTAATATTTTCATAGGTAAATGTGGTTTTCCTGTCAAGGGAGACACAATTTGTAAAGGCGTTCTCTCTAAGTTAATTCAGTTAATTCAGTGTAATAAATCTATAGCAATCTGAGAAGAAAGAATAATGCTGGGCCTCACATGGAAAGACCACAAGATAGCACAGTACATCCGGGAAAAGACAAGAGTCAGAGACATAGAATCCATTAAAAAACTCAGATGGTAGTGGGCTGGCCGTGTTGTAAGAATGGCGGACAACCGATGGACATCACGACTCACGATGTGGATCTCCCAAGAACACAGGCGCAACCGAGGCTGGCAGAATATTAGATAGAGGGATGAGCTAGACAAATTCAGAGAGTACTGGCTCCACGACGCCCATGATAGAGAAGTGTGGCAAATCCTGGGGAAGGTGTATATCCAACGACAGACGTTGAAAGACTGATGATGATGATGATGAATAAAGACAGCAATTGGTTGTTCATTTGTCTGCTATCAAACATAAGTCTTATATCTACCGAAATAATTGAAACCTGATAGCTAAAGATTTATCTATAAGATTAAATTGATCCCTGGATGAACACAGGATGGGTGGTGTTGACCTCCAATTTAGGGTCAAAACTAATTTGTAAGCTTCTACTTCAATATTTATCTATTTCTGAAATATTCAGTCAAATTACCAAACAGTGAGAAGCAAAGAAAACGTTATCAGCATACCAAATTCGAACCCCAATGGAGAAAATTAAAAATTCATCATTTCTTTCGGATTTTATGTGATTCCAATCAAGATCTTTGAACCTTTTGGAAATTTGTCAATTTTGAGGAAAAAATTTTAAGAAAACATTTGCTTTTCTGTCTTGTTATGTTTTGATTTTTGTTTTTTTTCCTGGGCATTGCCGGGTATCCCTGCTAGTCAGGTAATGTATGATGCCCATTTATACCAAGATCTAATGTTTTTATCATCAGAAAAAAACCTCATGGAAAATAGGTCTTGATTAACGCTGTTCTCCGGTGGGAAAAAAAAACGTCACCTGTCAATGTACGTATTTACAATGTAACTATGATGCTGGACCTTTACTTTCTTTACTTTCTTGGTGTTGGAAAATGCTAATGTTAATTTCTCTCTCCTTCAGGGGCTTGTGCAGTTTTTACAGTTTTTTTTCCTAGGAATCTGACCTTTACCCAACAATAAAACATGCTTTTCTTTTAGCAAAAACCCCAACTTTAAACTCTAACGCAACAATAAAATATGGGCACAGTTTAGATACAATGGTCTGCTTCAATGTGCCAACTATTAAGACCAGAAGTTAGCACATGGATTTTCAGTTCTGAGAAATATCAATTTTTTAGGGATTCCTGAGTGGGGTTCGTGGGGTGTCCAGGGGTGAGCACAAGCCTGCACAGGTGTGTTTGCAGGCTCCAATGTGTGTGTAGGTTGGAGCATTCAGCCCCACCCTCATTTGATTCTCTGAAATCTCTATAAATTATCATTTGTTCTCCTTTGTTGTTATATTTGAATTTTTTTTTTTCCCCTTGAGCATTACGGGGTATCCCTGCTAGTCAAATAATGTATGCTACCCATTTATACCAAAAACTAATGTTTTCATTCCTTTCTCCCGTTGGTGTTCAGAAAAAAGTCATTGGAAGAAAAGTCATAATGATCGCAATTTTACGGTAGGTGAAAATGTCATTGGAAAAAAGACAAAGGAATTTTTTTTAATAAGATAAGTAATATTTTAATTTTTCAAATTTATTGCAATGAAATGAAATCATTTTAAGAGAGTAAATTTTTATTAAAATGTTACATGTTTTATTGAAAAAAATGATTTTATTACCATAAATTGAATTAGAATATTATTTACTTTGTTGAAACTATAACTTTTTCATTGCTGTAAACTAAATGAATTGGAATATCACTAATTTTTTTTAATTTCTTAAATTTTTCTTATGAGCCGGAGAAAGTTATGACTTTTTCTCCACCGCACATTAATGTACATTATGATTTTCTCTCCTACAATTGCCTAGAGATATTAGTCTATTTGTTTGCCGTCTCAAAAGATTCCACTAAATGATATTGTATTCATAAGTCTCTCTATGTATGTGTAATATTCAATAATGTTCTTGTCAGTGCCTTTTGAAAATGGAGAATATTCGAAATGCATGTGTGCACATTTCCTTAAATATGAGACAAATAAATATCATTTGAACAAAGGAATCCTTCCACGTGTGTCTATCAACATCTGGTATGTCTGTGAAGTGCTATGTCTGTGTGGATTAACCATTAGGCTGAGTAGGCTTAAGGCTAGGGACCCTGAAGGAGGAGGGAGACCCTCCCAAAGTGAATAAAAATTGTTCTATTTATTTATAAAGATACATGTAGTTCATTATACATGACTTGCTGGCGCTTTATTCTGTTTGCTGATGGGTATGGTGAAGGGGCAAGATCAGGAAGTAAACTTCTTAAAGTTCAGTCAAGGGGTCTGGGTGCAGTGACATATTTAGAGATAACTAGACATTCAGGGTCCCAGGGGGCTTGGCTCTTTGAGGGGCTCCCTTGAACATTCAGTGAAATTTGATGAAAAAGGTAAAATCTGCTGTAAATATACATGTACTGTCACTTAATTGGTGAAAGACAACCCGAAGATACTTGTTATTGTATAATGTCAGTAGATAAACAGTTGGTGAACTATAACTTATAAAATTTCTGGGGGCACAGGGGGCGTCTACAAATACCCTCCCCTACCCACAGCTACATCTCTGCCCGGGTGGTGTATAATCTGTCACTGTCTGTGAGTAAAAAGAACAGAAAAGACCTCCGCCCTCCCCGGAGCCTTTGTGAATGGTTATGTTTGAAGAGACACCACTCAACTGGGAAATTTCACTCGAATAGCCAAGTGGTGATGGTGGGGGTAGGGGGAGGGAGACAGGAAGGGAGTACACAGAATAGGATGAGGAAGTCTTCCCCATCATCTCTGCTTCTGATCCAAGAGAATATTTATTTATTCATTTGTTTTTTTTTCAATTTCTTCTCTCTTCTCTTCTACCCTGGACTGCCAGAAGAAATTTATCAGACGTACCAATATAACGGCCTAAAACGTACCAAACTTGCCCTCACACAAAAAAATGTACCAAAATCTCTAGTATCCATCCAGGTATATAATAATTAGCAATGAGCATTAGCTGTCTGTCACGCTGTCACGTCAGCGGTGACAAAACTTGGTACGAAAAGAATTTCATGTTGTGTTGATAAATTGTATTCCTACTTGATTTTACGTTCTGATCAATTTGATATTCAGGAAATATTGAACATAAACTAGATAATGCTGTTTGATATTCTACAAGTACAATGCAATTGCAAAATTACTAAATCATTGAACAACAAAGGGAAAACTAGTATAATTTATCAACCATTACAATGATTATGATACGTCCAGATCAGTACATTAGTATTGACTATTTTGTACAAATTAGATCCTTTAGCTAAAATCATCTAAAAAATAAGATACCAGCACAAGATTTAGGCATCGTTAGCCTCAAAATTACAATAGATACCAAAAAAGCTCTATTAAAAAAAAAAACTATTTTAGATGGTGCCAAGTACTGTACTAACGCAAATTTTCTAGATTGTAGCCCCGAAAATATGACCAGGAGAACCCGGTTACACACACTCACACACACACATATATAGACATCCACATAGACACAGACACTCATAAAGAGGAAAAATCTGTGGCCCACTTGGTTGGTTGGTCGAGCCATTTGTGAGGCTACGGTGATTCGATTAAATTGCGATGTACCAATATATTTCGGGTGTGGTACCAAACGTAGCAATGGAGGTACAGTGTAGTGAAGGTGGTTCGATTGTTAAGTCTCACATCCTACAACGTTTAAGTTCCATTACTATGAGCATTTTTTTTTAATGTGCGAGGGTGTGAAACTCTACAATCGGGACCCTTCTCCTCGACATAGTACCAACGAAAGCACTGAATTTGGTACGAACGCATCAATTCCGGCAGCCCTACTTCTAGCCTGACAAAAATCCTTACGTTTTCCTCTTATCTCTGCGCTGGTTTTAACATCGAGTGAGCTATGGTGTGAAAATTTACAATCGGTACCACTTTCCCTACATCGCGCCGTATGAAGTACCAAATTTGGTACGATCGTACCAAGTCTGGCAGCCCTACTTCTGGCCAGACAAACAGGCAGACAAACGATTCTAGTCGATCGAGACATTCCCAGACAGACAGACACCAGCAGCAGCCGTGATGTCAGTTCATTGAAGAGATTCTCTTTTAGTGCTACTTCCAGCCCAACCACTAACTTAACCCATAAATTTTACGGAACAAATATAGCTTGCCCACAATGGTCGTGGTAAATAAAGAAAGAAAAAGAAAAAGAAAAAAAAAACGTAGTAGATTACATTGTATTTTAGTCATTAATGAGGGCAGCAGTCGCAGTAGTTTACATAGCTTAATAATAATCTTTCTTTTTTTTTTCTTATTTTGGTAGTAGTCGAAGTATTTAGTTCTGAAGTAAATCCTGCCTCTGGTTTGTAAGTTTCTAGGTTGGGGCAACCTTGAGTGAATGACAAGGATCATGGGATCTATCCATGCGTGAAGATGGAATGTTTGCGTAATAATTTTCGCGCTGACATCACTCGCAAGCCTCCGTCTCCGCTTGGGTTTCGTTTCTCTAATGAATGATTTATTGAATATTTTAAAGCTGATCAAACAGATGCCAAGCTGAGTTGGCGGGAGAGAACGCCCCCCTGCACATTAAAGGGGTGGGTAAAAGCTCTGAGTAGTTCATCTGCTGTACCCGAAAATCCAACTTAACATTGGACCCCCCATGAAAAAGGAGCTAAGCCCCCGAACTCCAAATACTTCTGTCTTTAAATATGCCTCTATAGAAAGTGGGTTGCGGTAGTGTAAAAAAGAAAATAACTTGACTATATTTTTATTTCTTGTTTTGCACTATAGTGTTCGGACGGCGGTTTTAATTTATTAGAATCACAAGTAAGCACTGACAGTGTAAGCCCAGGCAATGCCCGGGCTCCTAGCAGCTTGGCCCCGAGTATTGCCCGGGCTCTAAAAATTATATCTACATGTAACTTCGTACTTACCCCAAGTTCGTGATTTCTAGTTTCTCGGGTCGCTTTTCATGTACGATGTTTTGTTTACTAATGGAGGCGTTTATTTACCCACCTTCGTCAAGTTTCTATCAATAAAAATTAACCAGTTTATCTAAGATAATTTTGCATGCATATTTTGTTCAGTTCTCTTAATAAAACATATTTATAATTTAATTTATAGAACACTGTAGTATGGTGGTTGGATTTGAAATGAAAGCGTGATTAAATGTACGTATAGTCCCCACAGTTTTCTGGTCGAACTTTGGCCGGGCTGATACAAAACGCTGGTGCCGTCACTACAAGAGGGACCTGAGGAAATCCCACAGTTATTTCAAAAACTGAGATATATGCAGATAAAACTGGTATAATTCCAAAGAGTATAAAAGCCAATACTCCCTGAAAATGAATAGATAAGAGAAGAAAAAAAAACCCAGACGTGTAAATATATAATGATATTTTTATCTTTAATACATTTAAAATATTTTTTTCTTCACTATACTTTATTAAAATATCATTTCATCAAAAATATGTAATCACTATAAATTAGAATAATACTCATTCTATTTTTCTTCTAGATTTCTATGACCTTTTCCTAACCAGAAACCGAAGTTCTGACTTTTTTCCAATGACTTTTTCCCCTAGAGTACGCGGCATATTTTGACTCCTTTTCCCCTCTGACTTTTTATAAACTGCGGCGTAAGTCGACTGTTTTCAAGAACGGGGAAAATTAAATGTTAAGACCAGATTTAAATAGGTTAATGGCGTTCGTAAGGAATTAAGTGGCCTGAAGAGAGCGTGACAGAGAGATAGCGTCCGAAATAAAGAAAGGAAGCTGTCATCTAAGGAGGGTGATGAGAGAGAGAGAGAGCGTTGATAAAGAAAGAAATATATGATATAGAGAGTGGGAAAAGAAAGAGGATTTTTTTTCCTTTTTTACTTCACACTACGTCATATTATTCCTTTTTTTTTATCAATTCTCGGGATAAAACAATAAAAGCACAAGAACGAGAGAAAAAACAGACTATACAGTTTTTTTTATATAACTAATATAAAATCATTTCGGGTGATATTCCTTTTGTTTTTGATTATCAAAAAATTAATTAACATATGTTGCTAAATGCTGTCAAAAATTTTATATACAACAGAGCTGTTCTTTTTCCTGTTTTTCGTAGCCTACATAGGTGCACAGTACGTTTGTTTCTTTTTCCCACCTATGACTTTACCAACAAGCGTTGATACTTCCAAAATGGATTCTAAAAATAATCGCTTAAAGTTATTTTTAACTTTTGGTTCAAGTCAAAGTGGGAATCGATATCCATCCAAATACATTAATGTCTTCAGAGGAAACCTACGACTCTATTTTGGGTACTGGAGGAATATATTTAAGAATGATAGTGGGCGGCTTAGTCAAACAATTGTGCATCTAGTAATAAAAGCATATAATACACCTATAGCCAAAGGCATTCCAAAGAGATTTTGATGTTGAGCCATAGTGAATTTTCAATACGTCGGACATGGCAGACATTTTTCAAAATGGCTGCCAGTGACAACTGTCAATCAATTTTCTCATAAGCGATGGACATTATATGATAATGACGATATTGACATAATTAGTTGAATTCATTTACCGTTCATAGTTTAGGTAATTGCGATTTGGATAATGTATGGCCGACATTTTTCAAGATGGTGGCCATGACATAATTCCAAGCTATGAATTAGTGGTAATAACAACGGAAAGTTAGCGGTCTATTACTGGAAAGTCTATTTACCACCCGATTCATAGTAACTGAAGGCTGTGCAGTCTGAGGCAGCTTTCTGCACTGGCACTGTCTAACACAACCTTGCTCACATTTGCGGAAGTCAGCTGCACCGGTTTGCACCTGGTAGATCTTGTTGAGAATATTAGGTGCATTATTTTTATAATTTTTATCATCATCATCAGAATCATCATCACAACCACCAGAATCATCACCACCAACACTATAATCAATAGCATCCTACCACCACTACCATTATCAATATCAACCCCCTCCATCAACATCATCACCAACGATAGATCATTATCATTAAAAATGATAGCCAAAATAATGTTAGGATGTGTCTATGCGACCATGGTAAGCATTTCAGGCTTATCTCGCCGACCATTACCTTTACTCTTGAGTTTGATGATTCCATACGATGAAAAGTAAAAAACCAAGATTAAATCCACTGTAAACGGTTGCAATAAATGTATTTATTGATAAATTAAGTTGTAAAAAGAAGTACTTTTCTCAAAGAAGAGAAATGGCTGCCATGAGCGTCCTACTGAAAATTGATGATTGCTCATTATCTAAATTTTTTTTCAATGCCGTTGACTATAAGTGTACTAAATTATATACCTTTAATACAAATTGCTCGATTGGTTTGAAATTTTATGCAAAGCTATCTACTATAATTTGTATGAAACTTGGAAGTTTTCAATTACCTAGATTAGCCAGTCTGTCTTTAGGTGCTGAATTCTCATAATTTAAAAGAATCATACCGTACATAAAATAACCAGTGAACGAATAATGAATGAGAGAATGAATAAAACTAACTTTAGATATTTTAGAAGCCACATTTTTGGAGAAAACTGGTGAAAAGTAATAAAGCGGAAAACTAGGAATATGGTACAATGAATTAAAACATTAGTTAATGTCTGATACTTTATTCTTACTGTACTTTCCTATAACTTTTTGATTAGAAGTATTTGTTTGGCCAGATTTTAACAAATAATACCTGTTACATTCATAAATCAGTTTCTGCTGAATCACGTTCCATTTTGAACGCCTCCCCCCCCCAGGGGCGATAGTACCCACTTTAGGAATCACTGTCTGAAATTAGTATCTATCTATTTTATTCAAGTTGATCTTTTTCTTAGATAGCAGCTGTTTTAATCATAGTCGCCATTTTCCCTAGTTTTTCTTACGCGACATTTTTATCTGTTCCTTTATTTCCTGGATAATTTTACTGTGCCATTTTTACTTAGATTTAATCTTTATAGACTTTCTTCTATCAATGCTGATACTAATTTCAGACAGCGATTCCTAAAGTGGGTACTATCGCCCCTAGGGGGGCGTTCAAAATGGAACGTGATTCAGCGGAAACTAATCGTAAAGTTAACCACTGGACCGTCAACGAACGTAAAGCTTAACATTAGTTCCGGATATTTCAAAATGGAGACGAGAGCCTTGAAGATGTGGACATCCGTCTGTGATTGACAAGATCCAATTGAGGGCCTTCATCTCGGCGGACCCACGTAAAAAAACAACTCCAGAGGCGCAGAGGAACTACACGTACACTATTCGACCGTTGAAGATGTGGACATCCTTCTGTGATTGACGACATCTAATTGAGGGCTATTATTGAGACAGGCCCACGCCAAACAACTCCAGAGGTTGCAGAGGAACTAAACGTTCACCATCCAACAGTTGTTTGGCATTTGAAACGAATTGGAAATGCAAAAGAGCTCGACATGTCGTGCGAATGATTACCCTGAATGAAAAGTGAAAAAAATAAAAAAAAGTTTGCGTGTCGCGTGAGGGATCCCGTTGAAATTGAACGAACTACGAAACTCTATATCCGCCCAGCTTACTCACGAGACCGCTCTCCGACCGAGAGCTACTTTTTCAAGCATTTCGACTTCTTCCTGCAAGGGAAATCTCTAACAACCAGGCTACAAAATCTTTAAAGCATCGGTTCCGGGATCCGAGAATTCTGTGCTTCCGGAACAAATAGATTTCTATATGGCAAAAAAAACTTGTAGATTCTGAAGGTTCTTATTTCGATTATTAACTTTTATTCTAAGCTGAGATGTATTGCTTTAAAGTTGATGAAGAAAAACTGCTATTACTTTTGCTCCAACCTAATTGCTTTTCAGACGTACTAATTTATGCGTAGGAGGTTTCGAAATAGCACTTCTCACGTTCGACATTCGGTTATAAAATTAATGCTTGATTTTTAAAAAAATAATATTTAAAATTTAATTTCCGAAATATTATTTTGGCCGACCCTCCTGATGAAGTATATGCTCTAAAAAGGGTGGTAGCGTAGGCGTCTGCAGTCACAGGGGTGGGGTGCAAAAGGATACTTCCAGTTGGGAGGGAAAAAGATATACTCGCAATATCCGTTACCAGCAAAGAATGATACCATCTTTTTTATGGGTACATTGAGTTGGGTTACTTAGAACGATTATTCTGCACTATTATTCTTTATTGAGCATACGGTTCCAACTTTCGAACCCACTCACTCCTGGTGAGAAGGCCAAATCCGAGGGGTGACAAATACCCAATTTGACCCCCGCCCTCAGCAGACTCACGTGGGTTTTTTTCTAGTCTTTTCGGCTTGATCAAAGGGTAGTATCAGAGCCCGAGGAGCCGGTACTGACACTTACCTGCCGAATGGGCCGGAGAGGGTGTGTGTCAAAGACCGAGTGCGCCGGTGCAATGCGTTAGCCAATGAGGTTTTACTGAGGCTGCACATTGCTACGTGCATTGGGAACCTTCGGGTTCCTTTTCTATTACTCGGCCCAGCTGCGGGTGACACGGCGCCCCGGGGCAGCACTGTTCCATTGCATTTAACAGAACAGGTCGGGATTATCCTGACGCTTTCGTGGCGGCGGTTGCTTGGGTTGCTTAGCAAACCAAAGCCGAGCCGACTGGAGCTATTTTTCCAGGGTGTCTCCTATTTTCCGCACGTAAAGCCCCGACCTTGTGTCACATTTTGCTCTGGTGGGAGAGTAAATAAATAGCACATATGGGTGGTTGTCCGAAAAAATTTTGGAAACATTATTTCAAGAAGTGGCCACCATGTGGCACACAATTACTTGTTCTGCTAGTTTCAATTTGAATTATGTCACTTTTCATTTAATTTTTTAAAAAACTCCTGTCACAAGGAACAGTTCTTTTGTGTACCCTGTAAAGCTTATTCAGAAATATTAAAAGCCTCATTACTCATCATGAGACAGTTTTTTTCAGACGTGTCTATCATTCTTAAAAGTCACTTTGTCTGTTCCCTGTCAACTGAGCCCATTTATTCCTTTTTTTAATCAATTCTCGTGATAGACGAAAAAATATCCGCGGTCCCCTCTTTCAGTGGTACGTTCTCTTTTGTTATCAGAGAACAATGATTTATTCTTTTTTTGGAATCAATGCTCGTGATTGATATTGAATTACACCATCATCGTTCACAGGCATGGGGTTTGAAGATAATTTTTTTTTCTTTTAAAGATGATTTATGTGAATTATTATTCCCCCCTCTGGCGACCCCTTATCCGCGGTTTATATCCCAGTTACCCCACTATCTACGGTTTGCATATCAGTGCGACTTGCTTATCTACAATTTACCTTTCAGAGGTCCCCTTTATTCGCAGTTTCCCTTTCAGTGGCCCACCTCTTCGCGGTTTCCCCTTACAGTGGCACGTGGACACGTCCTTAGAATTCTGTTCTTGTTTTTAAAATTATTGTCACAACGGACAGTGCTCGTGTTTACACTGTACGCTATAAAAATCAGCTTATTCAGAAATATTAAAAGCCTTATTGTTACTCATCGTGGGACAGTTAACGATGCTATTTTTAATAAACGCGAAATATAAAGCTGCGTTCCGCTCCAAAGGAAAGAAAGATGTGCTCTTTCCAATTATCAGAAAAGGAAAAAAGATGGAAAAATTCGATATGATACAAAACAAAGCATTTTTTTTTCTTTCGTTTAATTAAAGCCCAAAATCTATCATCAAGATCGATCCATTTGTTACATATATCTGTAGTTTGAATGAATATTGCAATCGTTCGAATTTGGGCCGGTATAAGTAGAACCAGGTTATCAGGAAAATGGCTCGAGTAAATAAAAAAGAATTCAGCTCACTGGCATGAGAGGCTTTGTCGGTAATCATCTGTTGTTAACATAAATCAAATCTAGGAAGGTTCACTTGCACTTTTTGTAGGATAATCACTCCACCAAAAAGATAGATGATATCCGTACCTCGCACGAATGAATCACCGTAGCCAGTGCGTAAAAAAAAGATATCTAAAAAAAAAAAAAAGAAGAAAAGATCTATCTAAAATTATCTAAAATTATACCAGCACAAGATTGGGGCATTGTTGGTTCAAAAAGAGACGCCGAAAGGCACTTTTTTGAAAAATTATTAAAAAAAAATTCTTAGATAGTGCTTAGTGGTATACTCATGCAAAATTTCAAGGTTGAGGGCCCCAAAGATGTGACCCGAAAACACACACACCCACGGACACTCTTAGAGAAAAATCTTTGGTCCACTTGGGTGGTTGCTCGGACGGGCGATCAGTAGGGCTACGGTGATTTGAGAACTGGCAGCATGTCGTGTTGGTAGTGATCAATTAAAAACAAAAAAGTTGGTGATTAATGATTAAGTTACTTCTCTCGCCTTTTGCTGGGCAGTGATCTCGGAAAAAAATCCGAATCTGCGTGAACACACCCGGACACAAACTAATGACCCATTTAACATACATGTACATTGTAAATTGAAACCATCACTAAAAACCTATATTTAGGAAGATTTTTAAAAAAAAATTTTTTTTTCTAAACGTAATAAGGAGTGAATGCTGGTAATTTCAGCCCCCTAGCTCCATTGGTGCGGCCTGTACGCGTGATACATACATACATAGCCAGCTAGCCTAGCCCGACTAGTTTAAAAACTAAAGGAACCTATGATGACAGTTTTGGTTGACGGTCTCTAATAGTCATTATCACCACGGTATGACTCCACGGACAAAGGCTTGAGAGCGGAAGTCACGTCCGTGGAAAATCTTTCAACCCGAGGTAATTCTGGTTTTACGCCCCTTGCACCCTCTCTGTTGATTGGGAAGGTGGAAGCCCCCAGGCATGAGCCCATATCCCCATCCACCAACTCTGGTTTAAATAGCGTAGATTGAATGAGTGACACCACTTGGGGTGCTTATAGCCTCTCAGTCTAATTAACATATCACATAACGAATCGAGTAAATAGTAATAAACGTGGAACCCAAGCTGTAGCCAGCGTGAAGGCACTACTTATAACTTTTCGTGATGTTTTGAAACATTGGTTTTTATACATCTTTCATGACCATTGAGAAAATTCTTGTGCGGTTTGGAGTTGGGAGGAAAGGTTTTAAATTACTTTAATACAGCATTTCCTGGTCTGTGAATTGGAAGACGAGGGCCAACCTAATAAGTACCCTGCTCTCTTTCTCTTGTCATAACACGGACTGGGTTTCTCTGCGAAGATATGTCAAGGACGTTGTGTAATCAAGGAAATTTAATCTGTCACACTTTGAAAACTAGATACCATACAGATAGCGCAGACCTCTGCCAAAGTCGTACATTAACTCGATCGGAAAGAAAATTCCTGAATCCGCCCCCAAGTTTAATCACTCCTTCCTTAGCCCCCGGCCCACTCTTCCGCACAATTTCAATGGGATTCATTGGGAGCCTTTGGAGATATCACGTGGAGAGACGGAAAGATACGAAGTAATTCATGCACGTCTTTAGTTTCGTTGGCTGAGGGTTTTTTTTTTTTTTTTTTTTTTTTCAAATACGTTGATATGGGTTGGGAAGTAGAGAAGTTCTGAGAATGGAGTCTGAACACAAAGACCGTGAAGTGGGCGGGAAGAAGGGGAGAGAAGCAATGTAGGGTTATGCAAGAAGGGAGTGGATAAAACATGAAAATATTCGCTAAAGTAGAACGACTGGATTCAGCCAACGAGAAAAGAAAGGTATTAAAATAAACTGAAATGGAATTGAACACGCTTTCGAGTGTCCGTGAGCGGAAGATTTGGTTAGGTGCAGGCAAACCCCATGAGTTTTTTTGTCTCAGATAGACTGTGCTTAAGGTTTCCGCCGCTAATTATACCGTTAATAAAGCAACATATATTTTACTAGTATAAAATAGTGCTTTGAATATCATAGCATTCTACTATCCATTAAAATAGACATGGGATGATATAACTAAATCGTAACACGTTGGTAGGAAGGAACGGAGCAAACAATTAGGAGAGCAGCTCTGGTTAATCAGTCAACAGACATCGTTTTTTGGCAGGATGTCATGTTGAGGGTGATCAATTGAAAATTAGAAAAAAAACATTGATGAATAAGTTACTTCTCTTGCCTTCATTTGGATGGTGATCACTAACTAAGACCGAATTTCAAATTTTAAAAAAAGCATGAATGCTGCCGGGCTCAAACTAAGTAATCAATTCAGCATAAACTGACATTGTAAATTGAACCCCAACTGAAAGCAAAAGTTTTTTTTTCTAGACATAATAAGGATCAAATGTTCAAATTTTCAGTCCTCCTGCTTCACATGTGCGACCTGTACGCACGATACATACATAGCCAGCTAGACTAGCTAAAAAACTGAAGAAACCTCTGTTGATGTATACTATGTTGATGTTGACATTTTCTGGTGATATTAGAGATAAAGTCGTTTTCGGGTATTCTTTGGTTTTTGAAACGAGGAAAGATCACCAAGAAGAAATGCCCAACTTACCAAGGAGTGGCCTACACGTTTTGATCCCAACACCATACTCTGCAACAACAAAAATAACGATCATCACGACCTTTGGGTAGTCGAATGCAAGAAAAGAAAGAGGCCTTCTCCAGATTTATATAATTCTCTTGTACAAGCGTCCCCCGTTATTATGCGGAAGCTGGAGTTCAAGAAAGATTAAAACTGCGTTATAACCGAGTCACAATCAATGTAGCTATTTTGTTGCCACATCTAGCTATTTATTGGCTAGGGATTTTTGAGGGGATAGATCCATCAACCACCCAGATTATAACGCTGTGTTATATCGGGGGAGGCGGGTCTCTGTAGAATCTGTCCAAGATGGTCATCAAACCCAGTTTTGAAAATGTCCGATACATCAGTCTTAATTGGTTCAGCCTTCATTCTTTTTTTTCCCATATTGTTCAGATTTTGATCACATCCCAAAACTTGATTATCTTCTCTCGAGGAAGTCAGCATTGGTTTGGACAGGGAGGGGGGTCTTAACCCTTTCACAACCATGCACCAACTTTTTCAAGTTACCCCCTTGGGTGACCCCGTCTCCCCGGTTGAGATGCACTGCAGTAGTTAGTTGTTGGACTTTGTCTCCAGGATTCTTTTGCATTTCCTACCAAATGGTTAGTTTGGAATGGACTATGCAAATCTGTGAGAAAGAAAATTAATG
The DNA here is from genome assembly GCA_963457665.1 of Thysanoteuthis rhombus. Taxonomy (NCBI): domain Eukaryota; kingdom Metazoa; phylum Mollusca; class Cephalopoda; order Oegopsida; family Thysanoteuthidae; genus Thysanoteuthis; species Thysanoteuthis major. The sequence goes on from OY735218.1 coordinate 29,869,245, forward strand.
TATTATGTTCATCGCGATACAATGTAGGCACTTGTTAAGAGAATTCTAAAAATAATTTGAGAAAATCTTACTTTTTTCCTGCGGGCTTGAGCCTTCTCTTGAAATTACTCTCGTACCCTGGGGGCATACCCTCGGTCAAGAGCCACTGGTCTTGGATTACAGTATCAACGATAAAGCAACCTTTTTGCATTTTGAACAAAGACTGCAATGTCTGTCCATAGACATGTCCCAGATGATTACTGCTCTGTCGACGTTGGTGACTACGAGTGTCACACGTTCAAACTAGAAAGAACTCAGAGAGCACATACCTTTGCCGACGCCGTATACTAAATAAACGCTGAACAGAAGAAAAAAACCCCGAAAGACAAGGGAGAAAACTTTACATGCACGAGTATTCAATTACTTCCCTTGAAATTTAGATCTAGCCTTTTTGTTAACTATAAATTTCTGGACCTAAAATCATTTTCCCCGTAGCCCATGTCTCACCAGAAGACTTTTGACTTGACCCTTTGTGAAATCGCTGTATGTATACACCAAGGGGACGACCTCTGAGGAGACAAAATCGATGGCCAGCACTGGTTAAGGCTGCAGTCATCTTTGTTCGTAATCAAATAGGATATCCTGAATCAACCACAATTTAGTTTTGTCAGAACGGTTCCTACCAGCCAGGCCAGTCAGAAGGTTCAAGGGAAGGGGTTGCCTACGTGATTGAGCGTATTGTAGAGATCAGTCTCCTCCTTAAAAGGGTTCATGGGATCACGACGAGAGGCTTCACCAGCGCACAATGCCTGGTATTCCCAGATGGTCACCGATCTAGGTACTGACCATGCTCGACGTTGTTTAATTTCGGTGACCGTACGAGAGCCTGTCTATCCAACAGGATTTTGTCATAAGTACGATTCCTTATTTGAAATCTCTTATTCACATAGGAATTTTTTTTTTTTTAGCTAGAATTTAATTATCACAAACTGCGTTAAATATCTTCGATTCGTGCTTGGAAATACAGTATATTGTTTTGAGTTCAGGAAAAATAATGATGGAGTAAATAAAAAAAACTGAGTACATTGTCGATTCTGTTTTAATTACATTAAATTCCTAATTAACAAGTTGTAAATATTTGAACGAATATCACGCGAAACAAGTTTAAAAAGCTACTCCACCATCGCATCTGAGATAAGAGAATGAGTCAGAAGATTCACTAAGGGAAGAAATATTTGGGGTAAATATCGATCTTTACTTCAGAACCCAGAATCCAATATCGAAAATATGTGGGGGCCAGACATACAAAGCTTCATTATTAAAATTCATTTTTCAACAATTTGAAAATTATTTCAGATGATGGGGAAAATAAAATAATGTAGCTTTATATTCAATCTTCAACTTGTAATGGAGGTGGAGGTGTTGGTCATATTATTTTGTCCGTTCGTTTTTATTTTAGCTGAGCAATTCATTATAATCCACTTCCAGCTCGATAGGCCCGTCGGAGCTTCAGCAGAGCCCTATTAACCGTACATTTCGGGGGACATGTTGAGTCTGTCTATTGCACAATCCTCACGACGCTAGTTGGACTTTCCTGGTTCGGAATCTGGGTCTTCCGTCTCTTTGACAGGTTGTCAACCAAGGCTAAAGAGATCAATTTGGCCTACTATATACCCAAACTTGGGAAGAGGGTAGGAGATATAGATTCATGCTTCTCCAAAGGATATTAGAATGAAGTGAATGCCAACTGTCGCAGCATGAGTTTGAACTCTGTTATCTAAATATAATTTCCGCACTGTTAACCGTCAGGCTAATCGCACTTGCACTCAACAATAATCTGATTATCAGCAGCAGGATTATTTCGGTGAGTCTTTATATAGTAAACAAGACTTGCTGCTGCGGGGTCAAACTCTACTCCAACTTCTATTCCAGTTGAAGATGATTACTGCAACTTTTGTTTTGTATTTACAATAGATAATCATATGATTTATTTGTATGTATTGTTTCGTTAGGATGCAATAAGAGTGTGCGATGTATTTTCCTTAATATCTAAGACTTGTCAACTTAGCTCAGTCAGTTATATAGCCTCCTGGCTATGAGTTAGTTGAGAGGTCTAATCTCGGTAGGGAATGTGAATTTTACAAATGAATTTACACTCCTAATTTTGGTGAGGACTGTTCATATTCTCACCATCCTTGGTCTAGTTAAGTTAAAAAATAAAATCAATTCTGGTTCGAGAGTTTGACAATAATCAATTTTGTTGAAGATTCTACCTTCCATTCTTAATACGATTCCTTCCAATATACAATGGTGCCTTATTTTACGGAAAGTGGCTGCATATACATAATTATGTTCTTTTTATTGTTAAGACTAAAAGTTACTATTAATTATGAAAAGAAAAATGTAAACTTCGACTATGGCAACCATCACCATATCATTAATCTATTTGTCACAGCGTAAGAACGCCACGCTCTGTTTTTGTTAAAATTGACGAATCAGAGAGAGAGTTCGGGAATGCAGAAAACTGAATGAAGCAGACGACACACCAAGACTACCATGCGAAACGGATTCTCTCATTCATTTCTTCGTATTATACCTTATGGAATTACAGATTGGTGAAAACATCTGGGTCAAGATTTGGTTTAGCTAATCTTAGTCAGTTTTTCTACAATGAATTAAATGATTAAAAATATTATAAATATATTAGTTCATTATTAAAAACCAATGTCTGGTAGTTTAATGAAAGGGTAGTAAGTAAGAGGATAGTTTGAGATGTTAGGTAGTTTACTGAAATGGTAGGGAGAGAGAGAGAGGAAAAGGGAAGCTGAGGTAGTTTAATAAGAGGAGAGGGAAAGAAATGGGAAAAGGACTAGTTTTCTGAGGGTTAGTAAGTAAAAGGGAGATGAAGGACAGTTTAATAAGAGGGTTGGAAGAGAGAGGGGTTAAAGCTGAAGGTAGTCTATAAGAAGGGTGGAAAGAAAGGTAGGCAGTTTAATGGGTGTTGAAAGAGAAAAAGGGGAGAAAAGAGAGCCAAGTAGTTCCATGGGATGATAGGAAGGGAAAGGGCAGAGGAAAAAGGTAGTTTGATAAGAGGATGGGAAGGGAGAAAAGAGAGTTCAGGTAGTTTACTGAGAGGGCTAGGTTGATTTCCGTACGTGAAACTAATCCATGTTTGTATAACATTTAGATGAAACCATAGACGGGCAACGGAGATCAGTAGGGATAAGGGAGAGGATGAGAAGATGTTAGCATAGCGTGAGAGAAGAGCAGAGACTTGAGATAATGGATAGTCTTAGTTGTCTTCACCCGTGGAATTTCCTGCTAGTTTAAACACAATGATAAACTTGGGCTACCATTAGTAGTGTAGCTCTAAATTCGGGTCCCCCAGAGGTCTTGGCTGCTTGGGGGCCACCCTCGATATTTCATAAGATTTGATGAAAAGGGAGAAAATTATAGATACACATGCACTATCATGGGCGTCCTCTGACATTTTCCTGGGGGTGGGGATATATTTCCGAGAATGGGAGTCAGATTATATATTCGGAATATATCACAGCAGGAACACTGAATATTACCATCTTTTTATATGGGTATATTAAGTAGGCATTACATGAAAAAAAGTACAGCACCATTCTCCTTCACTGACCATAAGGTCACATCTTTCAAAATCCCTCACTCTTGGTGAGAAGGCCTGATTCAGAGGTAGGGACAAATGCCTCATTTGTCCACCCCCTAGCGGATGCCCATGTGCACTATCATTTGGGAATCCAAGGGTCATGTGTATAATCAATTGATTGGTGGAAAACAACCCCAAAGGCTGGATTATTATTCTTTACTATTCATGTATGTACATATTCTTGTTATTGTATAATATCGGTTGAAATGAAGTGAAGGAACTATAAGAGTATTGAACACCTCCCCTCTATTTGGGGCTCCAGGGGCGTTTTTAAATATCCCCAAATCCTTCTCCTATCCCACCCTTACTACACTACTGATTCTACGGTTTTTATTTGCCGCCTCTATTGATAATGTGTGGATGGACAAAAATAGTACCGAAGAAAGAAAAAAAAATTCTTCAATGAACTAACATCACAGCTGCCGCTGCTGCTGCTGCTTATGTCTGGTCGTCTGTCTCTCTGGGAATGCAATGCTTCGATCGACTAGAATTGCTTGTTTGTCGAGGGATTTGAATAAGATACGCCGGGAAGTCGTCATATTGATGATAGCCGACTCTTTTCTTGCATTCAACTTGACCTACTTCACTACTCATTTCTAACAACATTTTCCGGTCTGGTAGAGTCTCCCAGATCAACACCCCCATAACCATACGCACGCGTACACATGACACAAAGACCCCAAAAGCTTCCAGATGGCTCACTAAAGTAGAAATGATTGCGTCTTGGAAAAACACTAAAACCTAGTTTACAAAAGAAATACATGGCAAATTGAAAAGGAGATTTATTTCCCTTCCCAGAAGAGCAGAGGTGGTGCTCCATCAGAGCCAGATTAAGGTCCTTGGTAACCCTAGAAGCTGATAACATATGGAGCTCACTAATACTTCAAAATGTATATATATCTTATAAAAGTATATTTCAAATCATTCATGAAATTAAAATATCTTATGATGTTTGAATTTCTTATTTGATTTCAAATATACTTTTAGTAGGCTCTAATTTTTGCGTAACCCCCAGGCTTGTTTCTATCCTGCTTAATTGATAACACAGCTCTGGGTCCCACACGCATTCGTGTAGACAAGAACCAGGGTCACAAAGGATTGCTTCCTACTTTCCCATTACAGTGCAATGGGGAAGTATCGAGAAGACGACTGAGGATCCGATACTCCACTCTAATCTTAGCTCCAAGACCGGGAAAGCAAAGGGTAAATACTGCATTACACAGGGGTCTGCTGTTAATGGTGAGTTCTAGCTTACAGTAACATTTACTAACTACCTACATAGAAGGCCTCGACAGATCATATGGAGATCGGGGATGCTCACTTGACAGGACCTTCCTTTCGGTTTCGCTGATGTAGAACAAAGGAAAAGGGGTGCTTTGCATTTGACGGGAGTTACTGGAAGGACGTCAGTGTAAGTAAGTATCCAGCCGGCTTAACGGGTTCTGATTCCCTGTTTCAGAGTTATCCTTCTCCTAAACTGGTTATTTCTCGTTCCCCAAGGCTAGAGAGCCCAGTCCAGCTATCTTACCCATAGGGGTAGTAGATGAATTCCGTCGTCGGCGTCATTAACTGCTACGCAACTCGAACTTCCTACGCAACCAAAAAATGCTACCTAAAAACATTTTCCCGAAAATTTTGAACTGACAAAGCCAGATTCGTATTATCTATAGAAACATGATTGTTATGTATATTTGTATAGATATTTGTATACACGGGATAATACATTTTCATTCGAAAATCTGGGGTGCAGCTTATCTATGGTATCTGATTATATCAAGCGGACTACGGTATCTCGACTACACACGAATCTCCATAAAAGAAAGACGTAAGCAAACAATCTCTCTCAAACCATAAATCACTATAGTTTCCTTTCTATCATCATCATCATCATCATCATCGGTCTTTTAACGTCCGTTGTTGGACATAGACCTTCCCAAGATTCGCCAAATTTCTCTATCATGGGCGTCACGGAGACAGTTTTTTCTAAATTTGTCTAGTTCATCTCTCCATCTAGTATTTTGTCGGCCTCGGTTTCTTATGTGATCTCTGGAGATCCATGTTGGGAGTCGTGATGTCCATCGGTTGTTTGCCATTCTCGCAACATGACCAGCCCATTGCCAATTAAGATTTCTAATCAATTCTATGATGTCTCGGACTCTCGTTTTCTTCCTGATATATTGTGCTGTCTTGTGATCTCTTCATGTAATTTGAGCATGGTTCTCTCATGTGCGCGTTGCATGCTTCTCAGTTTGCAAATCTGTCTCTTGGTTTGGTTCCATGTTTCAGCTCCATAGGTGACTATTGGGAGGATGCATTGGTTATAATCCTAAAAGAAGAGTATACAGCCAATGCATCTATCTCCATACGACAAGTCAAATGTCAGGGGAATGTGGAAGTTAGGATGAGTGTCTGGCGTTGGTCTTCGAGTTGTCAAGGTCTGGCTTGTCGAGAAAATCAGCAAACGAAATCAGTGCCTTGAGGCTTGAAAACCTACCCTTGATGCCAGCGGTAAATATGCAACTACTTCGGCCACCAAGCAGGTCACATGTCTAGATTTTTTTTCTTCGATATTCGACATTGTCACGAACCAAATTTTTTTTTTTTAAATTGGGATATTAACATTCTAAATGATTTTTTTTCTAGATAGATCTTTAAATCATCCTTTTACAAATTTTAAGACATCCTGTGATTTGTACCCTGAAAGGAGGAATTGTCTTATTTTTAGGGAGAGGTCGCTTTCGTGTAATGAGGGCGTGGAGGATCAAATTCGTTAATGTTTCATTTTTATACTTAAAAAAATCGTTACGAGCGTCTTTATATGTACCCATAGATGTGCATGCAATTCCACTTTTTAAAAAATTGTACGCTCAACGCTCAAAGATTTTGGAGACATTTTTATGTTATTTACTAGATTATTCGGCAATAGTATGACGCCTATTTACAGGATAGTCCAGACCAGGGTAAGATGAGAGTTGGCGATTCGGACCAATAGTGACCCCTTGGAGATAGCAGTCACACATGGAGAAAAAAACTAATAAGGGTTGAGACGTTTGTTATGAAAGAAACCGAAAAGAGACAAGGAAGAAAGAAAGACAGAACGAAAGAAGTGAAGAAAGGATAGAAGTTGTGACAGAGAGGAACGGAAGTCATGAGGTGGCATACATAGAGTGTACGTAAAGGAAGGGAGATAAAGAGAGAGTAATAACGTGTTAATTCGACCCCGGGGAAGAACTAGACAGGAACTGAATATAACTGAAAGAAGGCAGAGTGGGAAAGAGTAAGGGTAGGATGGAAGACGTGTAAATCCGAGCTAAAGCAAGGAAAGAAAGCCGCAAAAAGTGTGACACAGATTGAGGAAAAGGAATACTGATTGGTATAAATCAGGCATTGGCAACTTTTTTTTGATCTAGCGGGCTACATGAGACATTTTTCCTCTTTATTCGGGCTACATTCTTAATTTTTTAAAAGTCAATTGTATTACAGATTGCGTACTTAATTTCTTTTTTAGACAAACATAGATTACAATCAACATATCATTGATTCGCGAAGCCAAAAATAATAGTAATTTCACAATTCAAATTATAAAATATTAAATGAGAAAAATTATACAAGATTTTAAATGAATGTCCTGACGGACCGCGGGTCACAAGAATCTTGCAAAGACCCAAATCATGCCTGCGAGCCTATGGTCGCCCATGCGTGAATAAGAGTAAAGGATCAGTCATTTTATTTTAGCAGAGGTTCGCGAGAAGTTAACAGCGACAGTCCCGCCGTGGAGGCACTTGTTGCCTTTGTACGTGGGTTTTGCTCGAAGGAACCGAGACTGATAGATACGTAATATGAAACCGAGTCTCTCTCTGTCTCTCTGTCTTTCTCTCCTTTTTTGCGGCAATGTTTTTTCTCTCTCTCTCTCTCTCTCTCTCTCTCTCCGTACTGAAGATGAGTGTATTTTGGAAAGACGATACGGGATGTTCTTTGATGTTCTGATTTCGGTCAGCCGGCAAATAAATAGAAAACTGCCATGACTCCACAAAAGCTTTCATCTTCTTTCGTCTCATTATTTTGCACATGCATATCCTGTTTACACGTACGTGGCCCTGAGGCGTTACGTGAGACATACAGACTCTACCGATGAAAACCAACCGTATGCAGGGCCTTCGGTGCTACCACACCTCTTGCATAGGCAACCATCAACAATGCATGAAATTGTATTTGGAACTCAAATAACAGAAAATCTCCACAAAAAAAAAAAGAAAAAATAAGAGATCTTATTATTTCTTGTCGCATGTTGCTAGGCCAGGGGCCCTAAGGAGAGGGGGTCCCTCTAACTTGCATAGAGTAGACATCGGCCTCTGCTTAGGAGGATTAACAGATTTGCCACGGAGGACACGTGTCTGCCTAACTGTGCACAAATTGCCCTGGCTCTGTAATTGGGTTCCGCAGGAATTATGGAGTTAACTAGTGAAACCGATCGGACATGAAGAAGGACCTTCGGTGAGTCGAAATACATTTCAGACAAGCTGCAAAAAAGATTCCAGGGCCATTTTCCATAATGGCGGATGGAAAACTACGCCTAGAAAATTTTAAACTGCGGCAATCCAATTAATAAATAAGGCAAGAATAAGTCGTATTTCAAAATTTGGTTGCGATTTTTCAAAATGCGCATGGCGTATTTTTTTCAACTTACTTGGCCTATTTTTTAATTTGCTTGGCCTATTTTTTTAATTTGCTTGTCCCACTTTTAAACTTGCTCCAGAAATGGAATAGATACACAATGGTCTATTTTGATCAGCTACACACCCATTTTATCTAAATTTTGCTTAGATTCATGCAACTACGCAACCAGTGTTGGATAAACGCTTACGCTAAAAAAGATTTGGCTTATGGCCTCACAACCCGTAGAAACCAAACAAAAATATGTTTTCAATTTTCGTCAAAACTACTGTTGCAATTTTTTTTTAACAAGAGGCCCTCAAGCTTTGTGTAGCTTAGGGCAGCCATTCTCAAGTTGTGTGCCGTGGCATTATAGTGTACCGCAACTAAGGGGTACTTGAAGAAATTGGGGGCGGAAGGACAACGTTTTAGAAAGGGCATTGTGAAGATACAAGGCTATCGCAAGAGAACAGGAAGTTGTTCCCAACCTTGGATGGATGGATCCACAAATGTATTACAGCTATAATAGTGTTTAAAATTGAAAACGGGATGTCATTTCAATGTTTCATTGACGTGAAAATAACTGAGCTTCTGCCCTTTCATCTTGAACTAAAGACAGCAAAAAAAAAAAAAAAATGCCTCAAAATTAGACTTTCGAAGATATTTGTTAATTTTTTAAAGATTTTTTCCGTGGTGCCGGCACCCCTGTCGCTATTAACTCTCAAGTAGGTCGCGTTGAATGTATCCAGTACGAGATACCCATCCTTCCAGCGAGAAACGGAAGAAAAAATGGATGGCGAGTACTATATCATCATAATCAGGCTTTGAACCAAGGAAATAACACTGTTCATTATAAGAGTTGATATCTGGGAACGTATTTTGGAAATCCTGTCACAGTGACAGCATATTTAAGCGTGTCATTGCATAGTGAGAACTCTCACGATCTCCAAATAATGCCAGACGGACTAAATTAAGCCAGCAAGAAAGTGCACCTTCACATGAACTTCAGCAAACCGAATGTCATGTACAACAAACACGTTGGAGACAAAGACACAATGATCGAAATCGAAAACACAGAGCTGAAGAAAGTAGACCACTACATCTACCGAAGACTGTGAATCTCCATGAAGTCATCAAAAGAAGAAGAAATAAAGCGAAGAATCATATAAGGATGGCAAGCTTCACTTTCAAGAACAAGAAAGTCACACTAGTCCTAAAAAGAAGGGTATACAACGAACGTATCCCACCGATAGTCACTTATGGAGCTGGAACATGGAACTTAACCAAACAATTGACCTTCAAACTGAGAACCACGCAACGTGCAGATGAGAGAATCATACTCGGCCTCACATAGAGATCATAAGAGAGTACAGTATATTACAGACATTATATATTATACATAATAATATATCATAGTATATATATTATAGTATATTAAAGACAGGAGCCCAAGATATCATAGAAAGAGTTAGAAAGCTCGAATAGCAATGGGCTGGACAAGAATGTCGGACAACCGCTGGAGATCACGACTCACAACGGAGATTCCCAGAGATCATGCAGAATTATGGCCGACAGTAAGTAAGATGGCGTAGCGAGCTAGATAGATTCAAAAAGTACTGGCTCTGCAATGCCTATGATAGAGAGGTCTGGCGAATCTTGAGGAAGGTTCTTGTCCACCTACAGACGCTAAAAGGCTGCTGCTGATAGATTAACCTAATTCATGATCATCGTTTCTGTGAGCATATTGGGCGGTAAGAACCACGAGTTACAACTCGCAATACATTGCGAAATCATTCGTCGACAATTCTCTGAACGGGAAGTATTCATGTTAAGACCAGATCTCTATAGGTTAACAGCGTTTGTATAGAATTAAGTGACACGAGTAGAGAGAGAAAGGGGGATATGAGAGAGATAAACATCGTCCCTGAAAAAGTAAGCTGTATTTCAAAGAAGAGGTGGATAACAAGAGAGGAAAATCGTTGGTGAAGATGAAGATAAGTACGATATAGAGGATGGGCAAAGAAAGAGAAATATTTTTTCTTTTTTCGAGTCATATTATTCCTTTAGAAAAATCAACTCTCGAGATAAAAAGATAGAAAGTACAAAAAAGAAAGAGAGAAAAAGAGAAAGAAAACAGACTATACAGTGTTTATAACTAGTGTATACACTTCACACACACACACACACACACACACACATACACACATATATATATATATATATATATATATATATATATATATATATATATATATGTATGTATATATATATATCCTATTTTTAAAAAATCAATTCTGGAGATAAAAAATAGGAAGTACAAGAAAGAGAGAAAAAAAGAAAAGAAAACAGACTATACAGTGCTTATAACTAGCGAATACACTTTATATATATATATATATATATATATATATATATATATATAATATTTTAAAAAATAAATTCTCGAGGTATATATATTGTATATACAACACTTTTTGAACAGAGTGTTCTTTATTTTGCTTCAAAACGCAGCAGGTATTTTTTTTCCAATGAAAGTGTTCGTATCTTAAAACAGTTGCTTTTAACAACTCAACAAGAGAATTAATGGAATATGTGCATTCATTCCAAAATTATAGCATTTTTAAAGTTTAGAAACTTTGGATACGGGTTTTCTCTAGTTTTTATGATTGGCTGAATGAACCTTGGGGTTCTCCGCAACTGATTTAAGAGCCAATTTCGTGACAGAAACAATTACGCTAAAGAGGTATGAATTTCATGCTCTGAACTCATTAGGAGTAAGGGAGACCAAGTTGATATTAACAGGTGAAAGCAGGGATGCCAAATCAGCCATTTTTCGGTATTATCTAGATATGCAATAGCAGATAGCCGAAAATCTGGCCATTCAAAAAGATGATTAGCTGATTTTATTTTATTTTATAGCTAACTCAAAACATTTATATTCAATATTTTAGCCATAAGACTAGCCGAAAGTCGTACAAATTTAGCCTATTCTAGTTATTCTTGAAAGAATTTTCAACCGAAAAAAATCAAAGTAAGGGTCAAGTTTAGCATTCGTGCATTCTCGATCGGTCACCCACATTAGAACTTCACCTATAAAAGTCAATATTTGTAAAAAAGAAATCTGGCTGGAAACAAAAGCAAATACAAATATACACTTACACACATATAAAAAAATGGATTGATCTTTCCACCACCTTTGATGGCTACGGTAGTTCAACCATTCCAGAAATTCAAGGCATGTGATATTATGTAGCTGTGAGGCCTGCAAACTGAGAAGTATGCAACGAGCGCATGAGAGAATCATGCTCAACCTTACATGGAGAGATCACGAGACAGCACAGTATATAAGGAAGAAAACAGGTGTTCGTGACATCATAGAAACTATTTAAAAACTCAAATGGCAATGGGCAGGCCATGTTGCAAGAATGAAAGACAACCGATGGACATCACGTCTCACAACATGGATCACCAGAGATCACATGAGAAACCGACGCCGACAGAACACAAGATGGAGAGATGTACTAGACAGATTCAGGAAATACTGGCTCCGCGATGCCCATGATAGGGAATTGTGGAGAATCCTGGGGAAGGTCTATGTCCAACGACGGACGTTAAAAAGACTGATGATGATGATGATGATGATGATGATGATGATGATGGCATACGTAAAAGTTTAATTGCTTTGGAAGTAAAAATATTCTTAATATTTATGTGTATTTCCCTAATGTAGTAATAATATAATAATATAACATATGCTACAGACTCCGCACAAGCTTGGTCTGGCCCTGTAGCCAAGCGCATATTTTTGTTAAGTGTCCACAGCACATTGTTTGTGTGTCATTAATCTCGAGAGAACTCTCTGTTCATGTCATTTAAATCCAGTCTATTTCGTATTGAGAACATCTGAAATGTACCACCTGGACACTCGTTCAGGCGCAGATCGGGGGTGGAGGCAGACCCTTGGGTAAAGCACTATTAATTTTTTCTTCTTTTTAAAAATCTACTTATGCAATGAGGAATGTGATTTCCTTGGTTCTCTTTCCGTAACCATGAGCTCTTCCGCTTCAACGTTGCTAGTTTGCCGACGAATACATCTTCTACTCACCATTTTGAACACCGCCCTCAGAACAAATTTTTTCGTTTCTTTTCTAAAAAGAAAAAAAATGATTTAAAGGAGTTCAAATACAAATAGCCCTTCCACTTTCGAAATCTCGCTTTACGCCACTTTTTCACTTTTTTTGAAAACGGCGAAAAGCGAAAAGAACGTTTAGCTTTGGTTTTGCAGTGATACATTATAGAGGCAGCACACGCCTTCTTCCCCTCTCTTCTACACCCCAGTCTCCTGTACCTCACACCACCACGATCTCCTATGATTCAGCTTGACATACCATTGTCTGGGAACGCTCAAGAGTTTATAGATTAATGGTAAGTGCTTCTTCGATTTACACCCATTAGTTTACGAAAGGCTTTTATAGGAACGCTCAACTTTCAAAGCGGGGAAAACCTGTATATCCATGATTTTTTCCACGGGGATTAACTAGTATCTTGATTGAGAAATATTACTAGTATGAGGTTGGTGCAAAAATTATTGTATTTTTTTTTTGTTGTTTTAAACTTTGGTGACTATTTTTGGATATAACTATGTTCATGGAATATACCATTTTTAAGTGCGACTTTAATTCTGTTCCTTTAAACTGGGCCTTTTTTTTCATTATTTATTCAGGTTTATTCGAGTCTGTCAAATTAAAGATAGAAAAAAAATTCGAGCAATTTTATTATGAGTTCAAAGTACGACGTAAATCAACAGAGACTGCACACAATATCAACCAAGTATTTGGCCAGGGGACTGTCAACGAATATACGGCTCAACAATGGTTCCCAAAATTTCGAAACGGAGATAAGAGCCCTGAAGATGTGGACGTCCTTCTGTGATTGACGACATGCAATTGAGGGCCAATACAGAGGCGGACCCTAGCAAAACAACTCCAGAGGTTACAGAGGAACTAAATGTTGACCATACAACAGTTGTTCGACATTTGCAACGAAGTGGAAAAGCAAAAAAGACCGACCTACCGCACGAATGACCCCCAATGAAGAGCAAAAAAATGAACGAACTAGGCTACAAAACTCTACATCACCCAGTTTACTTACAAAACCCTCTTCCAATCGACTACCACTTTTTCAAGCATTTCGACCTCTTACGGGAGGTCTCTAACAATCTGGCAGCAACACCCTCCAAAAATTCTATGCCTCCGGAATGAATGGACATATTTCAAGTTGGTAAAAATGTGTAGATTCTGAAGCTACTTATTTCGAATAATAACTTTCATTCTAAGCAGACATATCTGCTTTAAATTTGATGTTGAAAAACTGCAATTATTTCTGCACCAACCTAATAAAATGTCCAACCTCCTCGAGACTTGTAAACAAGTTCTCTCATTATTGGTGTAAAATGAACTCAGTTTGATATTATTGAATAGTGGAGTCTATGGCCTAATGATGGACAAAGCTTTTATTTTACGCAACAAACATTAACTTTTCAACATAATCTCCTCCCTTGTCAATACATTTAATTCACATGGTGAATACTAATCGCATAGATCAAACATTAAACACCGAAATTTTCGAATTGAAATTCACCTGAATTATTAGTTGATCCTCATATGTTCACAAGTTACTGCCCTACTCTACCTTGTAATAAAAATGTGCAGTTATTAGAAACCGTCAAACAAAACTGTCAACTTGGGTTTTACAGTTTTTAGGTTGGTCTGGATGGTTATGTATGTACGTATGTATCGCGCATATAAGCCGCACCGATGGAGAAATATGACAGGAAATTTAAACCTTTACTCCTTATGGATCCCCAGAGATCACATAAGAAGCCGACAGAACACAAGATGGAGAGATGAACTTGACAGATTAAGGAAATACTGGCTCTGCGATGCCCATGATAGGGAATAGTGGCGAATCCTGGGGAAGGTCTATGTCCAACGACAGACGTTAAAAGACTGATGATGATGATGTCTACAGAAGGAGTTTCTTTTGTCCCCCCCCCAGGTTTTTAGTTTGGGGTTCAATTTACAATGTAAGCCTATGCTAAATTGGTCCTTTAGTTTGTGTCCAGCAGTGTTAACGCTTGTTTTTCTTTTAAATTCGGTCTCAAGTAATTTATTCATTGAGCGCCCCTTTTTCCAAATTTTTGAATTGATCATCCCCCAGCACGGCAGGCTACCAAAAGTATCTTATTCATTGAGCATCCCTTTTTCCAAATTTTTAAATTGATCATCCCCAATGCAGTATGCTGCCAAAAGATGTTGGTTACGTGACGGTTTCTATTGAGTGCCCAAGCAGACCTGTTCGAAGAATGTATTGTTTTTTTTGTTTTTTTTTTTCATGAATCAATTCAATACACGGTTTACAGCAGGTGTTCTCAAACCCTTTTCACCCCACGTACCCATTCGTCTTGCCCAGCAGTATTAACGTACTCCCCGCGGAGAATATAGTGTAAAATGTATGGATGTCATAAAACTGACAACAGATATCCAGTATCAAACCACCGTTGTCCGACAAATGGTTCACTTGACCAACCAACCAATCAAGTGGGCTACAGATTTATCTCCCTTTGAATGTCTCTATGCCTGTGTTTCCGGGCGCTCCTTGTCTCATTTTGGGAGTTACAGCCTTGAAAATTTGCATGAGTATACCACTATGCACCATCTAAAAATGATTTTCTTATAATGCTTTTCAAGGTTTCTATGACCATTTTGAACCAAGAATGCCTAAAACTAGTGCAGGTATTTTTTTAGATAATTTTAAGTAAGATATTTTTTTTCAGATAAGCTTACGTAATTTTTTTAGATAATCAGTTCTGGTACTCGCGTGGGCTACGGTGATTCATTTATGCGAGGTGCAGATATTTGCTAGAAATTTCATCTCAATCTAACGGTACATTTTCAATGAGATAGTTGGATGAACTCAATTCCAAGCAATTCTCAAAAGATTGTTTTGCACAAAATTTGTTCTCCGTTAAAAAAAAACATTGCTGTAACTGTCAAAACTCACATACTCAAGAACAAGAACCATAAGTTCAACGACGCGTTCATCATCTAAGGTTGTAGTTGCAGAAGGAGGAGGAAAAGAAAGAGCAAGTAGTCTGTCTTCGCTTCAATTGATTCTTATACTTGTAAAATAATGTTATATGAAATATTCTGCAAGTATTATTTTCAAAAAAAAAAGTAAATTTTCATTTTCGGCGTTTTATGTCCATCACTGGCTTTTCTCTCTCTCTCTCTCTCTCTCTCTCTCTCTCTCTGCTATTATGACATCATTTGCTGCTGGCATAAAAATGATCGGAATAGATTTCCTTTTAATGCTTTACACATTTTAATGACGCCACACCATTCAATGACCTCACGCCTCTTCATTCCTTCTTATTTCTGTTTTTTTTTTAACGTAAGTGGGGCCAACCAACCGACAGACCGACCGAATAGCGTCTAATAGAGATATATGGACAAATCTACAAAAAAAGGAGAGAAAGGACATAGAGAGCATGGAGGGAAGTCGAATGAGCACAGATTTTACGAAATTATCTTTTTGATTAACTCAGTTGCCAACTGTATCTCAGATTTACAAGATACGTAAGTTGAATTTAGTTGGTTATAATTACTTCTAAATTTGAATGCTTTAAAAATCCTACGTATTTCTGTCATTTCGTTTGCGTACTGCTCTAAGACTTCAATCCCGAAAACTTTTGATATTTAGATGATTTCAAATACGTTTTGCAGCCATACGGAATGAACATTTGGGCATATATTGGCTATTTTTCCTTATCGAATAGAGAGTTTTAGTAGTATATAAAAAGTGAGGACATGGCTTCCCCAACTCCCAAAAGCCACGGGTTCCACACCAATGGGTGCTCGTACTCTGGTTTTAGAAACCCTGATTCACAAGAAGCATGTCATCAAACAGGAGGCTTTTGTAATATATTTCTTTATTCCTTATCTTTGTGAAAGTTTTTTTTTCTCTTATCATTGAATTTGATTAGTTTGGACTAATTTCATCGTCTTATTTTTTTTCCCCCACAACATTTTGCCGACAGTGTTTCCAGGCGCCTGTTGTCTTGTGGAATGTATGTCGAATCTTGTTCCTGAAGAGCATGCAGATTCGCTCTCATGCACGTCACTTCTCATTTTTGCATCTCTGTATTCATGTGAGTCCTTCCCCCAACCCCGCCTCAATCTCTGCACTGGCCTAGTGAACCTCCACCCCGTTGAGCTTTGCATGTGCTCTCACATCTCGGGCCACGCCCACGGAATCAAATGTTCACTACCCGCTCTTTCCTGATTAATGCTTCCTGCAAGCAATCAAGGTTTTTGTTTAATCATCATTATTATTATTATTATTATTATTATTATCATTATTATTATTATTATTATTATTATTTGGAATCTCACACCAGTTGCCTGGTGGTAACCGCTGGAGTTTGAGTGACAGCAAGTCTCCTCAAGTCTCCAGCCCTCCTCTCCTAGTACTCATAGGTCGCAGTAATTCTACGATTTACAGTTTCACACCGGTTGCCCAGTGGTTATCGCTGAAGGCTGAGTGACAATAAGTCTCCTCAGGTCCTCAGCTAACGTCTCCTCCCTCTTTCGCATATCATGACAGAGCTACTATTCATTGCAGTACTTATATCTCTAGCACCTTCCTCAGTATCCGTGCAGTTCCAGTAGTGCTGTGGTCTGTACGGTCTCTATCCTCCCCCTAATCCCGATCTCCTCCAGTCTCTCCCTCAGCGTTTTGGGGACAGTTCCTAGTGCGCCCACTATGACCGGTACTACCCTGGTTTTCATGTTCCACATTTTCCTTAACTCCCTTGCTAGGTCCTGGTATTTTCCCCTTTTTTCACCCTCCTTCTTTTTTACTTTATGGTCTGCAGGTACAGCAACGTCTACTATTTGGCAGGCCTTCCTTTTTTTTGTCTACTATTACTAAGTCCGGTCTTCTTGCCTGGATGAGGTGGTCAGTTTGGATGTCAAAGTCCCACAGTAGTTTGTGGTTGCCATTCTCCAAAACTGCCTCTGGCTTGTGCTGATACCACTTTTCCCCATATTATTATTATTATTATTATTATTATTATTATTATTATTATTATTATCATTTGCAATCTCACACCAGTTGTCTGGTGGTTCCCGCTGGAGTTTGAGTGACAGCAAGTCTCCTCAAGTCTCCAGCCCTTTTCTCCTAGTACTCATAGGCCACAGTTTACAGTTTTACAGTTTCACACCGGTTGCCCAGTGGTCATTGCTGAAGGCTGAGTGACAGTAAGTCTCCTCAGGATTATTATTATTATTATTATTATTATTATTATTATTATTATTATTATTATTATTATTATTATTCAAGTCTCCCTGGGTAGAATTTGCAATGAGATGGCCACTTGAAATTATCTTTACAAAACCTTTTCCGAGCAAATTGAAAAATGAAGCAAGCAAATCAAAATGTACGGCATGCAAAGTAAAAAAAAAGGGTGGTTGTTTGTAATTTATAACCACCAACAGACGCACATCCCCATTAGATAAAACAAAAAATACAGCAATAGCCAACCACTAAACAAAAAAAAATATAAATAGAATAAAAGATCCTACCACCAAGGAAAATAGATCCCCCCCACCCCCCAAAATGATGTCCAAGATACGAATCTAAAATAAACTGAATTATACGCCCGAAGAAGCCTAAACAAGTCAGAAACCTAAACGTGTCTATATAGAGAATCCTTTCTCCATTATATTTCAAGCTCTACTCCAAATCAACTTGATATTCAATGTTGAATATATCGAGCGCTTTATGAAATAAACCCACCATACATCGGACATTGTATCATATTATGTTATATTACATCCCTTATTTGTATTGTGGTATACATGCATGTGTGTGTGTGCTATACTATTTACATACATATTAAGCAATCATTTGTTTGTAGGCATTACTCGATAGTTTCTTTCCTCTCTTTCTTCATTATGACATCTACGCATTCCTTTCGGTTATACATATGAAAATAAAGGCCTCAAGTCGAAAAGATTACTGCAATTAGATGTGACCAGAATTATAACGGATCTTTTGACGCATTTGCAAATAAATAAATAAATACGACTGATTACTCTCCCTTAGCATTTATTGATTGAAGGAAAAATTATTTTTGAAGCGCAACACACAGATGGATAGAGACGTTTCTTATTATAATGTTGATTACATAAAATTCCATAATTGTCAAAATGCAAAAAAAGGAGTTGGCTTTATTTTTCTACCTTCACAACAAGAATAATCCCCACTGTAATTAAGGGTGTAAACCGATATGTAAATTCACACCCATCTACCGTGATTTGAAGTCACGACCAACTGATTGCCAGGAGGCTATCTTAATGACTGACCTTAATTGACAAGTTTTAGAAATTAACGGAAAGTTATCATACAGATACACTGGGCTTAATTTGATATTATAGATAAATGCATTTATACAAAAAATATACATCTTTATACTTTTTAAAAAATCTGTTATATATACAATTATATTATTAAAAAATGGATGTTTGATCCAACATAGTATTTGTGAATGCGTTATATTATTTGAAACTCTATTTGAAATGACCTCCCGTTGTTTCATAGATAATGAGTCTCTCAGCTTAGACAACGCAAATCAACAAAAAAAAAGAAGAAAAACGGCGCTGCTGCCGAAATTGAACCTGCGACCAATTAGATAGCCGCTTCGACGTTGCGTCGCTCTTAAGCATTGAGCTGAACAGTCCGTGGAAGAAATGAATGGCCAAAAAACCGGTTGCTCCACACTCCTCTTATTAAGTTCATTCACTGTCCTTGTTTGCTTCTTGTTGTCTTTAATGCAGATGATATTTTTCTTTTTCTTATAAAATGTAATTTCTTAATGTTTTGCGGGGAGGCATTGAATGGCATTTTAAATTCTTTTGGTACGTTTCGGCGGTTTGTCTAAACCACAGCCTACAGAGCCAGGGGCGAGCACTCTACCACTCGACCACAGTAATCGGTCTGATTACCATATTAAATCATTAATCCATTTCTATCTATAGTCAGATTTTTCAACCGATTTTTGGTATAATTAGAAATACGTGGTAAATGAAAGTATATTAGCATGGTAATGCGAATATAATTGTAAAAAAAGAAAATAAAAATTAAAGTTTGTTTCTTATCATCTCGAGAGTTTTCATTTGTAATTTGATCCGCTTTCCCTCATGAGAATATTCTCTATAGTAATGTTTTTTAGGGTTGATAAATATATAGGCCTATAGGCATATATGGGTTAAAATGATCTGAAACGCTGACCTTGTGTTTGTCAATCTGCAACACGATTGAATAATCGTACGTTTCCCAGAATCCAATGCGGGTTTATTCGGACACGGTATTGAGGAATTCAACGAATACGCATCAGTTTTAAAAGCGGTTTACTTGGTTACCCTCATCAGTTTTCATCTCAGGAACATTTTGTAATCATGTCTTCCAATCTGATCATCATTATTTATTTATTTTTGTTTGTTCCTCTTCGCATGATCGTAAAGGGCGATGTATTTATTCTCCAATGATTACGCCATCGAGCTGACTCAGTTGGCTTGTTTGGCATTGTTTCAGTGCCTGCAGGGTGTGGTGGGTTTGAGAGACCCAGACACTTTAATGAGTGCGGCAAGCAGAGAATCAGGATCCAGCTTTAAAATCAGGGATCATTTATACGCAAAATGACTCAGTATCTGTCTACTTCTGCATAGGACAGCGTGCTTCAGTGTTCCCGATGACTTGATGTATCATAAAACTAGGAAGCACACAGAGAGCTCATAACTCTGCCAACACCATTGTCAGAGGAGGTAATTGTGCATGGATCCGTCCCAAAATTGGAGCACTCCATCCATGGCTTATCGTCCACCCTTCCACAAAATCTGATTGAAATTCATTCATAACTTTTGAAGAAATATTGATAATATTATGCGGCTCTGACTTATAACTTCGACATAAGGGTCGTAGTTTTGGGAGGATCCACACAAAAACATAACCAGTTCTTCTGTAACCACTCCCAAAATATTATATAAATTCATTGAGAACGTTTGGATATATGGTGTGGAGAGTCATAAGCGTATACATAAACAAGAACCATAGGTTCAAGGATTCGTCCACCATCGTTGGTGATGGTAACAGGCGGAGGGAGAAGAGAAGAAGGAGTAATTAGTCTTCTTTTTTTGAGTCGGTTGATTCTCATACTTGTAAAATATTGTAATACGGAAATATTCCGAGGGTATTATTTTCAATGAATATCATAAATGGCCTTTTAAATACAAAAAAAATGTCGAACTTATACATTCTATTATTACATCGTTGCATTAATGACGTCACGTCTTTAATGAAATCACATCTCTTTCTTCTTTCCTTTTTCTATTTAACTCAATTAGGACCGACCGACAGACAGATCGGCCCACTGGCCCATCGAAAAACGTCTGATAAAAATGTGTGGACACGTCTATGAATACGGAACAATATCTCACAATCAAGAAAAGAATTTCCCTTTTTCTTACCCTATTGCCTAACCTTCCATAAAATTTCATTGAAATCCATTCAGAACTTTAGGAGATATCGTATGGATAAATAGTCTGACCGATAGGAGTGAATACTTCGTTTGCTGAGGCGAATTAGATCTATTTTGAATCTGTACGTTTGCCTTTTGTTATTCAGATCTTCACATAAAAAACCCATGTTTTCTGGAGCTCAACTTTCAAGAACCAGATGATCCCAATAATCCTAAAAAGAAGAGTATACAACCAGTGCATTCTCCCGATAGTCACTTATGGAGCTGAAACATGGAACCTAACCAAGAGGCAGACCTACAAACTGCAAAGTATCCAACGTGTGCATGAAAGAATCATGCTCAACCTTACATGGAGAGATCACAAGACGGCACAGTATATAAGGAAGAAAACAGGTTTTCCGTGACATCATAAAAAAACTCAAATGGCAATTGGCAGGCCATGTTGCAAGAATGAAAGACAACCGATGGACATCACGTCTCACAACATGGATCCACAGAGATCACTTGCAAAACCGAGGCCGACAGAACACAAGATGGAGAGATTGACTGGACAGATTCAGGAAATACTGGCTACGAGACGCCCATGATAGAGAAGTGTGGCGAATCCTGGGGAAAGTCTATGTCCAACGACGGACTTTAAAAGACTGGTGGTGATATTGATATATATATATATATATATATATATATATATATATATATATATATATATATATAAAGAAATTGGTATACGCGATCTGACAGAACAACTACTCATTATATAGAAACTTACTTGAAATGATCTCCCGTCGTTACACGGTTAATGCATCACTCACCCACGACAAACGTAAATAATTAAAGAAAATGGAGATGCTGCGAGAATTGAACTTGCCATTGTTAGGGTAGCCGCTTCAACGAAGCGATGCTCTCACCATTGAGCCAAACTGACAACGGCAATACAAACCCAAAATTTTCATCTCGTTTATTCTCGGTCAACGCGACAGTTGACGGTGAAACTGTCTAATATTATTGGCGATGTCAAACGGACTTGGACAAATATGCTTGATATTGGAAATATTTTATTGTCGTAGACAGGGACGTTGCTGAGATAACGGTAGGGGTGATTTTTAAGGCTCCCTATTGTGGGTGGGATGCTCAAAAGCTTTAAAAATAGTGGTTCATCTACTGCATTTCTATTGACGTTAAACAATAACAAATCTCACAATTGTTGGAGGGAGAGGGAGGCTCAAGGAGCCAAGCCCCCACCTGGGCCCACTAATCTCTATTTACGTCATCATCATCATCATCATCATCATCAGTCTTTTAACGTCCGTTGTTGGACATAGACCTTCCACAGGATTCGACACAATTCTCTATCATGGGCGCCGCGGTACCAGTACTATCTGAATTTGTCTAGCTCGTCTCTCCATCTAATATTCTGCCGGCCTCGATTTCTTATGTGATCTCTGGGGATCCATGTTGTGAGACGTGATGTCCATCGGTTGTCTTTCATTCTTGCAACATGGCCTGTCAATTGCCATTTGAGTTTTTTTATGATGTCACGGAAAAACTGTTTTCTTCTTTATATACTGAACTGTCTTGTGATCTCTCCATGTAAGGTTGAACATGATTCTCTCATGTGCACGTTGCATACTTTACAGTTTGTAGGTCTGCCTCTTGGTTAGGTTTCATGTTTCAGCTCCATAAGTGACTATCGGGAAAATGCATTGGTTGTATACTCTTAATGACGTTCCCCTCAACAATTTCACGGACCCCAGGCTTCTGAGAGGTTTTGCCACGGATCTGCCGTAAAACATTTGAGACCCCAAGATTGGGAACAACTGAACTAAACGTTGGAAGGAGAGATCCCATCAAGAACCACCTCCAAATCTTCAACTAGGCCCCTGGTTGTTGATAATCTGACGCACACCCAACGAAGGGGCAATTTGAATGTATTGGGGGTCGGGTTCAAATATATTTGGGGCAATTTGAAATTAGAGTGCGGAGTACGAAAATTGATCAAAGATTGGTCGCGTTAAGACTTACCAAATTCATAATCATAAAATACTATTGATTCTTAATTACACAATACTGTTAATTACTAATTTTACTATAGATTTCATAGTAACTGATACTAAAACCACATCTTACCGATAGTCACATATGGAGCTGGAATTTGAAACTTAACCAAAAGATTGACCCTCAAACTGAGAACTATGCAACGTGCACGTAATAGAATCGAGCTCAGCATCACATGGAGAGATCATAAGACAGCACAGTGGATCAGAGAAAAGACAGGAGTTCGAAACATCGCAGAAAATTCAAATGGCAATGGGCTAAACATACTGCAAGAAAGTCAGACAACGTCTCACAACGTGGATCCCCAGAGATCAGGTGCGAGGCTGTAGCGTGACGAGCTAAATAAATTTAGAGAGTACTGGCTCTGCGATTCCCATGATAGAGAGGTCTGGCGAATCTTGGGGAAGGTCTATGTTAAACGGCAGATGCTAACATGATGATGATGATGATGATGATGATGATGATGATGATGATGAAAAATGCGATTAAAAATGATATATATATATGATTGTATCTCGCCTCTGTTGAAGTATTTCTCGTAATATTCTTTATAACTTTTTCTGTTGTCCCTTTCATTCATTGTTAACTTCCCGAGGTATCCAGGCGATGGGTTAATAGCGTTGTTACTAAATTTCACACAAGAATTTACAAAAGTTTCAGTGACCCGAAGTTCATATATCAGTATCTTGCAGAGAATTTGCCATATGATACATAATTAAATTAGGGAACCCCGAGGTTAGTTCGGTACTGGGGCAGGTTAAATAACTTGTTTTAATTTTCATTTCCACCACTTGATGGCACCACTGTTAGCTTCATTTTGATTAGAAAAGTTTCAGCCATTTTTTTTTTCGAAGTTTATGTCATGTGTGTTGTAAGCACGGACATTGTTACATGAAAAACGTTTTTCATCCTGGTAAGAAAATTTTTCTCTTAACAAACGAATGCCCTCTTCATGCCGTAATGTGGCAATAAGCAGTATATATGTCACATTTCAAGCATCGTCTGTTGAATTTTTTTCTTGGAATTGGATGTAAAAAAGGGTGTGGGCTGGTAAAGAAACATGTTTGAGCGGGTAAAACAAAATGTTAGTGCTGGTAAAAAATAAAGCATGAAAGTGGGTTAACTGGTACACTGCAATTGTAGACAACAGAGACAGAGAAAAAAAACCCTTTAAAATCCAGTAAATAAACAGAATAAACTTCAAACAAGTCAAAGAGTATTCAGAGAAAAAAGAAAAATGGAAAAGGGTCAGAAACGAAAGAAGAGAGAAAAACAAACTAATTACATTGCTAAATCCATAAGGTCATTATATTTTTAAAATTATATTTCTCAATTATAATAATGTATTCATCACATCTGTACCTAGTGGCAAGAAACCAATCAGTTTGTACCAACTATTCCCACTGAAGGGGGATGTTGGGTCACCCTTTTCTGAATGTTTAAATGATAGTATAATACACTTGACCTATGTTTTAGACTTAAACGACCCATACAAAAGAAGACCTCTCGTATAGTAACTTTTGATCATAATTGCGTTTTAATTGATTTCCTAGGAAGTTAGTCATTTTTTGAATGTTCCAACTAAGCCGGCCCCCTCTATTATATATCTTTATAGTAAGGGGGCATCAGATTGTTTTAGCTGTCAGGTTTGGATAAAGGTCAAGAACCACTGCTGTAGACAAAGGCGTAGCAGGAGATTTGGGGCCCAGGAGGATTAGCTCCTTTAGGGGTTCCCCTTCCAACATTTAGTGCAGTAGTTCACTACCTGGGGGCTACAGAGCCCTCAGGCTCCACAAAGGTAGTACTGTTTTACAACCAAGGGTGCAACTGAAGAATTTGGTCCGGGCAGGGGCTTTGTTCCACGATGGGAAGTCTCCTCCCAGCATTTAGTGCAGTTGTTTCTAATTTTGGGGCCACAAGAGTTTTATGGGGTGTTTCCTGGTCAGACTCTCCAAAAGCCCGATGTTCGTGAGCTTGTTGAGTAGACAGAACTTTCAAAAGTCTAGCTAGAGATTTGAAGGCCCAGGTGGTGTCTTGGCTCTTAAGACCCCCAACATTTAGTCAGATTTGTTTTTGTATGATTTTGCAATAGGCAAGCTATCATTCAAAAAGCTTTTGGCCCCATTCCACAGAGGGCCGGGAGGACAGTTTAAAATCATCTACCCTCTCCTTGAACTACGGCCACGGTTTTAGATATGAATATTACAAGGGAATTATTGATTTTCTAAGTACAAGACTGATCCTAGGGGATGACACCTTTTTCAATTATATCTCTTCTCAGATTAAGCTCTTATTGTTTCCTCCTCACAATCTGAAGCCTTTCAATCTGTCAGTTATAAGAATAAACAATACAAACATTATTATTATTATTATTATTATTATTATTATTATTATTATTATTATTATTATTATTATTATCATCATCATTTGGAATCTCACACCAGTTGCCTGGTGGTAACCGCTGGAGTTTGAGTGACAGCAAGTCTCCTCAAGTCTCCAGCCCTCCTCTCCTAGTACTCATAGGTCGCAGTAATTCTACAATTTACAGTTTCACACCGGTTGCCCAGTGGTTATCGCTGAAGGCTGAGTGACAATAAGTCTCCTCAGGTCTTCAGCTAACGTCTCCTCCCTCTTTCGCATATCATGACAGAGCTACTATTCGTTGCAGTACTTATATCTCTAGCACCTTCCTCAGTATCCGTGCAGTTCCCAGTAGTGCTGTGGTCTGTACGGTCTCTATCCTCCCCCTAATCCCGATCTCCTCCAGTCTCTCCCTCAGCGTTTTGGGGACAGTTCCTAGTGCGCACACTATGACCGGTACTACCCTGGTTTTCATGTTCCACATTTTCCTTAACTCCCTTGCTAGGTCCTGGTATTTTTCCCTTTTTTCACCCTCCTTCTTTTTTACTCTATGGTCTGCAGGTACAGCAACGTCTACTATTTGGCAGGCCTTCCTTTTTTTGTCTACTATTACTAAGTCCGGTCTTCTTGCCTGGATGAGGTGGTCAGTTTGGATGTCAAAGTCCCACAGTAGTTTGTGGTTGTCATTCTCCAAAACTGCCTCTGGCTTGTGCTGATACCACTTTTCCCCATGGTTGAATCCCATTTGTTTACTTAGTTCCCAGTGTATCATCGTTGCTACTCTATCGTGTCTATGCTTATACTCCTTCTGGGCGAGTTGACTACATTCACTAGTTATTATTATTATTTGCAATCTCACACCAGTTGCCTGGTGGCAACCGCTGGAGTTTGAGTGACAGCAAGTCTGCTCAAGTCTCCAGTCCTTCTCTCCTAGTTCTCATAGGCCACAGTAATACTGCGGTTTACAGTTTCACACCGGTTGCCCGGTGGTCATTGCTGAAGGCTGAGTGACAATAAGTCTCCTCGGGTCTTCAGCCAACATCTCTTCTCTCCTTCGCCTATCATGCCAGTGCTGTGGTTCACATTCCTGCTTTCATTTCCCTCCCTTTGTTAGGTCATTGTTAACAATTAGTGTTGCAGTCTTTATATTTCTAGCACTCTCCTCAGTATCTCTGCAGTTTCTAGCAGTACTGTGGTCTGTACAGTGTCAATCCTTCCCTCTATCCCGATCTCCGCCAGTCTCGCCCTCAGTGTGTTTGGGACAGTTCCTAGTGCGCCAACTATGACTCGCACTACCCTGGCTTTTTTTTTTTTTATTATTATTATTATTATTATTATTATTATTATTATTATTATTATTATTATTATTATTATTATTATTATTATTATTATTATTATTTGAATGTACAACCGTTATGTTTTCTCATAATTATTCATTCTCCTCATTCTTTCTCTCCTTCCTCCTCACCCAAACTTGCAATGCAATGAACAAGGGCAAGAATAGAATAGGGTGTTTATGATAGTAGTAGTAGACCACACGAATATAAACGGATACGAAGACTGATCAACAATAATAATAACTGATGTATAGTTGATATAGATATATCACATAAGTAATAAATTACCTTCGTTGACAACATCCGTGGAATTATCATCCGAAGTTAAGCAATGTTGAGTCTGGTCAGCACTTAGATGGGTAACCAGCTGGGTTTACCAGATTTTTAAGACGCTTTGGCTCATGCAGAGAGCCTCCCGTGGTGATCCCATCAATCCTTCGAGAAGGAGACCAATGTCTATACTACCCTCAAAGACGCTAGCCAAAAGCCCCCCGCCCCAAAAATTTCTGACCGGTCTGACTGCGACCGACAAAAAAAGGAATCAATGAACCGTGGCAAATATTGTTATCATCACAAAAGACCTTCGAGCCAGGGGCCAGCCCCCACCCCATCCTGCAAATCGTGCAAAATAGTATAAAATTTCGGACAAATCATTGTAAATCGAGCCAAAAAGTGTTAAATATACCCCCTCCCCATGAACCGAAGTTTTTCCCATACGCCTATGGTTCTCGCGTTCTATTTTGTTCGAATGGTCAAAAACAAAGACAGCTGACCAGTGTCCTACCTTTCTCACTACCAACTGTGCCGGTCGCCTTCATTCCAAGCTTTTTGCAGATCCGTACGCAAGCCAGGCCAACCTAGACATAATTATAATGCTGGACAATAGAATCTGCCATTGCATTCAAAAGTGGATTGTGTAATTATACATTAGGATCAATAATACGTCGTATAATCAATATGTAGAATCAATACTATAAATACATAACTCATGACTATTTAATAATAATGTGCCTGACGTTTTTTTTTTCAGGCTGTTATTACGTAGAAGTGAATTTTCTGCCAGAAATAATATGCTGGGCAGATTATTTTGGCAGGAGATGTATATATCTTATTTTCATTAGTCTAACGAGATATAATACATTTGAAATTCAAATAGCTGAGAGCCTCCCGTGGTGATCCCGCCAATCCTTCTACGAGGAGACCAATGTCTACACTATGCTCAGTGTCACAAGCCAAAAGCCCCCATCCCTGAACTCTCTGACTGCGACCGACAATGAAGTAATGTGGTTCCCCGAATGAATCATGGATTTGAACCAAGTATTCATTGTATCATACCTTATATTTGAGAACCACGGCCATTATGAACTCGTGTCATACTTGGTTTGAATATATGGGGGAATTTCACAAAAGATTCCTAGTACCCACATTTTGGGGGGCCATGTAGAATTTTTATTCGATTTTAAAAAAGTTGAAATATGGAAATCTTAAAATTGGAGTACTTTACAATCTTTTCTGGAACCAACCCCTGTAATAATAATCATCTGATATTCAGAAGAGGAATTCTTTCTGGATAGACGACATTGTTGACGTAAAAATAGAAAAAAAAAATTTCAAAAACTAATATACGAAAAAAACTTTAATGAACGTAGAAAATTTAATGGAAATTGCTCTGGTCGTCCTTGAATTATGTGATGACAGACGGACGTACAGACTGACAATTGATGACTTGTAGTAAGTTTTGAAGGAAGCCAAACCAATGGCACTTGCTCTTAAAATGAAGGATCTATAACCAGCACACCCCCTCTATTGTCACCTACGGAACTGAAACTTGGAACCTGATCAAGGACTTAGCTCTCAAACTCATAACCATGAAACGCACACAAGAGTAAATCATACTAAAGATCGTATGGAAAGATATCAAAACAGTACAATACATTAGGAAGGAAACAGGTGTCAGAGATATCCTGAAGCTCTTTGCAAACAGGCTGGTCATTTTGCAAAAATATCAGACAACCGATGGACATTACAAATAACAAGGTGGATCCCTCGAGATCATAAGCGAAATTGTGACTGCCAAAAAAAAATGACGTGATGATTTGTACAAGTTCAGGATGTTTTTGGCACCGTGACAGCGAGAGAACTGGCAAACCTTGGGAATGGCCTATGCCTACTAACTTCAAATAGCTGGTAATGGTTCTAGGACAAGTGCCTTCGGATAATTGCCCCCGGATAATTACCACTTGACTTTCGCATAGCAACTGTAAGGCTAGTCAACGTTTGCGGAAATGAAACAATTGACTATGTTGATGATCGCTCCTAGTGGGATACTGTCCAGGGGCAATTGTCAAGAGTCATGAATCTGGGGGCAGTTATACCGGAAGCAGTTATCACGTGGGGCGATTGTTCCGGTTGCACTTCCTCTGATACCGCTCGTAGGTGATAGTGATACTTACAGCCCCTGTCAAACCCAAGATGAATGGAGAGAGAGGCTTAAAAATAAAGCTATACACTGATAAGTATTGTTATCTCCCGGGTTGGAAATGATAATATCGGTTGAGATTCGTTACAGCTCGTTTAGTTGGAAATTGTATGAATAAACGCTGATCTGCCCTTGGGTGAGGATTAAGATTTATACCTTACGAACCCCAGTCAATCAACTGATCTAATCAGGGTCGACCCCAGGGTTCCTGGTGTCCTGGGTAAGCTGAACTTTGGCGCCCCTTGAAGTATAGTATTATCTAATTTATGTATGTTTCACAATGAATGAAAAATAAAATTATAATTTTCTTTGCCAATTGTTGTTGACTTTATTATTGACTTTTTTTTATCGTTAATTCGTCAGACATTAGGAATCAAGACTTGAATTTAAGACAAATGAGAGAGAGAGAGAGAGAGAAAGAGAGAGAGATAGAGATGGGAAAGAGGGTTGTCATGAAATCATGTCGTGTCCATTCGCGTTTGTGAATTCTCGGTATTTTTTGGCAAATATTGAATGTCTGTTATGAAAAATATTATTGTCAAAATCCATCTGAGTTTTGACTTTATTTTCCTTTGTCACAACTATCACAATGATCTCACCAAAAACCAGTGACGTCGTGACAGCTCGAATAAAAGTTAGGTTAGCAAAAACTGAGGACGAGTTCACTCTTTCAAATCAGGTCGACTCGTTTTATTACAGGAACTACGAATAAAGGAGCTTAAATGGTACTCGTAGGTTTTGGAATAATATTGTACGGAGAAGCGAATTCTGTTTTGTTTACTTTTTAGATTTTAATGAAGGTAGGGCGTTTGACCCTAGGGTAGCCAAGCTAGTTTCGTTTAGTTTCACATCAGCATAATGAATTTAACTGCCAGATATTCCTGAAAAATCTCTCTTTAAATCAGGGAATTTTCTCATTGTGACTGGCTTTATTCGTTTAATTTATTCATTCTGTGTGTATTTCCTCATTTTTACGTCAGCCGACAAATTTGGGGAGGTATGTTTATTCAGCCGTGTCGTTTTTTGTTTTTCCGGTCTCCCGTCTATCTGTTCGGGTTGGGTTCAGGAATATTTTTTGGATTGAGAGATATTTTTTAAAACTTTTCCACACATCTACGTTTACACTCATGTCCGTCCATACGATATCTTCAAGAGATCTCAACGGATTTCAACGAAATTCTGTTGAAAGGTTAGCCATAGGCTACGAAAGAAATGATTAAAGTTTTGTGCTGACCCATGCACAATTACCCCCACCCTCTGACAATGACGTTAGCAAAGGCTTTCGCCTTCAAGTTCCATTAGTATTTGGTAAGTCCTACCGTCTCAGAAACGTGACAGACGCCCTGAGCCCTTGGTGCCCTCGGCGATAGCCCGTTTTAACAAGAAACTTGAGCCAGCCCCGAATCTAATTTTAAGAAGGAGAAAAAGATTTAACAAAATTGTTTTAAAATTGTGTTCATAACTTGAAACAGATGTTTTTTTATTATTTCAGTGAACTTTTTAAAAGAAGAGA
Source organism: Thysanoteuthis rhombus (assembly GCA_963457665.1). Taxonomy (NCBI): domain Eukaryota; kingdom Metazoa; phylum Mollusca; class Cephalopoda; order Oegopsida; family Thysanoteuthidae; genus Thysanoteuthis; species Thysanoteuthis major. The sequence continues at coordinate 29,899,896 of OY735218.1, forward strand.
AAAAAATCTCTCAGGATTTTAACAGAAAGTTTTTAGACAAGGAAGAACCGTAGGCCAATTGGTTAGCCGTGCGGAAAATGGACAGAGGGCCGAGTACAAACTCCGACTGTGACCGAGACTGGCACTAAAGCCCCTCGGATATTGGTAAAATAGCGTATGTTGAAAGGAGTGACGCCACTTCGGGTGTTTGTTGCCTCTAAGTATATTTCATATGTCGCAAATCTCGAATAACTAGAAGACACAGAGACTCTTGCGATGCATGAAGCCCAGGTAGAGACAACTGTTGCCGTAATCAGCGTAAGGGCACTTATTCACTTTTTTCAGTCAGTTTGTTCTAGTAGTAAGAATTGGTAAATAATGAAAAAATAGCCGGGAAGATTATTCGATGGTTTTAAACCCGACATTCTACCACGTCAGTTATTTATTCTCTTGAGAAAAGTATAAGAATTAGCACTATACATATATATATATATATATATATATATATATATATATACATATATATATATATATATATATATATATATATATATATATATATATATACAAATGCATATATATATATATATATATATATATATATATATATACAAATGCATATATATATATATATATATATATATATGCATTTGTATATATATATATATATATATATATATATATATATATATATATATATATATAATGATAACTGTGTCATCCACAGACAGCTGTTTCGTTGTATTACATCTCTTCACTGTAGATATAGACTTGATATCCTTTCCAATACCGCTAGGTAGGGTCGAAATAATTCCCCATATATATATATATATATATATATATATATATATATATATATATATATATATATATATATATATATATATATATATATATATAAAGAGAGAGAGAGAGTAAGTGAGTTTCAAAACATTGCGAGGGTGTGGTGAAAGGTTAAAGATTTGTATGGGAATTAAGTTATTTTTCTTTATTTCATTTGTGTATCATTCAAACATGGAAATAAAGTTGTTATATTGTATTATACTTAAAAAGGGAGATAATCCATAGTCTGTGTTGAGGATAAGAGGAGTTATCTCTATTTTACGCACAGAAACTAGGAATCATCCTAAAATCCCATTACGTACGTTTGGCAGGCATTAAATCGTTACATGAAATAGATTTACCATTAAATAATTGTCTTCCCTTAGATTTGGCATCTCTGGTTGACTTGGTGAACTAATTTAAATCGCTTGAAATCCTGTGAATCCAGTAAAGAACAAATTCTGTTTCCGAAGTACACCAGCTACCGACTTACGACCGGGTTCCGTCTCGACTTGCAGAAGGTATCATGAAGTGGTCGTTAGTCGAACAAATATTATTTTACCATTTTTGTTATCATTTATTGCCTCTCTTTCATTTTTAAATACAATTATTTGTCTATTTTAATTTTGAAATTTGTAATATGTTTTAATCTAAGATTCAAAGCGTAATTTTCACGTGAAAGTATTAATTGTCTATTCTAATTCTGAAATTTGTAATTTGTTTTATTCTAAGATTTAAAAGCGTAAATTTTTATATTTATGTACACTCTTATATAACCTTATACACACGTAAAACCAAGAGTAATATTTATGGTATTCACGTAGTGTGTATATTTTTTTAATGTATAAAAGTAATTTTTATACACTTTTGTATTTCTAGACATGAACAGCCATGGAAATTTTTATATCGTTTTGAGTTTTTTTAAAAATTTAGAATTGTAACTTTTATATGTACAAGATATTTCCTATATTCGCGTATTTCGGTCGTATGTACGGACGGTCGCAAGTCAAGTAGGTCGTAAGTAAGGGAACATGTGTACTTGATATTCCAGTTACTTGCAATTTTTTTAATTGTTAATAACAATTCATGAGATTTTTTTCAAAGGTATAAAATAGAAAGAATCAAATGAATTAAAAAAAAATAACTTTAGGAGTCGTGTCGAATGGGGGTACGTGGGGCACCGTACCCCCAATGCTCTTTCTCCTGGCAAATGTCTTCCATGGTTAGCCATTTTTCTGCTAGATGCTGGTGAAATTTTCCAATTTAGCCAACAGAAATGTGCGAAATTTGGTAAGTTGTTACAAGTAAATGTTTTGCTCTGAAGTCTTGATATATAATCATTCTTAGTTTAGTAGAACTTAAAATATGATTGAATAAAGGATTCGTTGCACAAACACGTTTGCTTCTATCCTGTTTGGGCTTTTTCGGACGAATACACACACACACACACACACACGCACACACACACACACATACACAGACACACACACACACATGCACACACACACACACACACACATACATATATATAATTTTTTGAGAAAAAAATTGAAAAGGTTTTTCATGTTTAGTGATTATAGCTATACAGCTTTCTAGACTATATATATATATATATATATATATATATATATATACATATATATGTATATAGTTTTTTTGTGTGTGTGTAATATATAAAATATTTGAAATTTAACCGACTGTAAAAGATAGTTTAATTAAAAATGATAAACCTCACTTAGCAACACTGATTTCGTCTCTTATTTTCCAGCACACCCACTTATTTATTTATTCATTTATCTATTTAGAATAATAATAATAATAATAATAATAATAATAATAATAATAATAATAATAATAATAATAATAATAATAATAATAATAATAATAATAATAATAATAATAATAATGATTCCAACTGCCGGGTTCGTGTGACTAGATTGGATTTTTGTGTGACGTCATCGAATTTTCTTCATCATCTGAAGGGGAGATAATCCTATTTATATTCAACGTCTGCAGGGTTTCCACTTCAGATTTTTTTAAAAATCGAATGTGGAATTCACAATCAGATTTTAAAAAAAATAAAGGAAAAAAATCAACAAAAATATTGAAATTGGCAACACGGGACTCGCCAATAGGAGAAAAAAATCTCAATTGTTACCTGGATTTATGGACCTTTTGCCGAATAGAGTTACCTCCTCTTGTTTTTTTTAAAAAATCTCTCCTCATCCACAAAAAAAACAAAAAACAGAACGAAGGAGGTGTTCGCCGTAGAGCGTTGGTTAGCCAGCTAGTTTCACTGTTTTCGTTTAGAAAGTGAAATTCATACTGGGTGCTTCTGTAACCTGTCCTTGTGCCAGACTAAATTAAGCCTAGTTAATCTCAACACGGTTGAACAAAGTTTTACGGATGATAGGTGTCTGTGTTGTGAAGTTGAGTATTGAAGATCAAAGTTTGAGACACGCAGTTTGTATATGTAAAAGCCAAGATATATAATCAGTTGATAAATACGCGGGGAAAAGGAGAGGTTATTCGATGTAACCCATACCGTGCCCCAGTAGTGGAGTGCTTGCTTCCGATTCGGTAGGTTGTAGGTTCAATCCATGGCCGGGTCATACCGAAGACTTTTAAAATGCTACTCGTGTCTCCAGGTGAGCGCCCAGCAAAAAGAGTGAGATTGGGATATCCCAAATTCACCTATGACCTGATACGGAACTATGGACTATTCGATTTAAAGTGTTTTTGTTTTGTTTTTTTCGCTCATGTTTATTTTTAGATGTTTTTATTTTCGATGTTTTTTCAGTGGAAAATGCCAATGATGTCATGAATAAAATTTATCCTGAACATATTATTCTCTAGAATTTTTTTTTCTTCAAAATGTATTAAAATTTTGACGCTACGGTTGTTCAAATATTGACTGTGATGTTTCGTTGTTGGTCTTCGTCGAGGTTTTGTCAACGATTAGTTCATGAGTTTCATTCATCGGATTAGACACTATGCTCCACAGTAAACAATTTATTGTCAATTAATGAATTTTTGTAATTCCCCGATTTTAGACTCCCGGGGTCAATTTTGGTAATGATATCACATGGAAAAATTGATAAACATATAAATTAATAGATAAATAAATAAAAATGGCCATAAGGGTGTAAAATCCAAGCGACTTTCAAGTCAGCAAAATCTGAACATAGCTATTACCTAATTATCTCCCTTAGATCATACGTTAAAAAAAAAAAGAAAAAAAAAAAGGAATCTTATTTTGAAGTCCGTACTTAAAACAGGGAGGAAATATTTCCATATCAATTTTTGAATATTTGAAATCTTATTTTTGAAAAGTAAAATTTAAATAAAAAGGCGAGTGATAAATAATAATTCAGTCGTCTAATGTTATGCAATAAAAGTTAGAGAATGGAATCAAATATTTTATTTTTCATTTATGTTATTTTTCTGAATTTTTATTTTGAATGATTCTCTCCTTTCTCGTATTAGATATTCTCAGAAAACAAATTAACCCTTTACGTACTAACGGTGCCACATGTTTTTTTCTTCTTCTTTTGTCGATTACTTTGAGATCTGGATGTCCTGGAATTACATTACATTTACCGAAATGTTCTTTCATCATTTAATGTTAGTTGTTTTTATACAGCCTTCAAATATAAAAAAAAAATATCATTTCTAAAAATAAAAATAAAAATCAGGACATAAAGAATTAGAAGGGGACTCTTAACAGTTTTTTTTTATCGTTGTCATTAGAAAGCTGTTTGAGTAAAGGTTGCCTGTCTGTAAAAGCGATTGTAGCACGAGTTACAATGACATTTACGACTATAATAAACTCATTACTTGTAAAATACCCGTGGCTTTGCTAACATTATACCTAGGGGTAGAAATCCAAGGCATTGTAGTACATCGAAAAGCAATAACATAGGAGTACGAGATCACAAAACCACATTTGATAGCCTAAAAATTATCCTTATTTTCACAGTTTGTAATATCAACGTAGAGCATTGTCTTTATCTTGGTAAATGAATCAGTTGCCGAGGTGGTAGTAGCAGTAACGCACGCACGCACACACGTGCACACATACACACACACGCACGCGCGCACACGCACATACATAAACACACACACACACACACACACACACAATACCGATTTCCTTTATCGGTTTTTACATGTTTCATACCTACCCCTTTGCGTACCTTAAACTGCTTCTCTCCTCCTCTCCCCACCCGCCGAATTCAATTCAATTCCAGCTCATTTCATTTAATCGCTTCTCTTCTTTTCTCGACGTACCAGCAGGCTAAAAGAGGTCAGACCGACAGCCAGCGAACACACGTACACACACACACACAACAGAACTTGGTAAGCAAAAGCCAATTTTGTGTTCGTGTGTTCGCATTACCTCTTCCCTATCTTTCTGTTTGTTACGTGACACACAGATCGACACGTTGCAAATTACAATGTCGATTTGCATGTTTTCTCTCGTTTGCAATATTAGGATTGAAAGTCATGGCCTGAAGTGTGGAGTGGCCCAGCAGTTATCAGCACGAAGAATGGCCTCGGCGAGCCGAATCCAAATTCCAGTTGGTATTGTTTGCGTTCACTTTGCATTAAAGCCATTGGGAAAGGTATGAATCCATGTTTTTTCACCCAATTATGGGTAAAATAGCTATTGGTGAATGACGCCACTACGGACTCTTGTTGCGTTTAAGTCTATTTCATATATTGCAAATAGTACGTACAAACATGATGCGCGGAGCCCCAAGCCTGGAGATCCCAATCACAGCAGTATCTCCACCTTACATTGAGTAGAGGATAGGAAGGACATTTCTGATGCCTTCGAGACACTGGTCACTAGTACAGATCAATTTTTGTTCTAACCCACTCGTAGAAATACCCCTCCCCTGTACATTATATACAAATCTATTTGTACATTTTAAACTTAATTTGTTGAAGTATTTGATCTTGGACGAGAAAGAACATCAGATTCGAAATTTCCTATTTACCGACTTGTATTTATTTATTTACTCAAAATCTGATCCTCAAATTTCCTTGGGTCTTACGCAGTGAAAGTTGGACATGTGGTCAAACCTGGGGTCTATAATTCACCCCATTCTAATAATCCAGCTAACTTTAGAATGAATATGTTATATTACCAATACTCTAACCGAAAGGCGTCGAAGAAATGGCATTGCTACACTATCGGTTATACAGTCAGAGTATATGCAAACCAGCGCTGTTATTAAACAGCCGATAGACACATTGGTAACTAGCGACACGGTCCGAAGCAGCTTTAATTGTTTTTTTCCAATATATTTAATGCTGAATATACGGTGCATTTTATGTGCCGATTCATCCGATTTATCTTATGCACGGCAAAAACTATGAATTTTCTTCAAAATGATTTTGTTTAAAATCCAATATTTTTGATGGCATGGAAATTCATTTTCACTTTGTTTAAAGAATCAGATTTGAAGAGTTTTAAAAAATAGAGCACTGGACCCCAAGTGTGATTCAAGTCAAAAGCGCAAATTTTCAAATATTACCGTAACCAGAATTAAATTTAATCTTATTAAAACAAGGACGAAATGTCGAATTCAAATCCCTTTTACAACATAAAAGAATATTGTGAAGAAATAGTTGTATTCCATCCTTGTTTTCATAAAATTAAATTGAATTTTGATTTTAGCCTAATCTGAAAATTTGTGCTTTTGACTTGAATCAGTTTTAGGGCCCGGATTCTATATTTGGCCTTAGGAAAAATATTAATTTAGAAATAGGGTTATTTCATAAAAATCAGAATCCCCATCAGAAAATGACAAACGCTTCTTTCTCCAAGGGGCGTAACTCATTTCATAGTTGTTTCCCTTCCTTCATATTTTGCTATCTTTGAGCAGTGGTTTTCAAACCTTTTTGAAAAATGTATTCTCTTCGACATATTTTTTCAACCAAGTACCCGTTGGCCGTTGCAAAAAGGAAAAAAAATTACTATGAAAAGGGACAATATACAGCACTGTGCCTTTAGGGTCTGATTTATTAGATAACGACATTATAACATAATTTAGCTGAATTGTTGTGGGTTTTCAGCCATGAATTCATCTTTTTGATTTTCGTCTGACATTCATTATCAAAACTAGCTTCCGACTCAGTTATAGTAAATGCGTTTGTTTACCAGTTTACGTCAGTTAAAAATTGCAATTTTTATTTTGAAAATATTGAATATGAAATTTGGCCTATCGAAATTACATTTGTACATTTTTTTGTATTGAACTTAGAGATGACTGATATTTTAAAAACTAACATTCTAAAAAATCCCAAGTAACCTCAGCAGTTCTACGAAGTACCCCTAAGGGTGTTGTTACCATCATCTGAGAAATAATGTCTTAGAGCAAATTATTACGCTTTCAACAAAATCAATAAAGACTTGTTTCTCTTCTCGCAGACTTCTAGGACAACTTTTCCCGACGTTGCACTTATATCAAAACTAGAATATCGAATTTTATTATTTGGAACATCTTACGTTAAGTTGTTCTAAAGAGGGGGATCAGTTTATCACATGATAACAATGGAAAATCGATTCCTCACTTCATTTATCCCCCACTTCATGTATGGAGGTTTAAAAATTAGTTAAAAAATAACTGCTTCAATTATGCAATTAATTTTTTTCCCTCTTCTATCTAAGCATATTTTTGTATTGTGTGCAACTTATGAAAATAGTAGCTGATCAACTCAATTATGAACAAAGGTATAGCGTGACAATTTTAGCGTTGAATAGCAACAGACACTGGTGTATATATAAGTAGATTAGAGTAATCTCTAAAGAAATGTTTTTTCTTTGCGTTTATAACATTTTCTTTTAATTAAATGCAACATACATACTTGTGAAAAACTGGAGAATGCACGGATCAAAACTATGTAATCAAAACGAAGGCGAACGATAATATTGGCCTGAATAATTCATAGGATTTAACCAGAAGGGAAAATAATCCGAGCTTTATCTCAGAGACTTACCTGACTCAAGCATTGGGATAGCGTCAAATTTAGTAATCGAGCGAGTCTAGAGACAGAGCTCAACTCGACATTATTCCGATGCTTGAGTTACGTAAGTCTCTGAAATGAATATTCGATTACCTTCCGGCCAAAATTGGCTATCCATTATTAACGACAGTCAATGTTCTCTCTAATAGAAGTCTACGTACGAAAAATCCCACGTTGTGCATTTTTTTTCCTGTGACAAAAGTATGAGCGCACTGAATGCTTGTGCTAATGTAAATGCCAAAGCAAACAGAAAGAGTGGAGAGTATAGCAACAAAATCTTTGTGTTCGCGTCTACATCACTATTACTATTTCAACCACTGCTACTGCTGATTGCTCAGTAGTTGCACGGAAAACGATTCCACTAAATATAGGCATGTCTATTTTTCATGGATAAAAATGATGTTTTCCGAGAATCAAAAATAAATTTCGTTTTGGACCCCATCCAGTTACCTGATTGTTTTATTGAAAGCAGAAAACATGTAGAGTTGTAGAAAATCGTCAGAAAAATAAATTTCGTTCAAAGTATGCGTTTTTTTTTTGTTGCAATAAATACATTTATACAAAAATATATACTTGTATGATTTATCCATATATAAATAATCTTTTTTAATGAGTACTACGCTATTAAAAATAATTTTTCTAGAGCATTGTTAATAATTCTATTATTATTCGGACTATCCTCATCTTGGTTGTTTTTCATACAACGTTTTGGCCGTTGTACTCTACGGCCTTCGTCAGGTATCAACTGGTGGATGTGGGGAAGTAACGAACCGAACCCTTTATTTATCCGACGGGGGTATATTGACTGCACTCCTATCTTAGCATTAGTAGTATTATTATTGTCTCACACTGGGATTGAACCTAGAACCATTAGATTATTTGCAGTAATTCTATCTGATTCTGTAAGCACTACGCTATGTGTCCATGTGTGAGACAATAATAATACTACTAATGCTACGAGGGGAGTGCAGTCAATATACACCTGTCGGTTAAATAAAGGGTTCGGTTTGTTACTTCCCCACACCTACTAGATAATACCTGATGAAGGCCGTAGAGTACAACGGCTGAAACGTTGTATGAAAAACAACCAAGTTGAGGATAGTCCGAATAATAATAGAAATAATGATAATACCACATCTCAAAAATTCAGAGAAATAGCATCATTGGTATCTGTAGCATCACAAAACAAGTGAAAAATAACAGAAAAAAAACCCAGAAAAAAACCTCCTTCAATCTTTACTGATGTATTAATGTCTGCGCCATTTGCCTTTGATGAACGTCAGGTCATCATCGTTAGGTGAAAGTTGACGCTTAATTTTATGATCCAGACAGACATCCAAGGACAGACGCCAATTCTCTTTGTAAAGACTCAAGAGTCTAGAGTTGCCAGCCTGACTATTGAAAAAATAACAATAAAAAAAAAGACCTCTTGCTCTACTTACGAATGTACCATGAGTACCCGTGTCGATTTCACGGTTTCAGAAAATATTTGACTTGATGAAAAAGACCTGTATATTGTATGTATCACTAAAACTTCTCAACTATCATTATTTTCTACAATGGAATCGTTTATTCTTTCTTTTTCTCTTTCACAAATCTTCTCTAAGCTTTATTTCTTTTAAACATCTTTTGTCTCCTTTTCTTTTTACTCTTTTTCGCTTCTAGTATAAATAGTTTTTTTAAACTATCCCTCTTTTTCTTCGCTCTTTCCTTCGTTCACATCAGTTTTTAAATACTTTTCGGTAAGATAATATCTTGTCGGTCCTCTGAATACCTCTTACAGTAGGTTGGATTGCTGTGCTTATGGAGCGGGTAGTGTACAACAGTGACTTCTTTAATGTCTCCACTTTAAAATGTAATTCTGCAGCATGACATGGGAAATAGTGATGGTAGCAGTTACGCCTAATAATAATGTAGACCCTTTCACATTAACACGGATCACACATCGAACCTTGTAGTCTTATCGTATTATATATATTCATCTTGGTCGCTTACGAATAATGGTTTAGAAAACTAGTCTTATGAATTCGTTCCTCACCTAGTGCCGTACTATCATAACTTAGTACAGATAAAATATACTTAACAAACACAGGTGTTCCCCGTTTTTCGAAAGTTCACTTCACACCGCTTTTCCGCTTTTACGAAAAAAGGGTGAAAAGCGAGAAGAGCGTTCAGTATTTCTTTTAAAGCCAACTGTTATAGAGACAGCGCCAATCCTCTTCTCCTCTCTTCTACACTACAGTCCTACCTTCCAATACTTTAAACCTCTAAAAAAAATTTTAAATCTGGGAACGCAAAAAAAAAAAATTCCTAATTAATGGTAATAGCGTGTTTGCCTTAAACCATTTCAGTTTACGAGAACTCTACTTTTGAATAGCCGGTCAAATATGTGTCTCCTTGGAGGGGGGCTGCCGTAGAGCGAGGTAGGTCAGCAAGTTACTCTCATAGACTACTCGCTCGTGCTGTTAGTTTGATCCTCAGATGGTGCTGTACAAACGTGTCCCTGTGCCAAACTTGGTAAATGTCAAAACAATACTGGATGCATTGCTGTTGTGTACTGGTTAACAAGCAAGTCTTGCCCATCATTGCTATAGTGAGTTTGTTCTCAATTCGATGCCTCCACACTTGTGGCCTGGTACCGTACCAAGTTCGGCTCAGAAAATGTCTGTTAGGGAACTGCTTCATGTGGGGTTGCAGTGCTAACTTTTCAGTTGACGGAGCTGACAACATTTCAGGTGACGGAGCGGTTCGACCCGTTAATTTATTCTGGCTTTATTTCTACGGACGAGCTCCGGTGGGACTGCACCTTGGCCTCGTGGCTGAAATAGTTGGGCATTTCCCATCGGAGCCAGAGGTCGAGTGCAGCCAAAAACCAGCGTTTCGAATACTGATCTTTTAAGGAAGTAAGATTTACCTACTTTCTCTTCTGATTCGACCTTATGTCGTACAAAGCTAAACTTGGTAAATATAAAGTAACAAGCACAGAACCTGTCAAAAATTGACGGGTAACATTTTTGCTATATCGTGGTAACAAACAAACCGGATATGGATCTTTATGTAAATTTAAACCAAAAGTTACGGATCAAAAGCAGAAAAAAAGTTAGTTTTAATAATCGAGTTTTATTTCTTTTTATTTTTTACGTTTTAAGTGTTTTAAAATTTACATCGACAAGGGACTAAAATGTGTTACTGGATGCAGGTTGCAATACGATCGAGATTGTATTAAACTTGAGTAAATACAGTAACAGGGTTTGCGAAATCAGGGATTTTATTTGATTCTTGTTTACCCCTTATAAAAAAAGTCGACAGCAATCAAGTAATATTGTTATTGTATTGCATTTATAAAATATCAGAACAAAAAAAAATGACATCGCACAGCATTTTTTCTTGTCCGTTTTTAATATTTCTTGAATGTACAAGTAGACAAATCTAAAGGTAAAATTAAGGAATGATACAATTCATCACGTTTAACAAAACATAAAATCCTATTTCGACTACGCTGCAAGACGTCACTGGTGGCATAAGCGCGACAGACGACAAATATTAAAGAGTGAAAATAATTGTTTGATAAATAAATATCTTGTCGTCGTGATTCATTGTAGGCCTTTTGAATCTATCCGTAATTTGCTTGTCAAAGTGATCTGCGATTTCTGGTGATAAATTTTCGGTTTTTTTTTGTTTTTTGTTTTTTTTTGTTTCAAAAGAAAATTAGATCGTCGGTCAAGCGACTTTCACTGCTTTGTAATCTCCCACTATCCAATCTGATTGACTGACAATGCTTCAGAATTGAAATCCCGATTTATTTTATATCTTTAGCGGTAGTTTATGTGTACATCATCTGCCTTTGACGGTAAAAGTCAGGCAATTAGGTTGTAGTTGGCGTTTTTACTTTTTTTTTTTTGATTTTACGTATCGGGTTGGAATAGAGTAATATTGAAATAATTGGATATTCTAGAAGCATCGTACATGCCTCCCTAAATACTTGGTTATCTGTACTAAATTACGATAATATGAGGACAACAGCTCGCAAAAATCTATACATGTCAGATGAGTACGTTTATTGATCTAATTCAATATTTAATCACTTTATGTACGGACGGTACTTTTACGTACCACGCGTTCGTCGATAAATTCGAGACCTTCGTGTCTTTGCGGTCATTTTTCAATGGAAGTTAGAGCTTACTTGAATGTTTCTTTATCATTGACTGTTAATCATCTCTATATGTCCTTCAAATATGAATGAGAAAAATAATCATCAAATCAAAGTATGTGATCAGCAGATGTAATAGCCAAAGTCCAGCAGTTGTCTGGCTTTCTTGCAGCATGGTCAGTCCATTGCCATTTGAGTTTTCTAATGTTTTTTTTTCATGATATCTCTGACTCTTGTTTTTTTTCTCTCTACTGTCCTGTGCTGTATTTATGATCTCTCCATATAATATTGAGCATGATTCTCTCTTGTGCACGTTGAATGGTTCTTGAGGATCAATCTTCCGGTTAGCTTCCATTTTTCAGCTCCGTAGGTGACTATGGGAGGATGCATCGGTTGTATGCCCTTCTTTTTAGGATTAATGGGATTTAAAAATTTTTTTTCTTGGTGGGACTAGTACGTACTTTCAAGCAATAGTACTCTGTCACTGGTGAGTCCCCGTTGTTCAATTCTTAACCTACACGCATCATCGAAAAAACAAAACAAAAAACAAATGTTGGTGCTGTAGGTAATAAAATTAGATCGCTTGGAAAACTTGGTTATTACAAGCCAAGTGTCACGAAGGAGGTGTTTCCGTGTGACATAGCCTTAATTTACGTCGCAGAGGAACTATAATTATGTAAAGCTGAAATTGGAATCGCCTAAATATATATAATATAGTATACTGTCCCTTTCTGCGTTTAATATTCAACTTTGGTACTTTTATGAATTTGGTACTATTTCAACGAATCAAAGAAGAAACAATACCCACACCCTTAAAAACCAGTTATTAATACACAGTGGTTTAGGGCTAAAAATGAAGTTAGTAGATGCAGTTCTGCATACCCTTGCAAGAAAGTTATCTGGTGAACGAAGCAAGCCTTAAACTTTGAACGCATTCTAGGGGTTCCTTGATTCAATAAAAAAATCGCTACAATACAGCGTTCCAGCTAATCTGATGGCACAAACGTAAAAACTGAAAGAGGATTTTAGTAGTATATAGATAGTGAAAGAAATGCTGCTCCCTCCAACGGAATAAAGGAACGCCGTTCCCACAGCACCACATCAGTGAACGCCATATAGACATGAAAAAAATGATTATTCGGAAATAGAAATTCAAGAAAATCCCCCTGAAGTCCGTAAGGACAAATGACAGCAGGACTTTCTTTTCAAATGGAAAAAAACTCTTCGCAACACGGTGGTGGAGTGTTCGTTCCGGTTTGGTAGGCCATCGTCCAATTTACCATTGAGTCATACCAAATACTTTAAAAATGGTATTCAATGCCTCTCCGCTGAACACTAAAGGATCACGATTCAGGAACCTCTACCCAAGTTTAAGAGGACACAGCCAAATCAAGTTGGATACATTGGTTCTCGTGAAAGCATCGTAGATAAGCAACGGTTTGGTCAGTATCTATGGATGACCATTGTAGAATATCAGGTCTCTAAGCAGAACGAAGCCTCGACAGGACTGGGAAGTATGTCTTAATAATAATAGTCCGTGTTTACTTGACCTAGCGATACCCTTAAGCCGAGAATAATAATACATGCATTGATATATTATATCTAGATAATAGAGAGCAGCCGCCATCTTTTTTTTATTGCTGCCATTTGCATTTGCCTGCAAATAAGAATTATTAATTGGAAAACTTAATTATTTACAAGACAATATTTACAATGAAGTGCATTGCCGACAACAACGAAATACTCAGCACAAATTAAATCTATTATTAATTGGCAGTTCATTTAGTAACTGAGTAATCCAGCTACAACGAAAATCCATAGCTAAATCGATGTTATTTTCCTATTGTCTACCATTTGGGTCTCGAAATCTTCGTCTGGAAGGACTTCTGAAAATTTGTTAGAAGTCTAGAATTCCAGCTTCCATCGTTTTCTTCGTGAAAAGAACAGCAAGAGACTATAATGACGAGAGAGGGTGAGAGAGAGAGAGAGAGAGAGAGATAGAGAGACGGACAGACAGACAGACAGAGAGAGAGAGAGAGCTTGTATGTTATCGTCAATTCGGCAATTTTTAGGATAGCATTCAGTGCTATATATTGTTTTCACGATTCTTATCACACATTGATTTCTTCTACACATTACTATTACAGCCATGAATGAACAGTTGAATTAATACTGTTTTTGGCTGAGGGCTTTCTTTTCAACAGTAGCGTTTGTCTTTCTTGTTCGACATTTAAAGCATTTTAGCAAATTTCGACCTCGACCTAGCCACTGTCACTATATTATTTTCGTGTATTATCAACAATGACAATAACTCGGATGAGAGGTGATCGTTCACAGCATCAAGACAAAAGGCATCAGTAAAAAAAGACAGCATTGTAGTTAGGGCTACTGCAAGTTATGATCACGTTCGGTCAAAATGCATCAGTCAGAAATACAACACCGGTACGGACTACAGCAAGTAATGATCACATTTGGTCAAAAAGCATCACTTAAAAGGATAACACTGAAGTACGGACTACTGCAAGTTGTGTTTACATTCGATCAAAAGGTATCAGTCAAAAGGACAATATTGTAGTACGGACTACTGCAAATTATGATCCGTTCGGTGAAAGGGCATTAGGGCAAAACGACAACAATGTAATACTAATATCTAAACTGCATTTGTACAAATTTAGTATTCAAATCTTATTCAATTCCTCAATCAACACTGATACCTTTTGTATTTGATCCGATTGGTGAAGTCCTATACAATATTTATATATGGCAACCCAACACTTCGTCTTTGTTCAAAATCTATTGAATTTACCGGAGTTAACCTCACCTCAGCATTCATATCGCTATTCTGATCAATAGGTCTAGCTTTTCGTCGTTCATAAAGAAAAAGTGCTCGCGCGAAATCTAGGTTTTTATTTGATACTAATTCACTCCTCGCTGAAAAAATAAGTAATATTACAATTGCATGGTACTTATAAAATATCAAGAACATTATATCACGCAACTCTTTTTCTTGTTCGAGTTGAATATTTCCTGAATGTATAAATAGATAAATCTAAAGGTATAACTAAGGAAAGATACAATTTATCAAGTTTACTGAAACATAAAATTCTATTTCACCAGTTACGTCACGAAGACGTCACTGGTGGCGTAAGCATGGCAGACGACAAATGCATATTGGTAATTATTATATGTGTGGATTATTTATTCCTAAAGTTTTGCATAGTTACACTTGGAAATTAGAAAAAAGAAAAGAATTAAATCGGAAAATAAAAAACAAAAACAAATGAAAATAAAAAAAAATCTTATTGAATCCTTGGATGTCCAGTCGTCAGAATCTCCCTCTTGGCCTCTCGGATGTAGTCCAAAGGAAAGCAGAGAGAGCTACGTCTACCATTACCTTGGCTGCAGGAGCTACCGGAAGGACGCCGATATAAGTGTCAAACTGCATTAAGAGGGTTCTACTCTCTCGTTTTGAATCAGAGTTGCCCTTCTCCTAGACTGGTTGCTTTCTCAATGCTAGAGATCCCTATCTGCGCAGCTATTTCATCCTTAAGATGGATTCATACCTTTATTAAGGGCATGGTGCCGAGTGAACATAGACAGTCCCTGCAAAGTAAACATAAACAGCCCTGGCCGGTGTTATTAATTCGGGTCGCTGACTCCATTGCCCGGACAGACACCGACTACGCCAATCGCACTGTCAATCGTAGCGAACTCTCCGGCAAGGTTGGTTTTTAATTTTTTTTTTGGGGGGGGGGGAATCCCTAAACAAATTAACTGCAATTGCTTTCTCGCTTTACACCCTTTCGACTTACAGAAGCATTTTACTCTCAGGTAGCGGAGGACCTGTAAAAATTTCCCCAGCTGACTGACGATATTAGTTTCAAAATAATTGTCCGTCTCGTCTTACGAGCTGTTAATGTATCTGCCTGGGAAGCAACTGTTTGTTATCTTGACCAACTGAACTACGAACTTTTAAAATTGCTCTTACCAAAAAAATTAAATCAGTCCAAAATCTTATGATTTGTCAAAAGTCCGTCTGTCCGTCAGTCTGTCGGTCGGTCAATTCGTTTGTTTGTACTCTCCTTACACAAAAACTACTTGATATAAATCTAGAAAAAAAAATTGGGATACGGATTTGATCCCCGTTTTTTAACAAATTAGTTTTTGGACTGCCCGCCATATTTTTCCAGTGGTTCCAGATCAAGGAGGGTCTATTTATATGATTATTCATCAATGGTAAAAATGCTTTTTGATGACGTAATAGGAGATTGTTTTTTTGTTCTTTTTTCTCAACTAAATCTTCAGAGATAAAAATGTGACCTAGATTACTTTCTTCATTAGGAAAGAAGCAAAAGAATTTTTCAACGTATCTCATATCGGAATGTTTATTGGTTGTATATATATATCTTGATTAGTGGTGTTTTCATTTTTTGCATGTTTTGATGGAGGGCGGTCAAGGTACATCTTTCACAAACACAAAATTTAGTGGATCAGAGGTTATGTCGATCACGTGGAGGGAATTTTATTTTTCACTTTTAGAGATCGAAATGAAGAAGGAACATTTTTCAATTTTAGGGGCGAATTCATGGGGAAAATCTTTTTTCTTTTCTTTTCAAGAGGTCTAAATCGGAGAAGGATATTTTTTTCTCTTTATTTTGAAGGGAATTTTTTTCACTTTTAGAGTCTAATACTGAGAAGAAAGAGAAATAAAACGAAAGAAAGAGGACAAGAGAGAGAGAGAGAAAGAAAACAAAAGAAAGAAAGAGAAAATGAGTGAAGGGATGCAAGAAAGAGAGAGAGAGAGAAATATACTGACAGCAGACAGTATATGTTTCTCAAGACATCTATAATTCAACTGGTGTCGCTAATAATGATAAATTTGAATCAAATATTTTTTTAATGGCGAGTTCAGTTGACCAATCACAAGAGAGAGTTATTTCATCCATAAAACGTATTACTGAATATTTTTATTATCATTATTTTTTATTTATATCAGTCAAAATCAAGGGAGAACTATCTTTTCCACTTTTAAGGTTCAAAATCGAAGGCGAATTCCTTCTTTTCAATTTCAGGGGTGAAAATGGAGGGGTAATTCCTTTTTCTTCCACTTTGATGGGTTCAAATTGAGGGTTATTTCCCCCCACTTTTTGGGATAAAAATGCAAGGGAATTTTTTCCACTTTTAGGGGTCAAAATCAAATGGAATTTTTTTCAAATTTTACGTGTCAAAATAGGGTGAGGAAAGATTTTTCCCAACTTTTATGGGTATAACTTGAGTAGTGATTTTTTTATTTTATTTTGGGGGTCAAAATGGAAGGTGAAGATTTTTAGGAGACAAAATGGAGAGGTAATTTTCTTTTCATTTTTAGGGGTCAAAATCGAGGGGAAGTTATTTTCCCCCTTTTTCAACAGCAAAAAGCTAGAAGTCGCAGAGATTCAAATCTGGATTGTATGAGCGGTGACAGACCTTCCCGAAGCGATGTCTTGCTAAAAAAGAACCTGCCCGAGACGTTAAGAATGGATTGGATCGGCCATTGTGAATGTGACTGTCACACAGTACACAAATTCACCCAATGGTACTTCACTGCCGACTGAGTTAGCGAACGGGCGAGTATCTGTTCATGCATGCAAAATAAGGTCCCATTTCGTACATCTATTAAGCTTGGTTAAATTCTTCACAAGGTTAAATGGAGAGTAAGCCGGCAATCTTTCGAAACATATTTAGTTTGAAAAGTCACTATTCAAAATCTCGGATTTTACCTTCAGCCATTAGCACAGTTTGGAAAGATGCTACAACCTCAGTCACCAAGCAAACGTGAACCATCTTTTAAACTCAGAGAGAAGCTGATTACTTCACCAAGACATTATCAACTTTTGTTTGGGCAATCTAATCTATTCCATCTCTGATGTCGACACAACGTTTTAGCCGATTCATTCTTCTGGTGGAATGTGTCATGTCCGTAAGATTTGAAGAAGAGATTAAATTGTCTGACCAAAAGCTGGTATGACACTTCACTAAGTAATAGACTATGATGACATTAAATTTTTTAATGGTATTTGGACTGAAGGAGATTATTTGAAGCCGATGACGCTCGTCTTCAGAAGTAGGACAATTGAAGGGTGCTTAAGATTGTGGTGTCTAAGGTACCTAAAAAGTTGATGTGTCGTTAAGAGTGTTATATAAGTTTGTTACAAATGAGATGTCATTTTAAAATAGTTTGCTGGAGGATGATATAAACGACAGAAGTAATAACTACAAAGAACGGTAAATATTCCGTTAAAATATGATTCATTTGAAACTATAACCTTTTTCAAACGATACTCCAATAGTGTCATTGAACGACCGTGGCTACTGAAAGTAGTGTAGAGTTCTATCCTCTTAAAAAAAAAAAAGTATGTACGTGTGCTTGTTTACGTGTGTCCAGTTTCCAGCGCTCCTGGCCATGCTGTTTTGTCCACAGAATTGAACATCAGAATTGACATCAGTAATTCATTAGGCCCCTTCTAAGAATTTCATTTTTCTTTTTTTTTGGTAAAAAAAGATTTTTTTTTACCTTTTCTCCAAAACCGTCTCTTTCTTCATTTTATTTTTTTATTAACTTTTTTTTATTTTTTATTTTTATTTTTTTACTGTATTTGAGAAATTTCCCCGATGAAAACTCCAGTGATCGCATAAATAGAATTTATTCTGACCATATTCATTCTTCGATTGATTTTTTTTTAAACGACAAATTTTGACGCTACGGTTGTTCAATTATCGAAGGCAAAATTGTGTATTTTTTTTTCTTACATGATTGTGTGCTTCTTTGACCTATTTCAGGTAAATGAGAAGCTACGTGGAAAAACTTCAACATACTTAAAGTTAGCGCACTTGGTTCGCAGAAATTTGAAACTCATATCAACATTACCATAAGACAAACAAGGAGTGTCATAAGTCTGATTCTGGATACGATGCATAAAAGATTCATGACATCAAAAATAAGGACATAACTGTCAAAATTTTGAAGAGGAATGTAGTGGACCCTTGGGAAGGTCTATGTCCAACGATGGACGATAAAAGACTGATGATTGATGCTATCGCACGAGAATGTGCCACTTGGCGTAGACAGTGTGAATAGAATAAATAATTGCAGAAAATGAGGCTGCTAGTATCAGTCCTTATTACACTATCGTTATGTTTTGTTATGCACCTTTGAAAGTTGTTCATGCAACTATAACTAATTTTGAGTTTCTCCTTGTTAAATTTTTTACTGAGTAGGTTGCCCTGGAGGAAGTATTTTTCTATTAGTTAGAGGGAAATTTTTCTTTGCTGGTTTTAACTTCTAGATTGAATGGTGTTGTATACCAGATGATTTTTCTACCTCTACTTTTTTTGTTGTTGCTATGTTTTACTCCATTGGATTTCACTTTTTCATCGTATTTAAAGCTATTTTAGGTAAATCTGCAGTCCTTGAGGGCTTTAGTGTATTTTTTCTAACATTTTGAAATATCATTTTGTTTGAGGAATTATATATTAGCTTAGTTTCTACTGATTTAGGGATCTTAAGAGTTGGGAAAGAAATACTTCCAGAAAGTAAACATACCACGAAGAGTCGATTGATTAACAACACACTGATGAAGAAAGTGCCTGAAACATCCCAAGTTTTTATAACAACTTGCCAGGAATCCTCTTTCCCCGTGGAAGATAAAATACAGAGATCAATAACTAAAGAAAGAAAAGAAAAAAAGAAAAGGAATATTGATAGAATTAGACGAAGGTCTTCCACACAGAGAAAAGACCCGCCTCCCACCCGAATAACGTCCTAGATAGGAATCCAAATAAATCGAATCATTCGCCTGAGGGAGACCAAACAGGGTAGAAACATGAATGTCTTTGTGTGGAAAATCCATTATTTCATTTTATATATATATATATATATATATATATATATATATATGTAAAAAGAGGGGTCTTACCTGGCCAGAAGAGCAAGAAGAATGCAGTGAAAGAATCAAATACCAGGTGATCCTGCAAGAAGTAAGAAAGAGAAAACAAATATTGCAATGAGATGGATTGATTACGAAAAGGTATACATAATCCCCCATAGCTTGATTCTGGGATGTCTCAGGAAATTCAAGATTAGCGCTAATCAAAATGATGATGGATTTAATGTAGAGATAATCGCTACAATGGTCAATCTCACATTTTTTCTCCTGTTTCTCTTTAATTATGACAAGCCCACTTGTCCTGTCAACTATTTCTCATTGTTTAGCTATCTGGCACAAACGACGCAAAAAAAAAACTTTAAATATCATAGCTTAAGTTTTGTCCAGTAATAAAAATAAAAAAAGTTTATGAGGCCTGATTTTATTGTCACGGTGAAACGAGTCTGATTTGATTCTTAAGATTCGACGGACGTAAAAAAAAATCATCATCACCAGCCTTTTAACACACGTCGTAAAACTTTTCTCAACAATCGCCAGACCTCTTGATCGTGGGCGTCGCGGAGCCCGTGCTTAATGAACTTGTCTAAATCGTCACGCCATCTTTTTTTTGCCGGCCAAATTTTCGCTTATGGTTTTCAGGTTTCAACATCGTGAATCGTGATGTCCAGCGATGGCCTGACATTCTTGCGACTTGACCAGCCCGTTGCCATTTGAGTTTTTCAATGGATTCTGTTATATCTCTGACCCCTGTTTGTTCTCTAATGTGCTGTGCTGACTTCTGATCTCTCCATGTGAGGTTGAGCATGTTTCTTTCTAGTGCACATTGTATGGTTCTCAGTTCGAGGACCGATGTTCGCACAAATACAAATTTTGTCAACTTTGCCTTTAACGTTCAATTAAGATCATACATACATTAAGAGTCACGTCTGTCGCAATCAAAGTATCAGAAACAGCCATTAAGCTCTTTCTCTTCTTACCCTTTTATCAAACTACCTAACTCTCTTTCCTCTCTTCTTCTTTTTATTAAATTACTGAACTTTTCTCTCCTTTCCTTCCCTAAATTCTTATTTAACGGCCATTATTTATTCATTTACCACACTCTTCCTGCCCTCATATCAAATTACCTAACTTTTCTGTCCTCTCCTATTTTTACTCTTTTATCAAAATACTTACATTTTCTTTATCTCCTTCTCCCTCCCTACCCCTTAATAATCTAATTTACTCTTCCCCCTCCTCTTTCCTCCCAGATCTGTCACTATCATAGATTCGGTAGCTGCCATCAATGTCATTGTACACCTATGAGAACCATCAGCAAGGAAAGGGGTCATGCACTAATAATCAATAAAAGGAGTAAACACACCAATAAAAATATTGCTTCGTTAATATTATCTTCGAATTGACAATGGAGTGGAAATAACAGGGTTAGATTTCAGATCCGGTTCTGTTATCATAAATTTGTTTGAAACAAAGTTTTACTTACGTACACCCCAAAACAGAACAGGATGTGAGGGTTACTGGCTGGAATTTAATCAAAGATCCTCTCTAGATTCAACTAGACATGAGATAGACGCTTTTCGGCGGTGGCCATATTTGGATCCTGAGCACACAGACCAACCAAGATCGACACCGACCTGTTTGTGTTGATTTTTTGAAAATGTTATGGTCAAACCATACATCAAGGCAAATTAAAAAAAAACAAACTTGGCCTACTCCCGTCGCCATTTATCTATACGATGAGATAAAAGATAAATCTCATTTGATGGAAAGAGATCCGACTTCCATGAGTCATCAGAATTCTGTCCAATCAGAACAAAGCAAGTCTGTTTATAATAAAGCATTTAAAATTAAACTTCATTCTTCTTAAAAAGAGTAAATATATATATATATATATATATATATATATATATATATATATATATATATATATATATATATATATATTTTACTAAAATAAAATTTCCATTGCACAAAGAAAGTGTTGAACAACCGTGGCCACCAAAGGTGGCGAAGAGTTATATCCTTTAGAAAAAATATGTACGTGTGTTTGTCTGTATGTTCCAGCACTCCTGGCCGTATCATTTTGTCTACAGATTTAAAATTTGGCATCAGTACTCTGCAACTAATGATAGATGATCTAAACAAGGAAAGCAAAAAAGTCGGCCTACACATGAACTTCAGTAAAACGAAAATCATGTGCAATAATCATGTTGAGAATAGGAACATAATTGTCAAGATAGAAGATGCAGAACTGGAGAAGGTGGACCACTACATCTACCTAGGACAACGAATCTCCATGAGACGCTCAAAAGAGAAGGAAATCAAGTGAAGAATCACTTTGGGATGGCAAACCTTCGGTAGAGCAAGATCAACTTTCAAAAACCAGATGATCCCAATAATCCTAAAAAGAAGAGTATAGAACCAATGCATTCTCCCGATAGTCACTTATGGAGCTGGAACATGGAACCTAACCAAGAGACAGACCCACAAACTGAGAAGCATGCAATTCGCGCTCGAGAGAATCATGCTCAACCTTACATAGAGAGATCACAAGACAGCACAGTATATAAGGAAGAAAACAGGTGTCCGAGACATCATAAAAACTATTTAAAATCTCAAATGGCAATGGGCAGGACATGTTGCAAGAATGAAAGACAACCGATGGACATCACGTCTCACAATATGGATCCCCAGAGATCACATAAGAAATCGAGGCCACAAGAGGGAGAGATGAAGTAGACAGATTCAGGAAATACTGGCTCAGCAACGCCCATGATAGAGAAGTGAGGCGAATCCTGGGGAAGGTCTACGTCCGACGACGGACGTTAAAAGACTCATGATGATGATGATAATGATGATGAATCCGCAAGACATTTTCTAAAAATGCCCTTTTCAATTTTGGGAAGAAGATTTTTCTGACTTCTTGGGGACCTTATTTTGACGAGTATAGTTTATCAACAATGTTAAAACTCTAATTTAAATGTTTTCCTGGGAAAAACGTCAGTGATGAGTAGAATTTATTCTGACCAAATTTATTCTTCGATGGAATTTTTTTTTTATGACTTACAATTTTTGACGCTACGGTTGCCCAATTCTTGACTGTGAAGACGGGTTTATAACAAAGTCAGGGAAATAACTAAAATAGCTGTACCCAGTGAAAAAAATCACGGATAGATTCAAATTTCAATGAGATGTCTTTTTAAATAAATGGAACTATTGAACTCGTTTCAGTGGAAGATTATATTGTTTCAAATAGTGGATATAAGATACTTTTATTACATGTCTATGAAACTGCGCCTTTCCATTATTACGGACAGAGAAACGGGGAAAATCAGTTTCTATCAAAATAATCCTTGGATAGTGAAAACTATTTTTCTACGGATGAATTATCTTTGATTATAATGGGTGAGCTAACACAAGAATGGTCAGATAGGTTCTCCACTTATTTGAAATATTTTGTGAAAATTCAGTGCCGGGAACTCCATGATCATACACCTCTCTGTACCACTGGCCAGTGACAGTGAGACAATTTCCCTGAGCAAACAAGGAAGGTAATCTAGAATTTTGTGTCCTGATGAATTTAATGTTTTTATTAAGAGCGCCATTTCCTTATCCCAGAGTATTGTGTAAGAAGACCATGAGATGTTTCTTCACGAAGAAGAAGGAAAGTGAGATAGAGACCTGTTAGATATCACTCAGGGTGTTGAAACTATTACTTATTTGAGAGCTCCAAAGGATCAAAGCAGACTCTCTGATCTTATTCTGTAAAGTGTACGAAGAGGAGAAAATTTTAAAAAATCTGCTTTTGAGTATACGATAGACTAATTTCTGAAGGCAAGAGAAGTGAAGTTATAACTTTTCTTATAGTGTCATAATTTGTTAATTAAATGATTAACAAGCTTGACTCGTATTTTTCTGCTGATATCTAGAAGTTATCTGAAAGATGGGTGTCACCGTGTCAAATATTTCGACAGGGTCACAATTTCGGCGCTCGCCATCGGCACAATTCTCTTTAGATACGCCCCTGTCTAACATAGAAAACTTAGTATTGTAATGGGAGACAAATGATTGCCAAGAATGTAAACAATCTCTACCTATAAACACTAGCGTTTGTAGCTTTGTGGTCCACTATATTTGTGTTCATATCAAAGCATGTAGACCAGCTACATTTTCGATATATATACCGAATACAATGGTACTTGAACAGATTTTATACTCTATCATAAGTCTCTTTACTTGAAGAGGGATCAGCGAAGAGTTTTCTATTATTACCAAGTAATCAAGTAAACTGATTCCTCCATGATTGATACATTTTGGTGTAAGATGTCCCTGGACATACGGAGGGTGGCGTTTTTTTAGAATTTTTATTTAGATCATGATTTGATCTATCCATGATTGTTACACCTATGTCTATTGTTTTAAGTAACATGTCTGTAGACAAGATACACATTCTATATTTTGAATATAAAACCTCAAATTATGTCGGAACAAAAGAAATGTTTTTGCGTAGTCAAGGCAGTTTTTAGACCGTAGATTATCGGTACTTGATATATATATATATATATATATATATATATATATATATATATATATATATATATATATATATATTATTATTATTATTATTATTATAATTAAAGCTCCCTTATTCAGGGTTGAGCACTCTTCAAGTGGGGTAAGTCGTTCATTATAAGCTTATGCAATGCTCTTCCAGCTTAGGGATAGAACACTCTGGTGGATGAGGAATTACGCGTGAGTGAATATATCACTAAAATTCAACCCTAATGACGGTCCAGTTCTGCGTAGGGCAGAGAAAAGATGCCAGCCTCTGGGTCTGAAGCGAAGGTTTCGATCCTATCTCGTAGTACTGGATGGGATAATGGATAGTCTATAGCCACATTGACGAGTTGTAATAAAATGAAACAGCTGTCTGTGGATGACACAATTATTCTATCTATCTATCTCTCTCTCTCTCTCTCTCTCTCTCTATATATATATATATATATATATATATATATATATATATATATATATATATATCTATATATATATCTTATGAATAGATAAGTGATAGGTAAGTAAGTTGATCTGTTACGCTGTAAAGAAATACCTGAATATGGGCGTAACCTAACCAGGATTAGCCTTTGAACCTGGGGAAGGCTTTAAAACGAAAGGTTCTACAAAAATGTTTTTAAAAGCTCTTAGATGTGGGTTCGATTTACAATATAACTACAATGCCTAAACAGAGCCTACTTTCCGTTCGTGTACATATCTTTTCTTTTTATATATGTTTGTACATAATTCTTTAAGAGTAGTCTAATGAAGGGAAGCCCACTCTTTAAAGGATCGAAATGGAAGGGAAACTTTTTCAACTCTATAAAGGGTAGAAAGGGACGGGAGACTTTTTCCTTTTTAAGGGATCAGAATTGAAGAGAAACTTTTTCCCACCCAAAGGTGTCCACAACCAAAGGA
Organism: Thysanoteuthis rhombus; assembly: GCA_963457665.1. Taxonomy (NCBI): domain Eukaryota; kingdom Metazoa; phylum Mollusca; class Cephalopoda; order Oegopsida; family Thysanoteuthidae; genus Thysanoteuthis; species Thysanoteuthis major. The sequence continues at coordinate 29,925,276 of OY735218.1, forward strand.
GACTCCCCACTTCAAGTGGTCAAAAGTGAAGGGAAACATTTCCTACCCGTTGAGGAGGGGTAAATTTTGAGGAAGACTTTTCCACCGTGTAAAGGGTCAAAGGTAACGGTGTCGAGGGAGACCCCCCCCCCCTCATTTGAGGCGTCAAAAGTCAAGGAGACTTTTTCCTAAATCAAAATTAGATTTAAACATTTCGAGAAAAAAAATCCAAACGTTTCAGAGGGTTGGGTATCTAATTATAATGTTACTATAATGCAAAACAGCTTCCTCACTTTCCGTTCAACATACACACACACACACACACACACACACACACACACACACACACACACACACACACACAAATATATATATATACAAAAAAATAAGAACATTGCTCCATTTTATATAATCAATAAGTTGATATCAAAGCTGATGAATATCAGACCACTTTTTTATTTTAATTTACTGGAATTAATTAATTTAAAAAATTTGACTGCACTTCTTTGTTTGTAATTTCTTTTATCAAAATATTTTAAAATAAAGTAGTATGTGTGTTAGTGTGCGTGCATGTGTGTGTGTGTGTCGTAGATTATGGAATCGGTAAGATTAGTTCAAATTAATGTATGTTCATCATCATCAACAACATCATCATCATCAGTCTTTTATCGTCCGTTGTTGGACATAGACCTTCCCCAGGATCCGCCACATTTCTCTATCACGTGCGTCACAGAGCCAGTATTTTCTGACTTTGTCTACTTCATCTCTCTATCTTGTATTCTACCGGCCTCGGTTTCGTATGTGATCTCTGGGGATCCATATTGTGAGTCGTGATGTCCATCGGTTGTCTGCCATTCTTGTAGTATGACCGGCCCATTGCCATTTAATTTTTCTAGTAGATTCTATGGCGTCTCGGACATCCGTGTATGCTTCTCAGTTTGTGGGTCTGTCTCTTGGTTAGGTTCCATGTTTGAGCTCCTCAAGTGACTATCGGGAGAATGCATTGGTTGTATACTTTTCTTGTTAGGATTATTGGGATCGTCTGATTTTTGAAAGTTGAGCTTGCTCTGCCAAAGGCTTGCCATCCTAGGGTGATCCTTCTCTAGATTCCCTCTTCTTCTGAAGATCTCATTGTCCTAGGTAGATGTAGTGGTCTACCTTCCTCATTTTTGCATCTTCGATTTTGACAGTTATGTTCTCATTTTCGATGTGATTGGTGCACATGACCTTCGTTTTATTGGAGTTCATGTGTAGGCCGGCTGGCAACGTGTGGACTCAATCTGAAATTGGAAATAGACCTGAAATGGCTAATGATAATGATATGTACGTTAGTACATCAAGAGGTTCATAGCCTAATGATAAAGAAGATTTTTTTTTTCAGTCAACAGATATTTTTCAACATAATCTCCATCCTTGTCAATTGAATGAATTCAGTGGTGAATATTATTCACATTCGTACATTATGAAGTGAAAATTTCTGATCTAAATTCAGCCAATGACTGCGTGTCAGGCTAAAGACTTGAAGATGCACCAGCGTATATGTGTATGTATGTGAACTTTATCTACCGTATGTGTTGCTTACATGTGTGCGTGTATGAATGTGTGTGCATTGAGTTTATGTATAGGATCGTGTATGTGTGAAATCACGTCTGATTGCGATGATTATTTCTTCTCTCTTTTTTTTCCCCTCCTGGACAATAAGTTGATATCAGAGCTGATGAATATCAACCTATTTCGAATGTTATCTCATGAACTCTGATACTTTCGTATAATTATCTCCCAAGCAGACAGTCTGGTGTCGAATGAAATTTCAGGTAAAATCTAGAAAACACTCGGAGAACGCATACCTGACTTTGTCACTGAAAAACTGAGAGATAAATCGGTTCGTAAACAGATATAATGCAGGGATGGTATCAGTAAAAAAAAAACCCAACTCGATCAGCCCAAAATGTTAATCAGTTCTTTTTTAGCCCATAGCCCGAGCTCTCAGAAAATGTCAATGGAATTGATTGAGAACTCTTGGAGATATTGTTTGGATAACCATGAGGTATTACATTGATATAAGAAAAAAAAAAGGAACATCTCTTAATCGAAAAAGGTTTTCTGGGCAAGCCCGAAAATTTAACCAGTTCTTCCTTACCTCAAGGCTTACATATTCATTGAGATCTTTTGGAGATGTTATGTTGACGTATAGCTACGATGCAGGGGCAGGTAACTGTAAAAGAATTCATGGACCCGTCCAAAAATTAAAACAATTTTTCCGTTGCCCGTGGAGTATCCTTCCTTTAAAAATAAGTAGTTGTGGTTGTGGCATCTCTGGCAACCTCAGCACCACTAATCAACAATTTTGGGTGATAACATCAAAAATAGGTGGTGAAAATCCTACTGCTCAAATTTTTGCGAGAAGATTGCCAATCACGTTCGCCAAAATGTTTATCTCTGAAATTTCCAAACCCAATCTGTCCGTTTGATAGAGCGTTGAGACTTGAATAGAAAGCATAGAAGAACCATTTGATAATATCCAACTGTTCGAGAGATATGACACTTCGACGTTTCAGAAAACCAGGAAGGGGAGGTAACTTTGTAGCCAGCTTCTTATACTTCTACCTTTGTTATTATAAAGTGCTTCCAGAAAAAGTATTTAGATTGAAAATAATTCACGGTATGTGGTAACAAATATTGATTCACTACGTCGAATTCGAAAGTGAGTACACACATTAGTCACCGGAGGAAAAAGAGCGCAGCATTAGATTTTAGCACACACTGACAACAAAAAATCAGAGGGAACATTGACTGGGTAAGGTTCATTGCCTGATGTCCGTGTCGTCCACCCAAAACAGGAGTGTTAATGGAACAGAACTATTTTTTTGGAACCGCCCACACTGAATTCGTACTTGTGTGACATTTTAACCTCGTGGAGATGTGAATAGATCCTTACGCGAGTTTTGTTTAAACACGGTTGGTTCATCTTTCTCTTCTGAGTATAAAATTTCTTGTTTTTTTTATGAAAGTAAAAATGATAAAAATAACATCGTCATTACGTGACTAACGCATTCACTGTTTTCTGGGGATTTGAAAAATGATATTCCTAGTGTCAATAGACTTCTCTCTCTCTCTCTCTCTCTCTTTAAAACATTCATCGTGTCAATAAACGTTTTTCTCTTGAAAAAAAACAAAACATCGAGATAAAAAAAGGGAAAAAAGTTTAAAAGACTACAACAACAACAACAAAAACACCTTCACAAAATAAACACTCTGATGAATTATCTAGTGTTTAGTTTATAAAATCGTTTTTTTTTTGTTTTTGTTTTTTCGCAAATTTTGCGATTTTTTCAGGGTTCTCGTGTTTGCCCCAATTTTAAACCAGGATTTTATTTCCAACTTACTTTTTAAAGATGTAAACGTTGGCGAAGCGACAAGAAGAGGAGAGCTATCACATTGGAGATAAAAACACTTCGATCAAAATCGAGGACATTGAATTGGAGAAAGTAGATCACTTCATCTACCTAGGACAACGAATCTCCATGAGACCCTCAAAAGAAGAAGAAATCAAGCAAAGAATCACACTAGAATGGCAAGCCTTTGGCAGAGCAAGCTCAAACTTTAAAAATGAGAAGATCCCATTAATCCTAAAAAGAAGGGTGAATAACTAATGCATCCTCCCAATAGCCACTTATGGAGCTGAAACTTGGAACCTAACCAAGAGAGAGACCCGCAAATTGAGAACCATGCAACATGCACATGAAAGAATTATACTGGGCCTCACATGGAGAGACAACAAGACAGCAGAGTTCAACCGGGAAAAGACAAGAGTCAGGGACATCATAGAATCCGTTAAAAAGCTCAAATGGCAATGGGCTAGCCATGTTGCAAGAATGGCGGACAACCGATGGACATCGCGACTCACAACATGGATCCCCCGAGATCACATGCAGAACCGAGGCCGGCAGAATATTAGATGGAGGGACGAGCTAGACAAATTCAGAAAGTACTGGCTCCGCGACGCCCATGATGGAGAAGTATAGCGAAGGTCTATGTCCAACGACGGACATTGAAAGACTGATGATGCCTGTGAACCAGCGTTGCTCAAACGATCTGAACTCAATGCTTGTCATGTTTTCCCCCCTCCAATAAGTCAGTTACCTGCAGTCAAAAGGGGTGGGGCACATAGGGGTGGGGCATACGCACTTCTCAATTTCCAGGTTTTTATTGCTTGTCTCTAAGCGGTTCTGAAAACTTTAAAAATAACCCATCACTTTGGAAATCTCATCTGCACGTGATCACTTCGCCCATCCCCGAGGAACGCCTCAGTGAAATCCGAGCATAAATCCTAGATAAGGCCTCACCGTACAAACTAGTTCCCCGAACCTATTTTTATCATTTCCCGGAAGCATATCTTTGCCCAAAGCATCATCCGTAAATGAAAGGTAGATTTCAGCAATTTAAAAAGTAATAATATTCATTTCGAAAACAGGCAACAAGTCTGGTTAGTCACTCAATAAGAACCGTCACGTGACCAATGTCTTTCGGTTGGCTTGCCGTGTTGGTAATGTGGGGGTGAGTAAAAAGGGTGATCAATGAATTGGTTATTTCACTCGTCTTTTGTTGGGTGATGATCACTGAAAAAAAAGCAAGAACGCTGCTGGACACAAATTAAGGGATCTATTTTGCGTAAACTTTAATTGTAAATTGAACCTCCACTAAAAACTTATTTACGGCGGGGGGGGGGTGATTGAAAAATAAATAAATAACAAACATACGTCTTTTCTAGACATAAGAAGTAAACATTTAGTTTTTTCTGTCCCCTATACATACAAACATGCATACATACATAGACAGCAAGACTAGCTTAAAAACTGAAGAAACCTATCTTGATAGTTTTGGTTGTCGGTTTCTGATACAATACTGCTGCTAAAGCAATTTTTCCTTGATAGACATTACATTTGTAAATCTATTTGAAAGGAATTAGGGGTAAAACGCTGCAACGCTACGTCATTTAGGCGTTGTAAGAGCTCTATGTACTTAGTTTACTTTCTTATGTGATACGTCACGTGTATTTTCATAGTTATCTGTAATATTTGTCAAGGGAGATAAATATTAAACGCTAGATACTGGATTGTCTCCCATTTTTAGTTATTTTTTTTGCAAATGCGTTAAAAACGGGTTCATTTTAGTTGAACATAAAGCAAGAAAATACTGAGCAACACACTGTTTTTTTTTTTCAAGTAAAAAAAACTATTGTCCAATTATTAACTATTAGCTGGAACCCTCCCTACGATCGGGATCTCCAGCTAGTTCCTATGGAAGGCTAAGATTGAGGGTTTAGTCCAAATGAGAGATGAAATCTGTCTTCTCAATTTTATCTTGATTCTTTAACATTGTCTATAACGCACCATTTGGGCTACTTAGAGATCATATACACATAAGAGGAATCAAACATTTTGTAATTTTTAGTTGGATATACACGTAGAAATCAGATCATTATCATCGCTCACGGGTCCCACGTGGGATCCTACAACATATGTAAATACTGTGAGCTCATGTGGAGCAGCAAAGGCATTGCATGATATATAAATTAGATGCAAAAAGTAGGGATATACAATACGCAAAAGCACCTTCATGACATCATGGAGCCTACCCATCCAGGATATACAGCGATGATCCGGAAAGGTCATTGAGGATTCGTGAAGTGCGGGTCATAATTCATTGTAATACTTCTGGGTAAGCAATGTTTTTAGTTTGCTGGTGCGGCGGTGTTATGTTGTTATCTTATTCCACTTCGTCAAATAATTGCTGTGATACCACAATTATTCAGGGAAGGTTCAACTAAATAAATTAATTCTACAGAGACACAACAGGGCATTTTGGATTTTATAAGTCAGTTGGAACTGCTAGGGTTTGGATTTCGAATGGTGTTTTTTTCTCTTGAAGACGATGCGAAGAGTAAGTGGTTTGGACTGAACTAATTCTTGGACCAAGTCTTATATCACCTAATGAGAAAAGAAGTATATCTTTTTTTTGGGGGGGGGGGAAGATACATCAGTCACACGTTAAACTGATTGGCAAAAGCCAGGGTTAATTCGTCTAAACTCCTGTGCAGGCATCTGGCATTTCAGACCACGTAAAATCCGTTCAATTTTTAAGAAAGTTAAAAGTGTCAGTCTAGATTGGAGAAATTCTAAAGACAATTAGGAAAACGAAGAATTGATAAATTCCCAAGATATGTCTTCACCTGGTTCTGAGACCTTTATCAGTCACGGGTCGCCTGAAGATAAAACCACACCGATCACAATCGGGTAAAACAATAAGAAAACTAAAAGAATAATCTGGATTGTCAGCCGGGGAAGTTATGGATAGACGCCAAGAACATTTTGCAAAAATTAGAAATACATAAATTTCACCATCTGGTGAAACCATGCTGGCAGAGGAATAAGAAAAATGACTCTGAAAGAATTGCAGTATATATGGAATCTGTCAAGTCTAAAGGTACATTAGTTTGTTCGAAATATCAACCAGGTGGTAATCGTGCCTGCAAAGATACAGCGGCCCCGCCTATTAACACTGCGCTGGAGGCGGTGAGTCCCTTTTGGTGGGTCATGTGACGTAAAAAATGGAAACACCCTTTTTTATGGCTGAATGAGGTCCTCAGTCAACAGAAACAAGTGGAGTGAGTAGAAGGGATAGTTTGGTCAGCTCTGTAGAATTGCGTAGGCGTTGGGATGATTAATCTGACTGGAGACGAATTATCTCCTCCACAACTCCCCTTGTTCGAAACTATCCCATAGATACAGCTGAAAAATAGGAGTCTGATCAGCTCTTTGCCTGAAGTGAGCTCTAACGCTACGAGAACTCGTTACACCCCTAACGACAACTGGACTTCTAGAAAAATTCTAGCCTGAAGTTGACTAATTTCTTGACCCAGTCCTGAAAAGCTGTTATGATTAAGACCAGTCTTGTCTTTCTTGCCAATGCACATTGATAGGTCGCATGACTGGTCAGGTAATAAATTGTAAGTCAACAGGAAGGGTTAATCTGGATCTTCAGCCCTGACAACAATAAAAATTCTTTTTTTTTCGGGATGGGGGGTAGGGGTTCTATTTCATCGCCGTCGTGTCGTCCTTTGGAATGCTTATTATTCCTGTGGTTGTGGCCACACCCTTGCGTAGTGAAGACGTTTCAATCAAACCTTTCGTCGGCGAATCTGTGGGGATTTTCAATTCACAACGAGGGCTCAAAGGTTGGGGGCGAGTTGGAAGTGACCGAACGACCCCCGGGGGTTGTAACGTTACATTGCTGATCAACGATATGCCTTTCTGATTGTGCAGATTAAGGTTCACTTTGAGGCACGTGGTGAACATGCTGTGGTTGATGATTATGATGGAGATGATGATAAGCGATATGCTGTTCTGGAAGTGCCGCTTGAGCTTCTCTTTGGGGCTCGATATTCGTCAATCGTTGGATGAACGTTTCTTTGTTGTTGTTGCTGATCAACATATGATATTCAAGAGGCGCTGTTGGAGCTTCTCTTTGAGGTTCTTGGTAGCGGTGTTCGTCAATCGGAGAATGGACATTTCATTGTTGTTATTGTTGATCAAGGATATGTCGTTCTGGAGACTCAGCTTGAAGTTCCCTCTGAGGAAGTAATGGCTGTGCATGGTTTTGTTCTTCTTGCAACTTGGCCCAATACCAAATGTTTATTTGACGACAACAAAGGCGTGCAGAGGAAGAAATAAAACGTACACACCGTGGCATGATTTAAAGAAAGCGATATGAATAAAAATGTAATTATTCAGTTGGTCCAGACAATAATAAAGCTATTGTTCAAAGTAATAGAAAAATGTGAAAGCTACAACTGCCCCAGACGGACAAAAATATATGAAAATGAAAGTACAAAGTATAGTAATAGAAAAAATATAAATAAATGTTTGTATGAAGTATCGCAGGGGTTGCTCTCTTTGAAAGTATAAGTGAAAATATTGTCATTATTTTAAAAATGTAGTGAGCAGGATTATATTTAAATTGTAACTATCGCTGCAATAAAGTCACTCAGTTGAAGGTACCTTTTTTGTTTTTTGCAGTGAGTGAAATGAAAAAGAAACGTCAAAAATATGTAGCGTTAATTGAAAAGAAATAGCAAATAAACTTCAATTTTAAGTGTCACAGAAAATATTTTCTCTACCGAACGACGACTAAAAAGAAAGCGATTGCGACCATTATTTCAAAATAACGCCAAATGGTTTATGTTCACAGAGTGTTGTTATGAAATAAAATTTAGATACTCAACACTTGCCTTGAAAAGTACTTGTTATTAATTCGTTTAGAAACACATTCTTTGGGTGAAAAGTTCATTGCAAATTTCAATAAATCTATCGTTGTGCTTCAGTTGAAAGAACGTCGACACAGACTCGGGTTATCATAAAAATAATGTACACAATTCTTGGAAATATAACCTCTGTTCACCGAGCGTTGCTTTGAAAGCCTCTATTCTCTTTATTTCACTCACTCGTAAAAAAGAATATCCCTCCCTATTGTCAAACTCTATAAAATTGACTTTATGTATAACTCATCAGTCATACATGCAAAACCATGACGTACACACAAATATAACTCGTTAATCAACAACAAAAAGGTCAGAGTCAGATTTCTTCGATACGATGAATAGAATATGATATATTTTATTTCACCAAATGAACAAATTAATTTCAGCATATCTACTCCTGAAGTAAAAAGAAAACCCATACAGATTTAAAAAAAAGATTGATCAATTTTAAAATAGTGTTGCTAACAGTATTTTATTTATTTCAGGGTTAAAGGGTGTTTTATTTTCATTTTTTTTTTTTCTAAACATTGAATTCATAACTAAAGGAGATGAAACAGGATACGTAGTTTGGGAATAACATAGTATGAAGAAATGAATTCTATTCTGTTTACCATTTAGGTTTTAATGAAGCGAGGGGATGACCCTAGCGCAGCCAAGCTTGTTCTATTTCGAAATCATCAGAGACCCAATGCGCGTCATATTAACATCATTTTTAGATGGACACAAAATATTTGTTCATTCCTGTGTAGGTTTTCAATGTAAACAGAGCATCTTGCCACGAATCGACTAAGAAGGCCTCGAATCGAAAAACACATGATAAGACAGGTAGGGTAAATATGCGAGGGATGAAAAACACAACGTTAGCTCGATAACCGTTATTGATTTTGCTGAAAAGTGAAAAAGCTCATTTGCATATAGTCTTAATAGTATTAGTAGACGCCGTCGTTTTTTTTTTCTTGTAAAATAATGCCCAAGCGTCGCCAAGAACCTGATTCAGAAATACATATCTTAAACGTCATTAAAGTTTTGAAAACGTCTCTGTGTCCGCAGCCTATGGATCGAGTAACGGTATCGGTAGGTGTACCATACTTCAAGTAATACTACTGTTAACCACTCAGTGGCGTGGCCAGAGATCTCCACGTCCAGGGGCAAAAACAGCGCCAGGTGGCTGTTCTCCTATATTACTAATTAACAGGTACCGTTGGTCAGAGGAAATTTTGCGCCCGGGGGCGACTGCCTCCTATTGCCCCCCTTTCTACACCTCTTAAAACCACTTAGCTATATTTTCAAGTGATGGATGACCTTGTTGATACTGTCCAGTCAATAGTATTAAACTTACCTTATTTTCTGTTTCTATTTTGTGCCAAGCCTTGCACTCTGACTGCCGGTGATGTTAAAACCACCAGCGTTATAGATTTGCTCCCGAGACGATTAGTTGTGTATCGATCTTACGAGCAATTCCTAGCCAACAAAAAATAGCGTTGGTTATTAATACATCTTCGCCGACAGCTCAAGAAACCGGCAAAGCTCTTGTCTATATTTAACGTTGCAGACACCTTGCACAAAACCCAATTACCTCATTCGGCTTGTTGTTGGCGTTACTGTATTGTAAAGAATGATCAGAGGAGAGAAATCATTGTTCGTGCCGATACTTGCTTTTGTCATCGGCTATAGAAATTACGTTGGTGTGTGGGTATGCGAAGAATACCTCGGTGAGTTGAATGCCCTTACCTAGCACAGTTCCTGGACACCCTTGGGCAAGGTGAAGCAACTCTTAGCCCTCCACCCCGGCTCCTCAGCAGCTTTAAAAAAAACCCAACGACGAAATCGGCGTAGGGGTAGGGATATCATCACTGTGATTCTTAACGGCTGTACAAGCGGTAGAGGACAATGCAAGTTGGCCCGGCCAAACAGACGCGACTGGAGACTACACCCGAGTCAGCAGCTGTCTATTCCAAATCTCATCACCTGATCCTGCATGTTTCATAACATATGTGCCAGAGAGGATGGTCTTGAGATCCTGAGATCGAAGTGTGTGGGTCACTTCTTGGTTAGTTGGGATCCACCTTAAACAAATCTCCACCATTGGGCGTTTATTCTCGCAATTAACAAATTACCCGGAAACAAGGTTAGCAAACGATAACAATAGAAAATGCTGGTATAAGTGAAAAGCAGCCATGATTTGAGACTGAGTTTATCAGGAGTATCTCAACCAATGGTTCTCAATTTTATTCTTGGATAGTGGCAAACTAAAATATATGTATATTTGACTTGCACGATACTCTTCATTAAAGTATGAATATACATTAGTATGTACTATATCATAATTAGGGTATGGAACTTACATATGTATACGGAAGTCATTGAAGTTATTTTTGAAATTTGCTTATGTATGTATGTATGTATGTATGTGTGTGTGTATATATATATATATATATATATATATATGTATGTATGTATGTATATACCCATGTGTGCGTAAAAGAAGTGGATAACTTTAGAGTTTATATTACTATAACTATGCATAGCAATAATTTTGATGAACACACACTTAAGCTCAAACTTCAAAAACAAAACGATCCCAATTATCCTAAAATAATTAAGCAATCAATGCATCCTCCTGATAGTCACTTATGGAGCTGAAGTATGGAACTTAACCAAGAGAAAGACCTATAAACTGAGAAGCATGCAACCCACACCTGAGAGAATCATGATCAATCTCACATGGAGAGATAACAAGACAGCACACTATATTTGGAAGGGAAAGACATCATAGAACCTATTAAAAAAACTCAAATGGCAATGGGCTAGCCATGTTGCAAGAATGACAGACAACCAATGGACATCACGACTTACAACATGGATCCCGAAAGATCACATGCGAAACTGAGGCCGACAGAATACGAGATGGAGAGATTAGCTAGATAAATTCAGAAAATACTGGCTCCACGACCCCCATGATAGGGGATTGTGGCGAATCCTGGGTGAGGTCTACATCCAACAACAGATGTTAAAAGACTGATGATTATATATATATATATATATATATATATTGCACTTCA